>CM025786.1:3558083-3568838 GCA_014636745.2 Centella asiatica | reverse complement strand
ATCTTGAGATATATCAAGGGCACTACAGAGTTGGGACTTTGGTATCCAAAGGAGTCTGGATTTGAATTGCTAGGATATTCTGATGCTGATTTTGGAGGATGCAGGATTGACAGAAAGAGTACAACAGGAAGCTGTCAATTTCTAGGGGGAAGGCTTGTATCTTGGTTCAGCAAAAACAAAATTCTATTTCTACATCTACTGCTGAAGCTGAATATATTGCAGCTGGAAGTTGTTGTGCACAAATTCTATGGATGAAAAATCAACTGATGGATTATGGTCTGAACTATTCCAAACTTCCAATAAGGTGTGACAACACAAGTGCCATTGCCATTGCTGAAAATCCAGTACAACATTCCAGAACCAAGCATATAGAAATCAGATATCATTTTATCAGGGAACATGTTATGAATGGGAATATTGAATTACAGTTCGTACCTTCAAATTAGCAACTGGCAGACATATTCACCAAAGCTCTTGAAGAAGCCACTTTTTCAAATCTTGTGGGAGAGCTGGGAATGGTGAATTATGCGTCAGGGTCAGAGTCAAAATCCTAAAAATTTTGGTATCTCTAACTCATTTCATAAGTTCTTGATAAAATCAAATTGATATGTGGTTATATATGTTCAAATTGTAAATATGTATAAACTCTTATATTCTGCTTTTTGTTGTTTTGTTTTTGTTTTGACTGATGCATCAGGGTCAGGGTTTCCTTAAGGACGCATCAAGGTCAGGGTGTTCGGCTTGTTCGTCCGGGTCAGGGTCTCCTACCTGTGCGTCAGGGTCAGGGTGTCCGGATCTCTCGTCAGGATCAGGGTACTCAACTCGTTCGTCAGGATCAGGGTGTCCGTCTTGTGCATCAGGGTCAGGGTATGTACATAAAGTGAATCATCAGGGTAAGTTTAAATTTTTTTTTTTCATCGGGTTTCTAGGCCAATTAAGTGATGACAACTCATCATTGAATTTTTCTCTCACTGATGACGTGTCATCACAGAAACTGAACTGACACCCTGATAGCGTGTTTTCAGGAGAAGTTTTCAAACGTCTTTAAGCGGGTATTAATACCTTATCTCTCCTACTTTTTGAAACTCTCAAACACTTAATCTAAACCTGATATTTGTTAGAGTTCTTTTTCTCTCGACTTTACAGAAACCCTAGAATCTCAAATCTTCAAAGCATCCATGGCACGTCAACAAATTCAGAGGAACTTGACAGTCCCATCCACAAACTTTGTGGGCTTCTCTGGCATTGATGAGGTAAGTGATTGCTTTAAACCAATGATGAACTATCTGCTCAAATCTGAGTATAGTAAAGCCATCTTTACCGATGAAGAAATGTCGGGGGAGGCACTGTCACAACTGTGGACCAGTGCTAAATTCATGTACTCCACCACCAAGCTAGATGTAGTAAAGGGTATCTCATTCAAGGTTTCGTCTGAGAAAGGGAAAATAACTCCTTCCAGACTTAACTCTGTTTTGGGGTTACCTACTCAAGATCTGGTGGATGCACCCAGTGATGCCGACCTACTGAATTTCTTGAGAGAATTGGGCTATAATGCTGCTCCCAACGCAGTGTTAAAGTTCAAAGATCTAAAAAGGGTGAATGTTAAGCGGGAGATCTCTTACCTGTTTGATACAATCACTAAGGCATTCTCAGGTAAGTGTTCTAACTTTGAGGTTATTATCTCTTTAACTTTGAAAATAGCATATGCAATGGTTAAAAATGTAAATATAAATATAGGTAAAATTATTTTTGATGATCTTGTAAATAAATTAGGTAATGTAAATAATAGGAAAACTGAAGTATACTATTCTAGATTTTTGTTTATGATTATTAAAGATCAAATTACTAATCTTTCTTTTGAGAATGATATACCTGTACAGACATACAAGCAAACAAAGAAACTGTTTGCAGAAATAAAGAAGAAATCATATACAACTGAATCATTTGCTCTCCCAACGCATATGATACAAGTAGTAAATTCTACATCTTCTACCTCTAACACTGTACATTCTTCACCTTCATCTACTATAGCAGAGAAAACAACCACCTCTCTACCTACCCAAGTAGAACAACCAATTTCTTCACAACCACTCTCAATAGCCCAACCCATGGTCTCCCAAAAGACTGTTGGGATTAAAAGAAAAACCAGTGAAGTTACCACATCAACTGAGTGGGAGCAAGGAGAGAGAGTGCTTGGCTATAGGAGAAGATTGAAGAAGAAGAAGGGAGCCACGAGTGATACCCAACAGCCTGACCAGGGCGTATCCTCTCAATAGGATATAGCCTTTGATAAGGAATTAAACATATTTCTATCTAGTTCCTCTCAAAAGGGATTAGGTATTGAAAATAGTCCTCAACCAAGGACACAGTTGAGTGCGGCACATACAGTAACCATAGACACTGATGAACCTACCATCAGGGTCTCTGAGTGCCACTTGCAGATAGCTGACACAGTGAGTGCACACACTACTCAAGATGTTGTAGTTCAGAAACATTCTTCTACAACATCTTTTGATGAATCACCTCCTCGTTCAGTGATTCAGCCAACACTCCCATCTACACCACTTCCTTCTTTCTCTGTTCCTCAAATTTCTTCAGATATAATGACACAAACTTTAAGTGCCATACAATCAGATTCTCCACATTCTCATTTCGTGGAGGAGCTAACACTCTCTGACACAGTGTTTGACAGTCACTATTCTCACATGGCTGATTCATTTTTACTTGATACAAACACTAGTGATCAAGCAGGGGACATAAATACCACTGTACATACTACAGCCATAACTCTTTATGTACCCCCAATTGTATATACTTCCTCTATAGAAACCTATACCTCTCCAATTATACATACACACTTTATTTCTTTTCCTTCTCCTATCACAACTGTTGAACCAGAATCTGTAAATACTTCACTTGAACTGGTCACAGTTGATGATTTCCAAGCCCATAGGAGCCCCTCTAGGACAATTTTGAGTGAGAATGAGAAAATATTTAGTGCGGAGAGGCAAAGTCAAACCCCTGAGAGGACTTTGGCAAAAGGAGAGCAAGAGAGTACTGCCTTAGTAGGCAAAGAAAAAGGAGAGAATATGAGTGATGTCTTAGATGGCAAAGAAAAAGGAGAGGATGAGAGAGATAAGGATGAGATCCTTGTAAATAAAGAACAGAGAGAAAATAGTGATACTGTAAATATTACTTCTTCTTCTGCAAGTGATGAAGATGATGCTCCACAAGATGATTTTTCCCAGTTCATCGGAGTAGATTTATACTTTAGACAGAATCAAATGTCTCAAACTGTACAGTTATTAAAGCAGGAGTTAGCTAGGACCACTGATCCAGTCTTGATCAAAGTGTTAAAGTCACAGATCATGATTAGTCAGTCCATAGATATAGAAAACCAAAAATTGTATACACATTTTAACACAAAGTTCCAGCATATACAATAAGTTGTCGGCTCCTTAGTCACCAACCAGACTCTACCACGAATGAAGAAGCAAGTTGACAGTGTTGAACACAAGCTTAGTGATCTTTCTACTCAACTGAACAGCATGGATACTCTGCAACAATCCATGGCTGACACAATGCAACAACTTCTTCAAGTCACATCCCGACTCTCAACTCCCACTGATGATGCTGTCAAAAAGGGGGAGAAATCAACCAAGCAGTCGTCAGGGGATGTTGCTGAGAAATCAAGCCAACCATCAGGGGATGTGACTACTACTCCTGTTCTTGCTCCAAATAACAAGGACAAAGGCAAAGGCATCCTGATTAAGGAACCCAAGAAGAAATCCAACACTCAATCAGGGCCTAAGCTACTTGGAGATGCCATGAAGACATCCCACTTTCCAAAACCTGTTGAAGTTGTAATTAATGGGAAAGTGGAGCTGGTCTATCCCCAGGACAAAAAGCTGGTAGAAGCTGATGCACTCTATGCACAACAACTTCAAGAAGAAGAAGAAAGGGAAATGACAAAGGAACAGGAGGAAGAAGTGAAGAAGAAGAAGAATGTCAAGCCAAGGACATCTAGGAGACCTCAGCCTCGAAGATTACAGAACCCAAGAAGTGCATCAGGGGATAAAAATCAAGACAAATCTAAAGACCCTGATGCCACTTCAAAGAAGTCAGAAGATGCTAAGGACAAAGCACCATCTCCTGATACCAAAGAATATGGTCCACCCACACTAGCTGAATTTCTCAAAGAAGAAATGCGCAAAAACCTGACATTTTTGTTCTCAGTAAAAAGCATAGATGTCAGGTTCAACAATAGAAGAGATCAGCTGATAACAATTCAATTGAAGAATGAATCAGAATTCAATGTGGCAATGGACTGGTTCAAGAGAATGGATGCTGAGCAATTAGGACTGGCTTTAAACCTGATTCCAAGATCTTCTCAGGCCAACAAAGACTTAAGGGGGATAATCGACAGGCTGAGGAGTGCCATCAACAATGAAAGAAGCCTGCCCACAGCATTGGAAAATCCACTAAAGCTATTTTATAAATCCACTGATGGGCGGGAAAAGAGCATAAGGATTAAAGAAGTTGATGGCCTAAGCCTGGAGGAAGCGATGCATGTTCTGAGTCAAATTGCAAACCATAAGAATGAACATGTCATCAAGTTCAGAGTCCTGCTGATTCAGAGGGTATTGAAGGAGATCGAAGAAACCAGAGCTGATGATAGGAACACTGCAGTAAGGGATGTGCCACCAGTAAAGGGATTCAAAGTCTATCCCAAAATGATCACCAGCCCCATGGGAGTACAATTCAAAAATCAAAAGGGGGAGATCATTACCTTTTACTGGTCACAACTTGCTGCAGCCAATATTCAGGAAATCAAGACTGTCCTTGAAGCTTTGGAATCAAGCAGAAATGTCAACATAGTCAACTTCAGAAAACTTCTACAAAAGGAACTAGAGCAGTTGGAGACGGGAGCAGTAGACAACAGACTCAGAATCCCTGATCAAAGAAGACAAGGCCTTGGAAGTGACTCTCAACCTATTGAATCAAGTCATCCATTGTCCTTTGTTTCAGCAAAAAGGAAAAGGGGTTCTGATGTCTAGACACAATATTCTTTTTGTAATAGATATAGGTTATACTTGTACAAAAATTCTTTTATTAGTTTATTCATTATTCTTTCTTAAATTGTATTTAGTATTGGTTTTGACATCATCATCAGTGCATCTAGGGATTTATGGTTATCAAATTGATAAACATAAATAGGGGGAGATTGTTAGAGATAAATGATGATAATGATGATTATGTAATAAATTGTGCAACTGTAAATACTTGAGGTATTTTATAAACCTTAAGATCAGCACAAGTTTTGCATCCACTGATGATAAGTTTATTCATCAGTGGATAGTTAATAACTTCACAAGACAAGTCAGAAACCAGGAACATTCAAAGGACTTGACAAAGTGAAGGAGAATGTCTGATGCTACTTGTAAGCAAACGAAGTATTCCGCACATCAGAAATTCTAAGTCAAAATTACGTTGATTAAGTCCCATCAGGGGAAACCCATCAGGGGAACCCGTCAGGGGAAACCGATCAGGGGAACCCCTCAGGGGAACCCGCCGGGGGAACCCACCGGGGGAACCCACCGGGGGGAACCCCCCGCCAGGGGGAACCCCCCGCCAGGGGGAACCCGCCAGGGGGAACCCGCTAGGGGGAACCCGCCAGGGGGAACCCGCCAGGGGAACCCGCTAGGGTATGACGAGGGCAGACCAATCCGTTAGTGAAACACTTCGGGACATATCAGTGTCAGGCAAACCCATCAGGGTAACCTGTCAGGGAGGATGACCAACATGACATCAGTGGAAGCCATCAATGTATGCCGTTAGCTATAACCATCAGGGTCAAGAAGCACTGAGTATAACTCAAGTGAAGGACGAAGCCCTGATCCAGTCATTAAGCATCAGGGGATCCAGAAGCACTGATCAAAGTCCGTCAGGGCTAGCAGTTAGTGGATCGTTGTGACAGCATACACCCGTCATCAGTTCTTACACGGAAATCAACGTAACGTGTTACAAAAGCAAGAAATATTAACTGGAAAGATATTTCTTGAAGTTTGTTAATGGTCCAATGAGAACTCTCACGCATTAAATGCACACAAATCAGGGGAAGAAAAGTAGCAACAAAGCATGTTGCAGTCTGACACATAAAGTTTAGATGTGACATACTTGCGGCTAAGTTGAGAAGAGAAGCACGTCTCAAGAACGTGATTTCATCCCACTGATGTATATATAAGCAACGGAGCTCTCATTACAAAATAACGATTGATTGAATCCATCCAACAGATCAAACAAGCACTGAAGCACAAAAACACTAGAGAGAAGCTTTGCAATAAATCTTGAGAGAGATATTTCAAAGAATATTAGAAGCTAGTGAGTGAGAGAAGCTGTGAACTTTATTCACAGAATTTGTAGCTGTAAATCACATTTGTGGTTATACAGATTTCCAGAAAAACCTCGAGTTATAATATAACTATTTTAACTTGAATCTGCGTGTTCATTTCATATAGTTTTTCTGTTTGTTACAACTTGTTTTCAGTAAGCCTTATAAGTTTTTAAGTGCGAAAAGTTTCAGGTGTTTGTATTCATCCCGCCCTTCTACAAACACTTGTGCTAATATTGCACTAACACTTTCTATACATTTGTATTCTAAGTAATCTAATGACAATCATCATCAAATGTTCTAAAACCTAACAATCTCCCCCTAATTATGAATATCCGAATGATAAGCATAATTCAAGGTTGATGATGATGTCAAAACTCAACATTACAATTAATTAGAAAAAGAATAAAGAATTGTTAACTACAAATGTATTCTGAACTAAGATCTTTGATATGTTGTTCAGCTTCCACCAAGACTCAGGTTTAAATCCTATAAGTCTGGCTTCAAAAATTAAAAAAAAAAATTATAGCTTATTTCAACAAACAACTTCAACACAACAAGTTTACCTTATTTTTTCTTCAACAACTGCATTCGTTCTTTTTCTGTTTTTCCTCAGCAACTCCAGCCTATTCTTCAACAGATTTTTCAATACAAGCTCAATTTCTTCTTCAGCATCCTTGAGAAGAGTAAGAAATCCTTCAATATGATTTTCACTTACTTTGTTGATGTCTCTGTTGTAGTCAATGAAAACCTTCTCTCCATGAAAAGTCTCATACCACAATCCCAAAGGCTTAGGCTTAGCTTTCGGTACTGAATCCACCTTATGCTCCACCTTCATCAACTTCTGAATTTGGCTTCGAAGTTTCATGTTGAGATCAGAAGTCTCAAGCACAACAGTCAGCAACCACTCTAGATCTTCTTTATTTTGTCCCTCCAAGGCTGGCTTTTCGAACTTCAAAGACTCTCCATCTTTTAAAAGGACATGGAGAAGCTCTTTGTTGTTTTTACCCTTGATAAGATCAATCTTCTTTGTACTTTTCTTCAGGGCCTTGATGATTTCTTCAGTGCTAGCCATTTTAACCTTATAGGACTTCCTTGATGAAACTGTTCGTGGTTTTATTGGTCCACTTACAGCCACCAAGGCAGTCTCAGTTGACCTTGGAGGATCTTGAGAGGTAGGCTTCTTAATGGTTGCCTTGATCACAGGTTTCTTTGCAGATTCCTGGACCAAGGGTTTCCTCCTTGACTTTCTCTCTGCCTCTTCCATCTCTTTATTTTTCTTTTTGGTAGCAGCTGCCTTCTGTGCACTTGATCTCCTTGTTGTAGTTTTCTTCTTCTTCTTTGCATCCTCCTCCTCCCTTGTTGTTGCCATGTCCACCTCTTCCTGAAGTTTCTGAGCTAACAATGCATCAGAGTCTATCAATCTTTGATCACAAGGATTGACTAACTCAACTTTCCCTTCCACTTCAATTTCAATAGGAGTAGGAAAGCGAGCAGTCTTCATGGCATCCCCTAGTAGCTTGGGTTGTCCTGGTTGAGTTGAAATCTTTTTCTTTGGTTCCTCAACCATGACTCCCTTGCCTTTATCTTTTGGTTTTGGGGCTTGTGCAGAGGAAGAAGGAAAAGCTACTGTTGTTGTTGTTGTTGTTGCTGTTGTTGGAGGTGTTGTTGTTGTTGTTGTTGTTGTTGTTGCTGTTGCTGCTGCAAGATCATAATGCTTCTTTAGGATCCTGTCCAACATTGCTTGTAACTCATCATCAAGGACAGGACCCGTCTTTTGTATATGTACAGGAGTAGTTTTGAATTGACCACTCTCCCCCTTTTTAACATCAGCATCTTGGGGTTTAGAGGAGGTGGCCAGTGTGGGAATTGCCTGCAGCAAAAGTTGCTCCATTCTGTCTTGCTTTTGGATCAGGAGTTAGATATTTGCTTCGAGGGCTTGAAGTCGACTGTCAATCTTGGACTTATCTTTGACTAAAGAATCAATTGCAGTAACAGTCCTCCTTGGCAAGTGTCCTTCATAGCACCTTCTAATCTTGTCTGTCTCCAACTCCATCCTTTTATGTATTTGTTGCACTGCACCATTGATGCCAGTAACCAAGAAGTGGTGAAACTATGTATGTTTCTTGTCCACCTTGGTTACCTCTTCAAGAATATCTTTCACTGATGGTGCAGCTGCAGTGGACCCGATGTTGGTCACAAAGTCCTACCTCAATTGGGCGGCTGCTTCCTCCAGAGTGTTGGCATAAGAGGCATCAAACCATTCATCAACATTATGCTTTGGAGCTTCTTCAGTTGCTCCAGGGATAGGTTCATTTTCCAGAGATGTCTTTAATGCAGAGATGTGATCTTGAGACTGTTGTAAGCCATAGAGTGTCTCGAAGTCTGCATTTGACATTTCAGATATGACTTGTAATGTGGCATCCCCTATCCTGGAGCTTCCCCCAATGTCCTCTGTTGATGTTGATTGTGGAGCAGAGGAAAGTGGGGCTGCATGTGTGGTAGATGTCTCAACAGGTTTCAAAAAATCACCTGCTGAGAATTTCTCTCTTTTATTTTCTTCAAGGATCTCATCCTTGCTCACACCCTCTCCTTTTGCCTGGGGTTGGGCACCCAGCTTCTCGAGCTCTCTTTTTTCCAAGCTATCTAAAGCTTGACTCTCTTGTATATTTGTTTGCTCTCCTTTTTCCAGGTCAGGAGCCTGACTCTCACTATTTATTCTCACAGCCTCACTCATTTGGAGAGGTACACTCTTTCCTACAGAAGTGGGGGTTTGAGAAGTGCTGGTGACAGCATGGATAGGGGGTTCCCTTTGTTTATCTTGGGCTAGGGATCTATCCATGAAATCTGTGTGAGAGCTTGTCTCGATTATTGGCTCATCTTGGGAAAAATCAAGAGAATTAATCATAGTTATATCAAAAGAATCAAGAGTGGGAGAAAAAGGAGAAGAATGTACAGTAGGGAGTGTTGGTTGTTCCTCAGATATTGAAAATTGAGGAACATCAAATGATGACTCTGTGTGTGCACTCCTTGTGTCACTCGTTTCTTTTATTGTCTCTCTTGTTGGTTCCTCTTGGTTGTGACCAAGAGTTTGTGCTGACTCTGTACAGGATGTTCCTGGTTAGGAACTTTCTTCAATGTCAACATCCTTTTGGGAGGATGATGACAGTTCACTATTTGTCCTTATAACCTCCAATGCTTTTTGAGAAGCACTAGATTGGGCTTGACTAAGGGTTATAACTCTTTTCTTTCTCTGAAGTGGAACTTCAGCTTCTGGTTCTCCCTCATCCTCACTTGTTCCCTCAATTATTTTTCTTTTAATTGGGAGTTTTGTGACTGTCTTTGTTTTTACAACCACAGTCTTTTGAGAGACTATGGAGGGGGCACTTGATTGTTGTTGTGAAGTGTGTTGAGGATTTTCAGGGTTTGGTTGCTCAGAATCCTCAAAAAATTGCAAAGAATAAAGGTTTAGAAGCCTATCAATGAGAGTAGATCTCATGATAGGAGGGAAAAATAAAGGAACGTTTACCTTTGCAGATTTATGCTTCACATCAGTAAATATTCTTTTACTCTGCAAAACAGTTGGTAGAACTTGCATGCCAGTAATATTAAGGTTAGAGATTAGATAATTAGCAATCATCATCAAAAACCTAGAATAATAAATTTTAGTTTTACTGGTTTTAAGCTTTATCAACAAGTTTTGCAGAATTAAAAGCCCAATGTTAAGATGTCTATCATACAACACACTAAAAGAGATTTGTTGTATGAGTGTAGTGATAGCATCATAGCCACTGCATTTTGTAGAAAATGCTTTTGTTATAATATCAAAAAATAGTGACTACTCTTGCCTAAGATGGTCATTTTATAGACCCAACAGAACTAATTTCAGCAGAATAATTTAAATTGTTAAACATTGAAACAAGTTCTTCATCAGAAGCAAGAGAGTCATAGTTTTCATAAACTGGTAAATGTAAAGCATTATTTATAACAGTATGATCGATATGGTAAGTAGTGTTTGCAAACCTGAAACTTACCTCAGCGGCTTGGATGGGGGCTTCGTAAATGGCGTATGAGAGATTGGAGGTTTGAAGGAAATCCACAAAGGGGTGGTACTGGGCTGCAAAGACATGCTTATCAGCCACCCTTGCATGGTTGGTCTTGATGATATCAAAATCTCCAAACTTGAACACAACGGTTTTAGCGGCCATTGTAAGAGATCTGTGACTTTGGAAGAAACTTGAAAAAGGGTTAAATTGCAGAGTATTTGCAGAGAGAAAATAATTTCAGAGCTTTGAGTGTTTGTGATTGTAAAGATGTTTGAAATTTGTTTTATCAAGTTATTTGAAACGTTTGCAATTCTTACG
>CM025786.1:3504108-3558073 GCA_014636745.2 Centella asiatica | reverse complement strand
TAGTATGTTCACTTGTAAGAGACTAGAAGAAGATTAGTCTCCGATAGTATTAACTATCGGGGACTAATTAGTCTCTGATAGTGTTAACTATCGGGGACTAAGGTAGTCTCTGATAGTATTAACTATCGGGGACTACGATAGTCTCTAATAGTATTAACTATCGGGGACTAGTTAGTCTCCGATAGTTTAATTTTTTATTTAGTCGGGGACTAATAAAAAATAACTAACAGGGACTAAAATAGTCTCTTACACACTCTGGCTCATATTATCTAATAATCAAACTTTTGATTATTCATTTTTTCATATATTTTCCAGAATTAAAATTCTAGCTTCTAAAAATCTGTTTAATTAAAAAAAAACAGCTGCAGTCTAGAAGATAAATTTAAAAAAATATAATCTGTTTAATTAAAAACAGCTGCAATCTAGAAACTTAATTCTAGCTTCTAAAATTCTGTTCACAAGAACAACTGCAATCTAGAAACTTAATTCTAGCTTCTCACAACTAAACAACTTGTTTTCTAAGATCTTAATCAGTTTTTAGAGACATAATTCAACATTCCTAACTCATAGACTAATCTATTAAATGTAGATTCATCTAAAGGTTTTGTGAAAATGTCTGCAAGTTGTTTATCAGTTGTAACCCAGTGTAATTCGATATTACCTTCACTTACATGCTTTCTTATGAAGTGATATATAATATCAATATGTTTTATTCTTGAATGTTGCACTGGATTTTCTATTATTGCTATGGCACTAGTATTATCACAATAAATAGGAATTTTGGATAATGACATACCATAGTCTAGGTGTTGATTCTTAATCCATAAGATTTAAGCACAACAACTCCCAGCTGCGATGTATTCAGTTTCTGCTGTTGAAGTAGAAACTGAATTTTGTTTCTTGCTGAACCAAGTAACAAGTCTGCCTTCAAGAAGTTGGCAGCTTCCACTTGTGCTTTTCTTGTCAAGCTTACACCCTGCATAATCAGCATCTAAATAACCAATTAGTTTAAAATCAGATTCTTTGGGATACCATAATCCAAGGTTTGGGATATCTTTTAGATATCTGAGTATTCTTTTTACAGCAATCAAATGTGACTCTCTAGGGTCAGCTTGAAATCTAGCACACAAGCATGTATCAAACATTATATCAGGTCTACTTGCAGTTAAATATAAAAGAGAGCCTATCATTCCTCTATAACTAGTAATATCAATTTTCTTTCCTTTTAAATCCTTATCTAGTTTAGTGGAAGTAGGCATGGGTGTTTTTGCAGGTGCACAATCAACTAAATCATATTTTCTCAATAAGTCTTTGATGTATTTAGACTGACTGATAAATATTCCATCAGGTGATTGTTTGATCTGCAAACCTAAAAAGAATGTTAATTCTCCCATCATACTCATTTCATATCTAGACTGCATAAGTTTTGAGAATTTTTTATAAAGATTTTCATTTGTAGACCCAAATATAATATCATCTACATATATTTGCACCAATATAATGTCAAAGCCTTGCTTTCTATAAAATAATGTTTTATCTATGATACCTCTAACAAATTTATTTTCAAGTAAAAATTGAGATAGAGTATCATACCAGGCTCTTGGTGCTTGTTTTAAGCCATAAAGTGCTTTGTCTAACCTATAAACATGATTTGGAAATTTGGAGTCCACAAAACCTGGGGGTTGGCAAACATAAACTTCCTCTTCCAATTTTCCATTCAAGAAAGCACTTTTGACATCCATCTGGTACACCTTGAAGTTCTTGTAGGCTGCATATGCCAAGAAGATTCGTATTGCTTCAAGTCTTGCTACTGGTGCAAAAGTTTCATCATAGTCTATTCCTTCTTCTTGAGAATCTCCTTTTGCAACCAGTCTTGCTTTGTTCCTTGTAATTGTACCAGCTTCATCCAATTTGTTTTTGAAGACCCATTTGGCACCAATAATTGATCTATTCCTTGGTTTAGGTACCAGTCTCCAGACTTTGTTTCGAGTGAATTAGTTTAACTCCTCTTGCATAGCAATTATCCAGTCAGGATCTTGAAGTGCTTCCTCAATTTTCTTTGGCTCAATCTTTGAGAGAAAACTGAGATATAAACATTCATTTTGAGTTGCACTTCTAGTCTTAACTCCATCCTCTAGACTTCCAATTATCAAATCTGGTGTGTGGTCTCTCAACCATGGAATTGCACGCGGCAGATTTGACCTTGAAGTTGAGGCTTCATTGTCTAGATTGGTGTTATCCATTCTAGCTTCATGATCAGAGACTGCTCCCCCTAAACCATTGACTCCTTCATTATTAGCTCCCCCTGAGCTATTTATTTCTATAGTCTCCGGTGTCAATATAGTTTCTGATTGTGCATAAGTGACTCTAGTCTCTAGTGAACCATTAGTCTCCAATGTAATACTAATGTCACCAGTCTCTTGAGTTTCTTCTAATATTCTAGTCTCTGATAGAGTATTAGATCTTGGCACTTCATGCACAATAGTTAACTCCCCCTCAATTATGTAGGGATCATTGTTATCTCGGGGTTGTTCAGTAGTCTCTGATGGATATTCCCATGCATCCAATTCATTCTCAAAACTGAGAGGTTCATGCAATCCTTGTCCAATCATTCCTGGAATCTTTTTATCATCAAACACGACTTGTATTGATTCCACAATGACCTTTGTCCTTAGATTATATACTCTGTATGCTTTACTTGACAGAGAATAACCTAAGAAGATTGTTTCATCAGATTTATTGTCAAACTTTCCTCTTGACTCTAATGAATCTCTCAGTACAAAGCATTTACAACCAAACACATGTAAGAACTTGAGAGTTGGTTTTCTCCCAGTCATTAACTCGTAAGGTGTTTTGTTGTATGCTTTGTTTATCAAGGATCTATTCTGTGTAAAGCAAGCAGTGCTTATAGCTTCCTCCCAAAAATATGTGGGAAGCTTAGCCTCTTATAACATAGTCCTTGCTGCTTCAATAAGGGTTCTATTTTTCCTCTCAACAACTCCATTTTGTTGAGGGGTTCTTGGAGCTGAAAATTGATGAGTTATTCCTTTTTCAGTGCAGAATTCAAGTACTTGGAAATTCTTGAATTTTGTTCCTCTATCGCTCCTTATAACCCTTACAGTTTTTCCTGACTCAATTTCTATCTTCTTGATATGTTCAATTATCAACTGAGCAGCTTCATCTTTTGTAAAGAGGTATTTTACTCAAGTATACCTCGTGTGATCATCCACAATAACCAGTGCATATCTATTTCTTAAGATAGACATCACATTCACTTGACCAAACAAATCCATGTGTAACAATTGTAGTGGGTCAGTGATTGATGTTGCTGGTTTGCTTTTGAATGATACACTCTTTTGTTTCCCTTTCTGGCATGCATCACATAATCCATCTTGTGTAAATTCCAAATGTGGAATGTTAGCTACTAATTCTTTCCTCACAAGCTTGTTGATATTTTTAAAATTCAAGTGAGAAAGCTTATTGTGCCAAAGCCAACTGTCCTCAGTTGAAGCTTTGCTATAGAGACATGTGATTTGATCAGTAAAAGAAATAAGATTTGCGACATACAAATTTCCTTTTCTTTTTTCAGTCAATATCACATTCCCAGATTCCTTGTCACACACCTGGCATATGTCTTCTTTAAAGGTGACATAGAATCCTTTATCACATAGTTGACTCACACTAAGCAAATTGTGCTTTAAGCCGTCAACCAGTGCTACTTCTGTGAAGATGACATCTCCATGTTCAACATTGCCATATCCCCTTGTATGGCCTTTGCTGTCATCTCCAAAAGTGACTTTTGGGCCACTTTTCTCTTCAAACTGTTTTAGCAGGGTCTTATCTCCAGTCACGTGCCTTGAACAGCCACTGTCCAAGTACTATGATTTCTTCTTTTTTCCCTGCACAGTTAAGAGTAACTAGTTTGAGATTTTTGGGACCCAGATTTTCTTGGGTCCTTTCTCATTAGTTGTAGACTCAAGACTTGACTCAGATTGAGTTGATTGTCTTTTAACAGTTTTAACTTTAATAGGACAATTATTAGTCATGCTACTTCTTTGTGAGAGACTGCCAAGCTTAGAATTTTCATTTTCAATGCAAAGATGATCTAACCTTTTTACTGGTGATTTATCTTTTATTCTCTTTGAAGGTGCAGTCTCAATTATAGGAATTTTATTTTTGCTCCTACAGTTTATTGCTATGTGGTTGGGGTTACCACATACATGACATGTTTTTCTAGGAGCATCAGGCATTCTAGCATAGTTTGTATGTTTATTAATGCCTATCTTTCCATTCCTATTTTTCTTCTTTCTGCTTAACTCCTCTAATTTTTCAGCCTTTTTATTTGGAAGATTTTTCAGTTTTTTTATTTAATTGTGTCTTTGTCATGAACCCAATATTTAATCTTTTAGTCTTACTCTTATCAACAGCATTCACTGTCTTTTGATCAATTTCTATTTTTGCAGTGGTTTGTTGATCTTTAGTGTTAATGAATTTGGGTTCAATAACAGGAGAGACAAAATTAATTCTTTTAAAATTTGGCTTACTGGTTGAGGAGTTTGCAGCTTCGAATAGATCATCTAAATCTGAACTTTTATCTAAATTTTCATCATAACCTAGTCTAGATTTTTGACCTATTGTTTGACACTCTACCAAGTCAGTTAACTTTTTAGAGGAAGTATTCCATTGTTTAATCTTAACTTGAGCAATTTCAAGTTGCTCTACTAAGTAATATTCCCTCTTTTTCAAAGCATCAATCATATGATGAGCTTTGTTTAAGTCAGAATTGATGGTATCAAACTGTGTCAATCTCTCTTCAAGAAACTTGTTTCTTTTCAAGAGAATGTCACGTGATTCTTTTACGTTGGTATGTTCTATAGTTAAAGACCTAAAACTGACATGCAAATCAGACATATCTTTTTGTATGCTTTCAATGCTAGATGTATCAAGTAAATTAAGCACATTAAAATTCTGATTTGCATCACATACCTTTGTAGAATCACTTGACTCGTCACTACGAGCCATTAAGGCAAAGTTGACAACTTCTTCATTAGAGTCGCTGTCAATCCAATCTTTTCCCTCAGTAATCAAGGATTTACTCTTTGATTTAGCTTTCTTGTCAGCAAAGTCTTTCCTTGATTTTTCATCCCTAGATCTATCACTAGATCTAGGCTTCCTGCACTCATTGGCAAAGTGCCCTAACCCTTCACAATTGTAGCATCTTATCTTCTTTAAGTCGAAGGTAACTTTTTGACCTTCTCGTTTAGGGTTAGACTTCCTTGATGCTTTTCTTCCTTTTCTGTTAGCCCTAAATTTCTTAAACTGTTTGACCATGAATGCCATGAATTCCTCCATGTCATCAAAAGTATCTAGTTCATCTTCTTGATCAGTCGAGCTAGCATCAGAAGATTCTTCATCAAGCTTCTCTTGAGACTTGCTTGTCTCAACCATCAACGCAGTTCCTTTATCCTTGCCATGCATGCGTTGTCGTTGCTCTACCTCAAGTTCATAGGTTTTTAAATTCCCGTAGAGCCTGTCCAGTGTAAGGATATCCAAGTCATGAGCCTCTCTTATTGCTGTAGTCTTTGGATCCCAACTTGGTGGGAGAGATCTCATAAACTTGGTGTTTACATCCTCATTATCATAAGACTTCCCAATGTTAGAGTGTATGCCCTAGTGGCCAATTATGTAATGATTGTGACACTATATTTATGATATGTTTTTGGTTAATGATAATTTGTTATGTTTTATTTACTGCATTATATAAATTATTAACATAATAAATGTCCTTAGAAAAATGATACTAATTATATGGATTCAAGTATGTGACTTGAATATGAGATCATATAAGTATGTAATGTATCATTATTCTTAAATGTCCCTAGTCGAGTATCATTGTCATCGGGACAACAATAATACATTGAGACTAGTATGTGATTAACTGATGGCCATATCTCATTGATCATAAATATATACGAGATATATTAAGTTGATACATAGGTACATGTTAGAGAACATTGTACTGGACAGACCCACCATGAGAATTCTACATGGAGCGTTATGCTATGTGTCATAAGTAATTCTCATAGTGACAATGATGTAATGGTCCTTCGACCTGAAGTCATGACATTTCTACATAAGGAGTTATGCGTTTTGACGTTATCAAAAGTCACCTTTAACCGGGTGGACGATAAAGGTGATTGTTGGATGCATAATGAGTTATGTGAGAAATGGGAATGATGTAGATGGAATTTAACCCTCCTATAAATTAGGGGTGATATCTATAGGCCTCTTGATTGAGTGAAACTATGAAATGCATGGCCATGCTCAAATAGAGATTTGTTTCATATAGTTTACTCATTGATCAAGAAAACTGAGATTAAATTATAAAGAGGATGACACATCCATGCCTTGAATTTAATCTTAGATATCATGGTTAAAAGGATTAAGTTACATTGAAACATTGGTCACGAAAGGTAACGTCTAATCTATGACTTTATTATTACTTGGGTAACAGTGATATATTACTAGATGCCGCTCACTGTTTATAATTTTATAATGTGATTTAAAATTATTGCCAACGTAATAATAACCTACAGGGTCACACACAAAGAACATTCGTCAAGGAGAGATAATTTAGATGTCTATGATTTTAATATATCAATAAGATTGATTTATTAAATCATGGCTTTAAATTAAATACATATATATATATTTATATATGTAATCTGTATGAAGTAGAGTCCTTTAGAAGGAAATACGAATATATATTTATTTGTGCATATATATTAATTAAGTGAGACTTGATTAAATACATATATATCTAATAAATATAAAATTCGGATTTTAAGTCTCCTAATTAGATTAGGTTTTGAATTACTCTATGAAAGGCTATATATATATGATATATTAGCCATTCTCTAGAACCAACATTTTACGTATTCTAAGAACACTAGTTGCTCATAATAGAGATACTAGAGTTCAAAGATATAGAGAGAGAAGAGAGATACAGATCATACAGCTAGTACTGTAATTCTTCTTGTTCGGATCGTAAGACGATTCGCGGGTGTTCGTGTGGATACCGTAGAGATGCTGTTTAGTTGGATAGCGTTCAAGATTTGGAGACAATCAACACCTTCACCAAAGCTTCAGATTCGCACAATTAATTGGTAAAAACTTAAACTATCTGTATTAAATTGTTTCGCATAGATCCTCGGGTTTGGGTTTCGTTTTGTTTTATTTTATATCGTATTTTTCCGCTGCGTTTGCTGGTAAGAAACCCAACACCCAAGTATTTTCAAGTCGTTGAGCAAAGTGTTGAACCTGTCATATATACTGACGTTATTGGTTCACCAGGCTTTGCTTGAAAGAACTCATATTGTTGAGTCAACAATGATCTTTTGTTCTTTTGGACTTGGTCAGTCCCTTCACACAGGACTTTGATGGTGTCCCAGATTTGCTTTGATGTTGTGCAATTGATGATGCTTGTGAACATATTTTTATCAATTCCATTATAAAGTATGTTCATCACCTTAGCATCCTTTAACACTTGCAACTTGTCTTCGTTTGTATAATCACATTCAGGAGCAAGTTCAAAGTGTTCTGCCACAACAGATCCATCAACTGTTTTAGCAAGAATAAATTTCTTGGGTAGATAAGGACCCCTCTCAATCCTATCAATATAATCTGGATCTGTTGCTCTCAAGTGCATATACATCTTTTGCTTCCACATCGGATATTCTTCTCTTTTAAGAATTGGAATCCCGGTACCACCATCTCGACTTCCCGCATACGTCATTATGTTAGAGCTGCTTGCTTCTTCATTGGCCATCTCTTGGAACGTATTAATTGAATAAATTCAATTACAGGCTCTGATACCAATTGTTTTCCCAGTGAGATGCCGAGAACTTGTAGAAGGGGGGGTTGAATACAAGTTCCTTGAAATCTTTTTCGATTACTTGTTCCCTAAGAAATTAACTTTTCTTGCGAAATATAAAGAACAAGAACACAAATCAATTTATAAACAATTGCTTTATTGATTTCACAACTGAATACAAATTCTAACAATCACAACAATGTGATCGTCAGCTTCTTTTCTATTCTGTATAGGAAAAGATGTTAACTATGAAAAACCTATACAACTTCGAATTACAACTCTGTAAACCTAATTACAGCTTCTCTCATAAAAAAACTTAACTCTAAGTTTTCCTATACTAAATCAATATTGATTCAACTTCCTTATTCGAATCAAATACAATCTTTCCTTTTTGATTAGGAAAAGATATCTGGTTAGTTTCCTTACCAGCTACGTCTTCAATAATATCTCAAATTACGTGGAAGACATTCCTTTTTAATTCGAACTTTGTATCACTCAAAGATTAAATCACAATTAGTCCCTGAACCTTCAACTTTAGTCTCTGATGACTTTAGTCCCTGATGCTTCTTTTAGTCTCTGGTGACGTCATTACTAGTCTCTGGTGCTTTTAGTCCTTGATGACGTCAGCTTGTGTAGTCTCCGATAGTGTTATTTAGTCTCTGACGTTTTAAGGCTTAGTCTCCGATGACGTCAGCTTAGTCTCTGACTCCTTTAGACTTAGTCTCTGATGACGTAAGTCTCAGTCTCTGATAGGCAAAACTAGTCTCTGATAAATAAAACATCTTTAGTCTCTGACCAGTTTCCCTAGTCTCCGACAAGCCTTTTTGTAAACTCTAACGGATCAAATACACAACTTGACTTTCTGAAGCTTTGATACTCCATTCCAGCAGTTAATTACAAATAAGAAATAAACGTATCTCTTTACAAAGAATAAATGAATTACAATCAAAGAGATAACTACTGGCTACAAAACTTTAGTGTTACTAATTAACACTTTCTATACATTTGTATTCTAAGTAATCTAATGACAATCATCATCAAATATTCCAAAACCTAACAGATACATTACATACTTATATGATCTCATATTCAAGTCACATACTTGAATCTATATAATAGTATCATTTTTCTAAGGACATTTATTATGTTAATATTTATTTAACGCAGTAAATAAAACATAATAAAAGAAATTATCATTTAACCAAAACATAACATAAATATAGTGTCACAATCATTACATGATTGGCCACTAGGGCATACACTCTAACACTAATGTCATATCAATGAAGTCAGGGCCTACTGAAAGTCTCAAGTTGATAGCAAGCATCAAGGAATTTGAATCTAAAATCAAGCAGTATGAGGTGGAAATGAAGTGACTCAGGGTACAGGAAATTCAACTGGAGTATAACAGAAAGAAAGAAAAGATGCAGAAGAGGAAAAGGAAGCGCTGAGAAAAGAAAAGGAGAAAGCAGAGGAAATGCGAAGACAGGAACTGCTGAAGTATGGTAAGGGAGAAGATCAGCAGAGTTCAGGAGAACCTGCTGATGAAGCTGATGATATAGAATAACTGTAATTTTATAATTTCATTTTATCTTGTAATCTTGAACAATCTAATATAAAATGGAATTCTTTTTGGTTCTTGCTGTGGTGATCAAAATAACTCGTTTTGACATCATCAATTAGGGGGAGATTGTTGTTGCACCCCTGCTTATATAATCATTGCTTAAAAGATTATTTATTTATTTATATAAGAATTGATGATGTAATATAGTCCTTGCTTAAATGTTGTAAAAGGACTTAGAAAAAATATCCAACGTGTTAGGTGGATATAGTATGTAGTTAAGTAAGGAATTTGATCACCATTGAAGTCTGCTGATATGAAGATTTCATTGAAGTCTGCTGATATGATAAGTCTGCTATGAAGGATTCTGAAGACATGAAGAATTTTCCAAGTATAGTCCTGCTTAGAATGGAAATAAGCAAGGAACTTTATATGCTTTGAATTTTTCAAGTATAGTCCTGCTTATAATGGAAATAAACAAGGAACTTTCTATGCTTTGAATTTTCCAAGTATAGTCCTGCTTAGAATGGAAATAAGCAAGGAACTTTATATGCTTTGAATTTTCTAAGTATAGTCTTGCTTAGAATGGAAATAAGCAAGGAACTTTATATGCTTTGAATTTTCTAAGTATAGTCTTGCTTAGAATGGAAATAAGCAAGGACTTAAGTAAGCAAGATCCTTTGCTTATCAAAGTTAAGATTGTCAGAAAAGTTATCTCTACCCTTTCTTAGTCAACTTCTAGGAAACTCTTCTGAAGGACACTAGAAGACAGAAAAACGGCTAACTTTTTGAACTAAGTAAGGACTACTGAAAAGGTACAAGTCACATCAAGGACAGTACACTCCAACGGATAGATTTTCTGGAGAAGTATAAATAGGAGTCATAAATCTCATTTATAAAAAAAAACAACAACTACAACCAACTGAACAACCAAACTCTCTGACACATTAAAGACTTCAGCAAGACATCATAAAGCTTGAACAAGTGCTATCAATCTGCTCAACTAAGGAGCAATCTACTTGAAGATAGCAAGCAAGATTTTCTCAAATCTGCTTAGAGTCTGTGTGACTAAATTGGACTAAGTGTCCTCCTGCTAAGTTGGTCTAAGTGACCTATTGTAAATTGGACTAAGTGTCCTCCTGCTGATTGTTCTGTGTGAACAAAGTTCTAGTGATAGCCTTCTCAAGTAAAAGAGAAGAAGAGTGGAGTAGGCTTAGTCCGAACCACTATAAAAATTCTATCTCTACTCCTGCTTATCTTTCATATTGCTTACTTGCTTTACTTGTGCTTTGCTTTGGTCTTTGATGAACTCTCTTAGCAAAGACTTACTATTCTTACTACTTTTAGCCATTAACCTCTACCACAAAATCTAAGGGGTACTTTGCTTAAATTCCGCTGCTAAACTTTTTCAAAACATAAGAAACTCTTTTATAAGTAAGAAGTGTTTTAAATCAGTAACGTTTTCTAAACAAGACTTAATTTTTGAAAAACACTATTCAACCCCCCCTTCTAGTATTTTTACCCTTTAGGACCTAACAGAATTGACATATGATTAGTTTTGTTATGATTTGATTAAATTATAATTGATCAATTATGATATATCACATGATTAATTTGGTTATAATTATTTTAATTAGTGATTAAGATTATAATTAATTTGATTGTAATTATTTTATTATGGATGATTTCTACTTGGTTACATGATTTTTCTTTTCTAAAGTGATTAAATTATTATTATTATTGTTAATGTACCCTTGTTTATATTAACCTTACTCATAAAAATTAATTGAATTTACATTTATAAGAATTGATAATGTCATACAGTCCTTACTTAATCAATGTAAAAAAAACTTAGAAAAATATCCAACTTATTAGGAGGATATAAACAGTTTTAGTTAAGCAAGTATTTTTATTACAAGTAGAGATTCTACTCATTGATCAAAAAGGATGTTGGAGCTATGAAGAAATTTTCAAGGACAAACTTGTTTAGAATGAAAATAAATAAGTTTCTAAACAATAAGATCTTTCACTAAAATTTAAGCAGAATGTCAGAAAATAACCTTACTCTTTCCTTTGCTTAGTCAACTTCTAAAAGGTTTTTCAACAAGTATTAGAAAAAAAAAATAACTACTATTTTATTTACTAAGCAAAGTACAACTGTAAAAGTACAATTTATTGTTAAGAAAGTACGATTTCCAACTAATTTATATTCGAATTTTCAACGGATAAATTTTTAGAGAAGTTTAAAATTTTTTTGAGCACTACCATTACTACTATCTATTTTTAAAAAAAAAAAAATTTTGGGCAGCACAAACCATACATTTATTTAGTGACTTTCTAAATCCAATGATACATTTATTTGGTGTTCAAGGATTTGCAAGATACATTAGTTAGTCCTTTGTCCCCAACAATAGTCAAAGTTCTGAAACTAAATGTTCCCTCCGTTCTAAAATGACAAATAGGTTAGATTTTTTTGTTTAAGTTGAACGACGGTTTTAAACATTAAATCAATACAAACTTATTTAATTGTAAGTATATAATTATTATAATTGTAGTTTATAACCAAAGTTATTGGTCACAACAAATTTTGTATTCTAGATTTAACGAATCACACCAATTTCAAATTTAATAGTCAAAACTGAACTTTTTTAAAATTCAGAATGGAGTGAATAATTAATTACTTAATTTTTTATTGACAAAAAGAAAATTTTATTAATAAACTTACCCAAATACAAAGATATGTCCACAAGACTTGGACAATAGTAGGAGACCAACTTTTGTCCGTATGATTGTATGATTCAATCTCTTTTACATATATTAAAAAATTGATAAACATATATTTTTTAATTCTTTAATAAATAAAATTTAAAATTTTATTTGAGACAGAACAACACTAGTTGGAGCATATCTAGGGTAAGATATAGACAAAACAAACGAATTCCAATAGCAAAGCCCGAATAATTAATTTATTGACATTGCTACAATGACGATATTGTAGCCATATTTTTAAACGTGCGCAGATTACTCCTGATTATAAATAAATATCGTATCACCATTTTTCGAGTAATTTTAAGTGGATAAACTTTGAATTGGTTTTAATAGTAAAGATTAAATTATAATGAGTTTTTGGCTATATTTAACAAATTTTCTTCCAAACCTATAACTCATAACTGATTTATTCAATTGTGTTAATATACACCGTCATCTTCTTAACTGGGGTCCACCACATATAGTCAATGGTGGAGATTGACTGTGATGGATTCCTTTATTTACACGTGGGTTTGTCTTTACCTCACAATTCGTTAATAATTCCTTTTTTTTTTCCTTTAAAGAGATTTATGGTAGACAATATCATTTGAATGCTACTTCATCGAATCGAAAAGGAAGTATATTCAAATATTACTTTTTAGTTTTTATAGACTCCTATAAATACTTTAATTTCTTTTCCTACAAAAAGAGCTCTTTTTTTTTTTTAACTCCTTACTTTTATTTCGGTGCATCTCACTTTTCTACGGGTGGGAGACATTTCTAAATGCAAAACAATATACTACTAATTGCTACTTCTTGATTACAATAATAGCAATAAACTCGCACCACAAGAAAAGGAAAAATATACCCAATAAGAACAAATATAAAGAGGAAGATATATAAATTCACAAAATTCCAAAGAATATAATTAAGAAATGCAATTAATTTAGACATTGACAAACTTCTATTAATTTCGTCGTGTGTATTCTTTCTTATAAATGTAAGTGCCAGAGGACGGCGGCAACTTCAATTATATATATACACACACACATACAAAACAAAAGTAACTTAATCGTGATTCATGACTTTTGTAAAAATTTCTTAAAATCCACCTACGTATAATGATTTCCTGTTAAGTTTCTAAAAGAGAGTAATCATGTATTGTAATATATTTTTTGAATGGTTTTCTTTAAATTATTCTTTTCATTTCATAATAAAAATAAGAAAGTACTATTTTTACAAGATATTTTTTTTTAAATGTCTTTATATGAAACTGACATTTGATTCTTTGAGTACTTAGATATTTTGCAGTAAAGATTATATAAAATAAGTAATTTCATGTGAAAAATGAAAATATCAAAAAACCTTCAGAAAATATCAGTGATATAAATATAATATTGATGTTTGGAAACGCAAACGCCGAAAAGAACTCGGTTCTTTTCACATACTAGAAAGGCCTCTTGTGAGTCTTGTCATGAATATTATTCATAATTTAATATTGCCAATCAATTATTTGACGGTCCAGATTAAAAGTAGTTAATATAATATTGACAATCAAAATTATCTTAATATATGTGCTCCCAAATATACTAATGGTGGTTATTATGCTACTTTTACTTTAATTAGTTGCTTTTTATGTTCTATGATTACTTTTGTTGCGGTGGGGAAATTAGAAAGAACAATTAAAGAAAATACAGTAAAATTTTTATAAATTAATATTTGATAAATTAATAATTTTATCATGTCTTAACTTAGACTAATTATAAAAATTATAAATTTTGATAAGAAAATAAGATAATAATTTTTTGGGGATCCTTTTTTAAATATATGATTCCAATAAAATTATAAATTAATAATTCAAAATTATAAATATATTTAAGATAATTTAGGAAAATATGATTTGTCATTGTTGATTTTCTAATAACTTTCAGATGAGAAAGTATTATTGGGTATGGTTTTAAGAATTTTTTTGTGTTGTTTATATAATATATTTTCTCATTATTATACATTGAATGGTTTTAATATAAGTACTGTTAGGTCCCAGAAGGAAAAATATTATAAAGGGATTGAATAGTATTTTTTAAAATTTAAGTCTTACTTATAAAATTTGCAATTTTTAAGCACTTCTTACTTGTTAAAAAGTTTTCTTATATTTTGAAAAGAGTTAGCAGCGGAATTTATAACAAAGAACCCCTTAGTTTTTAGAATAATGGTTTAAAGCAGCAATGCCAGTAAATTTTTGCTAAATAAGTATAGTAGAGACCGAGTAAAGTAAGGATAAAGGAAATGAGCAGTATAAAAGATAAGCAGAAAGGTAAAGCTAACAAGAGAATTTTTATAGTGATTCAATCTAAATCTACTCAATTTTTCTTCTCTTTACTTGAGAAGACACTCACTAAGAATGTTCACACAGAAAATTTACAGTAGGATACTCCTTGTTGAGCAGATTAGATAACGCTTGTTCAAACTTGAATTTGTGTCTTGTTGAATTCTTAGAATGTCAAATTGTCAAAACAATTTATTGGTTGTTTAGTTGTACTGTCTTGATATTGACTTGTACATTTACAGCTGTTTTTTGCTTAGTTCAAAAAGATAATCATTATTTTGTCTTCTAGTGAGTTTCAAAAAGTTTTATAGAAGTTGACTAAGCAGGGCAATAAGTAGATTCTTTTTCTAACAACCTTGCTTGGATCAAAAAGTTTTATAGAAGTTGACTGAGCAGGACAATAAGTAGATTCTTTTTCTAACAACCTTGCTTAAATCAAGGTAAGAGATCTTACTATATCATTTCATACTTACTTCCATTCTAAAGCATGACTGTCCTTGAAATTTTGTTTACATTTTTAGCATCCTTCCTGATCGATGAGCAGAGTTTTCACTCGTGATCAAAATCCTTACTTAACTAACAGAATATATCTACCTAATAAGTTGGATATTTTTTAAGTTCTTTTACATCATATAAGAAATGATTATATTACATAATTAATTCTTATATTAATAAATATAATTTCTTTAAGCAATAGTAATATAAGCAGGGGGTGCATCAACAAGTACAATGAATCATATTTAATAAATAAACAATGAACGTACATTTTAATTAATATTATGTACAATGAATTTTTGATGTAATTAAAATTTAATTTTATTACTAGTAAAACCTCTATAAATTAATAAATATTAATTTATCAATTAATTAATACCTCTCAAAAATAATAAAATTCTCTGATCCCAACATTATTAATTTATAGAGGTTTTATGTATGAGAGATCAAGAAATAATTTGAATAGATATCAAGAAATAATTTTATGTAAAATATTTAAATGTAATATATATTTGAAAATAAAAAATAATAATGTTTCATTACAAATATCACATGAAAAACAACACACTTTAATTTTTTTTTCTTTTACTTTCTATAAAAACATCTACTAAAAAGGTGTGGATCGAGGGAGTACTACGATCAGTTCATACTTCAACTTATATTCAACTTTTACTCTTAAATTTCTGATGCAATACCATACGTTTCTTTAATACAGAAAATATTGCACCTTAGAAAATTTTAATTTATTTATCCTCGTAGCAGTAGATTTCCAAACACGTAATCAATACTTCATTCATTCCAAAAAAACAGTAACATTTAAAAATGAGATTTTTTTAAAAAAAAGAGTAATATTTATATAAAATTTTTATTATGATGATATATTTTTTAAAATTTATCATTAAAAAATGAGATTTTTTTTATTTTTAAAAAGAGTAATATTTATATAAATTTTTTATTATGATGATATATTTTTTTAAAATTTATCATTAAAATCTTTTTATCTTATTATGAATCGAAATAAAAGAACTTTAATATATAATTATCAATTAAACATATAATATTAATATTTATCAAGAGTTTAAATATATTTTTTCTTTTTAAAAGAACGGAGGGAGTAGTACATTCCCAGTTACAACCCGCGGCAAAACGTTTTCGTATGGTTTAATGATCCAATCTTAAGCAACGTAGTTATTAATTAAAATAAAGCCGTCGTAAGACTCGGAAGTTCAAAAAAATATTCTCTTCCTTTTAAAATTAAAAATACATTCAGTACACATTAAATAAGTTTATAAAATTTTATAATTCGAAACTAGACCGGAATTTTTGACTTTTAAAAATTTTGAATTAAAATATTATAAAATATACAAAAAATACTTTTAAATACAAACTTTTATACTTTACTATTTTTATAAATTTATATCACAAATGAAAACTTAAAATTTATAATGGTACCACATTAAAAAGAAATATATATTTAATTTAGAACGGATGAAATATTAAAAATTAAAGCTGTTACTTCTAAGTTTCAGTTAATTAATTTCGATCTAAATAAAGAGATTCCACGCTTACGTGCTTACTTATAAACTAATGTAGCTAGTGGGGGATCGTAGAGAATTATGATGGGATCTCTCTTTTCTTTGATTCTTCCCACCTTTCTTCTATAATATTTCTTTCTTTCATAGTTTCATATATGTCCTCTTTATTTTATTGGTTGCTTAGAAATTAGTGAACTAATAATGTTGGATTGTTGGCAGATTAATCATGCATGGGGCTCCAATATTTCTTTTTGTTAAATATGGTCTATAAAAACCAAAATGCTGCAAATTTAAATATATTTTCTGCTAATCATCCTCCCAACCCACACAAAAAAAAATATTAACATTGTATAACTAAATAATTATAAAATTAAGAATAAAATATAATGAAATAAAGATAAACCGCAAATAAAACTGAACAACTCTAATTCTGTTAGATGTAATTATTATCTATAAATGAATTTCTTTTTTGAAACCTCAAGACTTTTGACTAGTGCGAAATAAAAACAATTTTGTCTATAAACAACAAAAAAAACTTTAATTACATCAATTCATCAAAATCCCGAGAATTTACCATATATAAATGTATTTTTCTTGCGGTCAAAATATATATCCTTAATTTCTTTTACCAACCAACTATTCTCATAATGCCAATAGCTAACTAATTTCTTCTCACATGTAATATATCATTACAAAATACAACTATTTCAAGTTTCATAGAGTAGTTGGAGTTGGTTTTTGGCGCTACATGCATTCATGGAGTAACATAATCATTAGTACTCCATCCATTTTTAAAAAATAATTTTATTTGTATTAATTAATTTATTAAATTTTAAAATTTAAATTACGATAAAAATTTAATAAGTGTTTTTTTTTTCTTTTGGTGGAGTTCACCGAGTTCTTGGAGTGCAATGCATGAGCAAAGGTTTCATAATATTTTCATATAAAATTTATTTTATTATAATTTCAATGTATTTTATAGTGTTAATCATCATCTTATAATACAAATTAAAATTTTAATCATATATTTTTACAAAAATACTAGATTTCTTTTTAAAATTTTCTTTTTTATAAAAAGGCGAAATTACATATAATAAAGGAATTCGTTTTCGACCATTTGTGGGCAGATACAAATAATTGATCACAAAACAAATATACTACATATATTAAAAGGACATGATTATACATATGCGGAAACAAAAAAATACGGAGTGTTTTTTAAACATCCGCAACCAACTACTTTTTTTTTTTTTTTGGTTAAAATCTGATAGTTCATTTCAACTCAAGACTACTTTGGATTCAAGTCAAATCAGACTTTATAACGAGGGAAACTCTCTCAATACTCATTTTCTCCATTCACAATACTCTAGAATTCAAAACTTTTTTTAAGGAGAATAAACTTTTTATCACTTGAATTAATAAGTATCAAAACTTTTTTTAAGGAGAATAAACTTTTTATCACTTGAATTAATAAGTATGTTGCAACGACTACTTGATTGTATGACCATTTGTGGATTTGTATCACTCTATGTTAACATACAAGCATATATAATGACATATGTATGCACATATTATGCGTGCAGAACATGTATCTGTATACATAACGTGTATATATACACATACATGCATTTATGTGCGTGTTTGTGTATGCACACATTACGTGCACATGTATACGTACATAAATATTTATGTATGCATAGATGTAACACATACAAAATATGGATAGATGTAACACATACAAAATATTAATATAAGTAATTAGATTATTTGACCTAATATGTATTTAAAATAGTCATGTGTCGGTTAAATCAACCAACTTAGTCTATTGTCTTTTACAATGGTCCACTTTTAGACATTCATTATTTCTTGATATATATATATATATATATATATATATATATATATATATATATATATATATATATATATTCTAGAGTTAAAAAATAAAAAATCGACTTATGTTTTGAGATTGAGAATTTACGATCATACTTAATAGGGATGAATAAAAACACGGAAATTATAGATCGAACTCTAAAAAGACACTCATCATAACATGCATGGGATTTTCAAACTATTATACATACAATACTGCGCACTATGTGTGTATGTATATATATATAGATATGTACGTAAGTATGTATACTGCGATGGTCTGCTGTAATGCCATATACATAGATGTCTGATTTTTGGAAGTCGTGTTTCATTTGAAATAACAACAATAATGCAACACTGAAGCCACGATTAGCGTGTAGATATAGTAATGGATTAAAATTGAATATTCCTTACGATATTTCTACTTCATTTACAGCTTAATTGCTCTTCACTATTCTTAAATTAATAGACGTATATGATATTTTAAGGTTAAATGTGTATATAATATAGTTAAATTGCTGAATTTGACTTTTTCTGCATTAAAATTGGCAACCTATTTCGTTTACAAAATTGTCAGTTATCTTTTAAATTAAGCTTCACTGATCCTAGTGCACATATATATTACACATACACCTAATTCGGATCGAACTCAACAAAATTACAGAAAATATTTTTATTCATAATTAATCATAAAATAAATTAAATTACAGTAACATCTAATCAAATAAAGTAAATTAAGAAATTATATATTTTTTAAATATTGTTAATAAAATTTTAAATACCATTAGATATATACATGGTCGATCTAATATATAAATAAAATAAGATTTGTTATCTAATTTTTTATTATTATAAAATAATTACAATATAAATATTTAACCAATTTAAATAAAAAAATATTTTGTTTAATATTATAAAATTGAAAAAAAAAGATAATAAATTGTAATATAATAAAAAAAATTATTTCTGAAAAACGGCTCATGTTAGGCACACACGACCACTTTAATTTGAAATTGACACAGGTCTAACAAGTACTCCCTCGGGTTCTGAGATTAGCTACTCGACCCCATTTTCTCCTCTATTCTACATCTCATTTATTCTATAAAAAATGATAAATATTTTTTTTAATGTTTGTTTTATTAAAAATGTAAAACCCTGCATTTTATGTAATGATTCTATAATTGATATATATATATATATATTTTTTAATGTTTGTTTTATTAAAAATCAAAAACCCTAAAAGGATATGTAGCAACCCTAAAGGGGACGTGACACTAGATGAGGATTAAATGGAGTAAATCAATCTATTCCCATAGTTCTACAAAAAGAACAATATTTAAATTTTTGACAAATATTAATTTTCTATGTTTGACTGAGAATTGAATACACAAATAATAAATTTTTTTCATAAAATTTTTTATGAATTTTTAATTAAAAATAAGATTAAAAAATTGTAATGACAAATTTTAAAAAATACAGAATTATAATGAAAAAATGTGCAAATATTTATCTTTTTTGGAATTTTTTTTAAATGTTGTTTTTTTTAAAGAACAAATGTAGTATTATTAAACATTTGTTTTGATTTTTCGGATTTTTTAAAAAATTTGAAGCTAATAGTTTTTCCATTTTAAATCAAGATAGATACGAAGTTAATAAATTATAAGTGATTTATTATTTTGCGTCCCTAACTCCTTACTCCCCAACAAAAATAATATGTCTAATATTAATTTGCTTTTAGATTAGATCTAACAACCGAAAGAAATTAAACAGAGAAAAGCAAAAAAGATGAATTAAGGAATCTCAACTAGAAAATTTCATATAACAGATCTCTCGCTAGGACAGTTTAAGCCGGTGAATAAAAAATCGTGACCGTGTAGTCGATATGATGTTGAGTCCGATTGGCAGGACGGAAAATTCTTCACTCACTTTAATTTTTTTATAATTTAAAAAATATAATACCGGAGTATTATATATATATATATATTATATATATATATGTGAGGTTGGTAAGAGAGAGAAATTACTAATAACAAAAATAAAATAAAATAAGAACATTAATGTGTGGTGGCCTTTACTTTTAAGTTTTCATAGCTCATGATCCCTAATTTTCTTCTCCATTACGCATGCATAATAATTACTATTTCTTTATATAAATAAAGTCAACCAAATTCACTGAATGTGGTATGGTCGTGCTACATATTATAAAATGGGTCAAACTGTACCATCTGAATTACAATAACAAATAATTGTTATATATATATAGATGAAAAAAAATTATATAGGGCATGCCTTAGTTAGGGTTAGCTAATATCACTAATTAAAACAACGCAATTTATGGTTCAATAACTTTTTATAAAATTTTATTTCTTATTTTAATAAATACTATAATTTAAAAAAATATTATACAAAATTAAAATTACGTCGTTTTATTAAATAATTTTAACTAAACTTAACTAAAACATGTCTTAAATTTCTCTATCTCTGTCTATACATGTGCCTTTGATTTTTGTTCAAGGATGTCTGTGAATTATATATATTTTCGGTCATGCTATACTATTCAACTCCACTTGAAATATATTTAGCAGTACCTTCTTTGTTATTTACGCTATAAAACTTTTTCTTTCTTTCGACCTGTTAAGTAGTTTATGATATTTATAATTATTTATTTCTTTTTATCAAAATTGAACAAAATCATTTAAACCTTGACTATAAAGTTGTTTACTGTCGTGACATCTTTTCGGTAAATGTTCATATATACTAACTCCCTATATTTTAGAATAGATTTTTATACAAAATTAATTGCCCTCAAGACATGCATGTCCTCTTGTTTTTTGTGTGCAATTATTGTTTTTATTTAAATGATTCACAACCACAAAAGCACAATAATATTGGCACTTCCACAACATTTGATCAATACATCCACAATGCATGCATGATGCATGTATTCACACAATCACTCACATACATCCACACACACATACATGTAAATCTTGTGTAATTGTACTCTATCACATATTCTTATTTTCCAAAATCATCTAAAATAATGTAGTATACTGGTTGTACGTACATATAAAAAAATATCGATTCAAAAATGTTGATTCAATATACAATTCAATCCTTTAAATATATATTTCAAATTTAAGAACGAGTGAAAGATTAAATATTTTGAATTTAAAAACAAGGAGTACACGTAGAAGTATGTAAGAGTTTAAATAGTACTCCAAATTACTACTACTACGTCAGCAATTAGTCTCAAAAAAGATACAAATGAAGTTCTTACTTAATATGCTCAATGAGTAGTAATATACTTTATAAAAAGGAGTTACATTTTCATTTTTAATCTAATACATTTATTTCTCATTTTTAAAAGGGTTAAATTTTTAAGGTAATATTTTCATTTTTAATCTGATACATTTATCAAATGCTAAATTTCAAAGTTAACTTAAATTTAGTTAAATTTTATTCAACCAGATAAACATAATAATTAAATTTTGTAAAGTTTGCGTCATAATATAATCTTCTCTAATATGAACAAACTTAAATGTGTGTGTATAATATATTAGCATTTGCAAAGTTCAACGCCAGCTTGTCTTGAACTGTCTATTCTTGTCTAGTTTTTCCTCTCTCATCTCTGTAAATTATTTAAATAAACACTCCCGTTTAGTTATTTAGCATTTGCTTTCATAATCTAACTTATGCTACTGACCAATGGAAAATGAAGTTTCATAATTTTTTATTTTATTTTTTTGTTAAGAAAAAATGAAGTTCCATTTCATTCCCTTTTGACTCGCGTTGTTTTCTAATCTCTCTGCATCAAATCTACAGCTCTTAACCTTTTTCAAGCTTATATATTTGCTTCTTTCTCTCTTCTTTCTCTGCACACTCACATTGTCTTCCAATTGCATGACAAAAGTTCTCAAAGCACTTCTCTTGTAGTAATTCCTTAACTTTTTCTGAGGATTGAGTCATGTAATTTTCTTTTTTTTTCCACGTTTCAAGTTCAAACTCGTTTATCCATCTGGGTTTTTACAGTTTTCTACTTTTTGGACTTAAAGATACCATTTTTGATTCTTGATTCGTTTCAAAATGTTCTTGAAGTAAACTTACTGATACCCATATCATGTAATAATTTTCTCTAGATATTTTGATCATGGGTTCTTGTATTGGCTATCTTTTCCGCTAGTGCAGAAGTGTAAGCCTATTTTTAAACTCCTTTTTGAGTGCTTTTCATCTTTTTTCTGAGGAAGCAGTGAAGAAGAAAGAATATTTAGGCTCCATTTTATAGTTTAATATTTTATAGCATAGGTTGCTAGATGGAAGAGACATTTGTGCCTTTTCGTGGGATTAAGAATGACTTGGAAGGTAGATTGTTGTGCTATAAGCAAGATTGGACTAGTGGCTTCAAGGCAGGGTTCAGGTATTTATTCACTTTTGAATTGTTCAATGAGAAATCAAGATTTCTTGTTTTTATTTTAGCTAATCAAGAATTTACTCTTTATGAATTTACATAGTATAGCTTAATGATTTTCTCAATTATTTTGAGCTATTTTCGCCGTAAATTTATTTAAAGAAGTTGTTTTCTTAGTACTATACCTTTTGTTAGCAAAATTGAATGTTCCTCTTTGTAATATTGTTCTGTTTGTTCAGGATCTTGGCCCCCACCACATATATATTCTTTGCCTCAGCAATCCCAGTTATCTCATTTGGGGAACAACTAGAAAGAAATACGGGTAATTTAAATAAACTGATATTGTTCTTCTGAATGCAATACGGCAGACAGTAATTGCAAATTTAATTTAGCATCGTCAATTCATCCCCATATCATAGTATTTTAATTTGTAAAAAATAGATACTATTGCTTAAATATACTTGACAAGGCTATATTAGTATGTGACGACAAGTTTGATTTTGCAGATGGAGCTCTGACAGCAGTTCAAACATTAGCATCAACTGCAATTTGTGGCATAATACATTCGATCATCGGGGGTCACCCTTTGCTGATATTAGGTGTTGCTGAGCCAACTGTAATAATGTATACCTTCTTGTATAACTTTGCTAAGCAGAGGCCAGAGTTGGGTCATAAGCTGTTTCTTGCATGGGCTGGCTGGTGAGTTTCATCATTTAGTTTCTTGATAGTGTTGTCTCAGTTGGCACTCCTGCTTATGATATTAATGATCTCCTGTTTGTATGATCCTCAGGGTATGCGTGTGGACTGCAGTGTTGCTGTTCTTCTTAGCTATCTTAGGAGCTTGTTCCATCATTAACAGATTTACTCGTGTGGCGGGTGAACTATTTGGCTTGCTTATTGCCATGCTCTTCATGCAACAAGCAATCAAAGTAAGAAACTTTACAGTTGTTCTTTTTCCCTTTCTAAATGTTGGCGTTGGAGCCTAGGACTTTATTGGTTTTGCATACATATATGAAACTCATCATCGATTAAAACGTTGGATCTGGTAACACTGACAGCTTTTTGGATGTTGTCTTATTGTTTTTTCTTTATATTTGTTTCGTTCAAAGGGAGTCGTAGAAGAGTTTCGTATACCCAAGCGAGAGAATCCAAGTTTAACAGAGTTTATCCCATCATGGAGGTTTGCGAATGGGATGTTTGCTCTGGTTCTTTCATTTGGCCTTTTGCTCACAGCATTAAGAAGCCGAAAAGCAAGGTCTTGGCGTTATGGCTCTGGTGAGTAAGGTTTTCTTTCGATCTTTGCTTTTGTTTTGTTTAATCTAGGTCACTTCTCAAATTTCCATTTGTGTGTCTTTGCCCTAGGTTGGCTTAGAAGCCTCATTGCAGACTATGGTGTGCCAATCATGGTTTTAGTTTGGACAGCTGTATCCTACATACCGAGTGGGAGTGTCCCAAAAGGGATCCCAAGACGTCTCTTTAGCCCGAATCCATGGTCACCTGGTGCATATGATAACTGGACAGTAATCAAGGTATGCTTAGTTAAGTTTTCTAATTAACAAAATGGCTGCAACCTCTTAATTCTTTTCGTGTTCTTATCAGAAGATACGATTTTTGGTTCCAAATTTCAGGATATGCTGAATGTGCCCATTCTGTATATAATTGGAGCTTTTATTCCAGCAACTATGGTTGCAGTACTTTACTATTTTGACCACAGTGTAGCTTCTCAATTAGCTCAGCAGAAAGAATTCAATTTAAGAAAACCATCTTCTTTCCATTATGATTTGCTTCTCTTGGGGTTCTTGGTATGTCATTCATTCTTGATTTTTCTTGCTCATTTCCTGTTAATTTCTATCACCCATCTACGAATTTCCGTCGGTTAATTCTTATTCGTGGTTGGCCTTATTTACAGACTCTGATGTGTGGTTTGATTGGAATTCCACCAGCCAATGGTGTAATCCCCCAATCCCCAATGCATACCAAGAGTTTGGCAACTCTTAAGCATCAGGTAAATGGTCTCTCGAATAAAAAGTTATTTCTACTTTTTCTGGTAATATGTTCCACTTATGCCTACATTTCTGAATATACAGCTGCTTCGAAACCGTCTTGTTGCTACAGCACGTGGAAGCATGGCTAAGAACTCTAGCTTAGGACAATTGTATGGCAATATGCAAGAAGCCTATCACCAAATGCAGACCCCTTTGGTTTATCAAGAACGCTCAGATCGGGTTTGCTTCAACAACTGTTTGTGTTGATTTACACCAAGTTTATTTATGTAGATTCCCTCCACAACTAAATATCATCATTAAAAGGCTACAAAACCATCAATCTAATGATCATATAAGCTAATTAGGTAGATGGAGGAAGTTTTATTCTAGCCACGATTTTAAATTTTTTAATAGTTGACAAATTATGCTATAGGCTAGTTGAAAACTTTATCTTGAAATGCAGGATTTTTTAAATTAAATTCATGTCTTTTATTCAAAATTTTCAGGGGCTAAAGGAATTAAAGGAATCAACAATTCAGTTAGCTTCAAGCATGGGGAACATGGATGCCCCTGTTGATGAGTCAATTTTTGATGTTGAGAAAGAGATCGATGATCTCTTGCCGGTAGAGGTGAAAGAACAGCGTCTCAGTAACTTACTTCAAGCGTCTATGGTGGGAGGATGTGTTGCAGCAATGCCCTATCTCAGAATGATCCCAACTTCTGTCCTTTGGGGATATTTCGCTTTTATGGCCATTGAAAGTTTACCTGGCAACCAGTTCTGGGAAAGGATATTACTGCTATTCACTCAGCCAAGCAGAAGATTTAAGTAATTTCCTTATCTTATTTCTTGGTTGCTTCTTCCCACCAATTTTCTTAACCATTCTTAAGATATTTATTGTTTGTTTTCATTCAGAGTTCTAGAAGACTATCATGCTACCTTTGTCGAAACTGTGCCATTCAAGACAATTGCAATGTTCACGTTGTTCCAAACAGCATACTTGCTTGTTTGTTTTGGGCTTACATGGGTTCCAATTGCAGGACTTTTGTTCCCTCTGATGATTATGCTTTTGGTTCCTGTAAGACAATATATTCTGCCCAAGTTTTTTAAAGGGGCACACCTTCAGGATTTAGATGCAGCAGAATATGAAGAAGCACCAGCTGTACCATACAATTTCTCTGCAGTAAGATTTCCTGTCCATCTCACTGAAACACCATTCCTTTCTCACTTTTCAATTAAAATGCATGTGAAAGACCTTAAAAGACCCTTGTTCCAATACCAAAGACATTTCTAAAAGGACCACCTTTAAGTCCAATTTTATGTTCCACTCACAACCTTGGCATCATATAGAGATGAACACTGGTGATATGATAGTGTTCAATCTGCTAAAAGTAGGAATATAAGGAACTGTATATGTCTATGGATTAAAACTAGAAATTTATCTTGAATTATAAAACGGATTAAAAAGAAATTACTTTTTTTTTGTCCTATAATATTTTCTGAGACTTAAACTGATTTTGCATCATGTTTAATTTGTTGAAGATGGAAGGAGAGCAGGGTGCTAGAGCATCATCCGCAGAGGTTGCAGAAATAATGGACGGGATTATGACTAGAAGCCGGGGTGAGATTAGGCACATCTGCAGTCCTAAAGTCACAAGCACCACTTCCACTCCAGCTAATGATCCTAAAAACCTTCAGAGTCCACGTTTTGCACAGAAGGCATACAGTCCTCGGATCAATGAGCTCCGGGGACAGCAAAGTCCTCGGAGTCCTGGTAAAGTAGGTCTGAGTCCAACTGGAGAAGTAAGATCATCTAATCTGGGAAAGAGTCCTCAAAACTAGAACTCAAGAAGCTAGTAACTAAGAAAACTAGCTTCCCTATCCTAATGAGGCCAAAAGTGTGATGCCTTATAAAGCTGCCTATGATTTCCATTGTTGTTCACTATGTTGTCCAGTTGATGTGGTTGTAATGTCTTCGTCTTTCTGCAGGTCTCTTGCTGAGATTGATCGATAAGTAGGCGTGTATTATTTCCGTGTAATTATATAACCAGTGATATATTATGTTCTTTGTAATAACTAATAATCAATTATGTAAAGGAAATTAGCTATTTTGAGATGTTCAATAAATGTGATTTTGCTGCTATAGTTGCTCACGAACTTTCAATTGAATTCATTGCAGAACATTTCTTGAGAATGCACCAGTACGTCCATTGTTATCTTCTTTTCGTTCTTCTAGCATTTGGTAGTGAGTTCGATAAAGCAATAGCCAAATCATTATATATGATCATAAACTGATGAATTTATGTGGTACTTGATTAAATTTTGGAAGAAAAATGTATCACAAGATGAAGAAAACAACCCATTTAGCCATTGAAAATATAGAATAGGCGTATAGCTTTAGCTGGCTTCTTTATTCCTTTATATCTCTTAAGAATACAAGTATGTTAAAACTTAAACGATGAGGAACAAGGATACAAGGAAAGACCATTATACTCCCTCGTTTCTAAAATTAAGGTGTCATTTAACAACCATTATTCAATGATTTTTTATTTGATAATATTAAAAAATCTTATCGTCTATAACGATGAGGAATGAGGGATTTGAACCTTTGTTTTATCGCCAAGTGGAAATGAGTTTTATCGTGGTAGCTAATGTTCCAGCTCGCCATTATACAATGAATTTGATTTTAGCACAATCAACAACAAAAGACGCCCTAGGTAGTCTTGTTCTAGAAATCATTCTTCATTATCATCAATGGCATGTTTGAACAGCATAAAGATTCATTATATGCTCTCAATTATTGATTATAGTCTAGAATAACCGAATAAAAAGGGGTTCATTTTATTTCATGTAAAATTTGTGACCAAGATTCATGCATGGTTTGACAAATATTAATCAAAAATCACCTCTACTACTTATGGTGAACAACCCCGCTTTGGATTTTGTCATCATTGATCCAAAACTTTTCTGAACACATGGTGTTTTTACAAGAAAAGGGGCTTTTGGAATAGTAGCAGCAAGAAAAAGCAGAGGCCAGAAAGAAAATAGCTAGCAACAAGGGTCCTAGGTTCTCAATTACATAGAGGAAAATGGAAATTAAAGTAAAGAATGTGAGGTCACATTTTATAGTAGTTGACTTCGTTCAAGTGGGGAACAAGTTAGGCCCCTCCCTAATGATGTCACAATATCAATGTCGTTTTGGTTCTATTCAACTAATGGTTCCAAATTAAAATGAGAACTGATTTTGCATTTGGTTGGTCATGTAGTATATGTATTTTCGAATAAGATGACATCGAAATGGAACATATGGACAATTAGAATGAAATGAACGGGCAGAAAGTAAAGGTGCATAGAGGAATGAGAAAATTACGAAATTTTGGTCGTTGAAATGAGCTAACCTAGGTAAGAGGGCATGATTAAAATTATGCTTAATTTTGTGAAATAAAATAAAAGAACAAGTTTTTCCAAGTGAATAATCAAACAATCAATACATATATCTATTTCATTCTAATCAACCATACGCTGTGAAACTGTATTTTGCTCATGTTTGTTGAAAGTACCCTATCAAATCATTTTTTCTAACTTCTTTTGGTAGCATCATGGATAAAAGATTTGACATGTTAGTTGACCAAATGAACATCTTGTGAACTTTGTGGCCTCTTATATTCTTAAGAAAGTGTCCCTTCAATATTGTTCAAATTTGTTTTGCTCTTCCTTCTGTTTGATTATCCGACATCTTATGTGGAGTGCACTATGAAAAATGACAAAACTTGGAAGAGGTTAAGTGACTCCAGAAACGTCCTTAATCAAAACATTAATCTATTTATAATTACTAAAAGTTTTTGTTAATTTGGATTCGAAACTGGATTTCTAAGTCATTCCATAAGAATATTTATCATGCATTTTGGTTTTTATTGATGATGATGTTTGCCTGAGTTCTCAAATTTGATCAACTGAAATTGACTCAAATTTACATGACATTCAGTCATTGGCTACTTAGGATTATGAGAGAATTCGTTTTCACAAAAATATAATAATAAATGATAAATTACATACGGAAACATTGGCTTAACATGTTAAAAACAAACTAATCTAAATACGATCTCTCGTCTTATAAACAACTTAGGTTTTATAGGCTCGAATTTGAAAGTTCAATCGACTTGAACTTATTTATAATATTCAATATAATTACGTGAATAAGTCGATCTCGAACATAATTTTTTATTGGATAAAAATTTATTGTTCAATTTGATTAGGATCGAGCTCAACTCAACTTAATTTGTTGTTAGTCCTACTTAAGAGTTTCTTTATTATTTAACTTCCCGCCATTTTTATGAGAATCAATTAACCTAAGTCTAAAAGTAGTTTTCTTATTTCCTTTTTTCTTCTCTTAGTTTATCACTCTGATGGTTGTTCGATAGAATCGATCGCAGTTACAAATAAATTTGAATAATGTTTTTAATATTGGTAACAATATTCATAATATGTAGAGTGCAATAAAATGAGACTATCAAATATAATCACCAAAGGACTATAATCATACAATTAACAGTAGTAATATGAGTTCAAACTCTAGAATTCACACAGTTATGTTCGATGTAAAAGAGTCCACAGCAGGATCTGCGTATTTACTTTCCAAAATACATATTCTTTCTTGAAAGAGCGTTTAAGACAAGTCGTGCTGTGCGAGCCTACCATCGCTTTAAGCTGAATTAACTTAATCGCGAACGCATGCGCATACACCCACAGATCACACTCACGAACTATAACATACAGGATGGAGTTATGGGACATAATAGCCAGCATGATACATCCTACAAAATCATGTGTCAGAATGCTGCTAAGTTAAGAGATAGTATAACATAACTTTCGTATATAGCACAAGCAGTAGCATTCAAAAATCACTAGAAATCGAATAAAAATAAGTAATATGTTCAATCGGACCAACTAGGTTCAATCCACATACATAACAATTGCTCTTTAGTAGGGAAGAAATCTGTAAATGTTGTTTCCTTGTCTGTTACGATGTGATACTTGCATGTGTCAAGAGAGTAGAACACTATGCTTCCACCATTAAACCTAGGGAAGTAGATCTTGTTCTCCATTCCTGGAATTTTTGCAGCCATTGAAATAGATGTCTTGTAGCACAAATAGATCATCTGTTCTCCCAGACTATCCATTGCCTCCCACTGCAGACTAGAATGATTCAGCTTGAACACTTCCACGAATTCTCCATATTCACCCACTACAACCAATAAAAGGTTGTTATAGTTTTCGACTAAGTAACGTTGGGAATAAGATGTGCAAGATGATGTTGTGGGGGGTTTGGCAACAAATCTCCTTGTAAAGTTTGTCAGGTTTAAACAAACAAGTTTTCCATCTCGACACAAGATATAAAGATTTCCGCCACAAAATGCTAGGCTTTTATGTGGTTTTAGGTTGAATGGATCATCAGGAGTATATCTAATACAATACCAAAGTGGGTTCCTTGGAGATGTAATATGGATACCGGTTATTGAAAAGCCAATAACTAGACAATCAGGGGAAGTTGGTGGTGCTGAAAAATCTAGGCTTGAAAAGTAATATGTATAAATTGCTGAAAGTTGGATGGTAACCCTAGTGAATGGATTATAGAATATTGGATGTCCTGAACTTGTATTTATTAGCACCCATCCATATCTGGAAGAGCATACTATAGCATCTCTGTTTAATTTAGGAACTGTAGGTATAAAGTATTTATCACCAAACTTTGGATCAGTTAGAGAAAAGCCTTCATTTTTGTCTAGTACCATCAATAACGGTGAATGTAAAGAGTGTGTACGCAATCTCCTTAATGCGGTGTCAGAGCTCCATCGTATTGAAGGGGCTGCTAAATGACAACGCTTACAAGTAGCACGAAATTTCAGGTAATCAACAGCAAGGCAGCGATCAGCAATTGATTGCAGGATATGAAAGGGGAGATTAAGCAAATACGCTTCTGTTGCCTTCATCTTTTCTCCGAGATATTGATTTTTCATCTGATAAACCTCACTGCTGGTAACTTGTCTTACCACTATCTCCTCCTCCTCCTTGTGACCTTGTTCATTTTCAGCATCAATTTTGTACGTGACTTTTCTGTTGCCAGTGATGTACCTACAGGGGCAAATCACAAAGGAAACATGGCCAGGTAACTACCAATCTCAACTCAATATATCATGTAAATGCACAACATAATATAAAACAGGACATGCACTAAATATACTTTATTATATAAACTAGAAATTGATAGCTTAGCTAGCACGAGAGAACAATAGTAATTAGTATACCTGGTTTCAGGGATTAACAACGTTGAGCGAAGTTGTGGCCAGAGGCTCAGTGGTAAATCTGGACAAGGTAAACAAGACATGGAGATTGTCTTATCCTGCATATTATACGAGTATAAACTGCATGTCTCCCCTAAAATGTAAATATAACTTCCTGATGATTTGGTTTTGATCACATGGGAAGAGACCTGTTGACCACTCCACAACAAAAAGAACGCGCGATCTTTCATGCCATTTATTATCTCCTCCCACATGTTAGTGGAGAAATCCAGTTTATACAAATGGATGATGGATTGAGATTTCAAGTGGTCGTCAAAATCTTCGCAAAACAGAAAAATGGTGAACAATTCGGTAGAGGATGCCATCAGATAGGGAAGAGTCATAGGGGGACAATCAGGTAACATCACAAATGGCAAGAAATTGATAAAAACTTGACTATTCTTCTTCTCTTTGTTAATATGATGATTGATTACTTTTATTTCAACCTGGATAACATGGGCAGTAAGCGTGAGGGCATACACTTTTTCATTACAGCAAACTACCTCATGAATGCGATCATCATCAACATTAGAAATTTTTTGCAACTGTTTAGCATAACACAGTTCAATCCATCTTCTTCTTTTATCACGCAATAAACAGAAAATTAAAATAGGACGGGCGTATCCCATTAAAAGGACAAGAGAATCAGGATCAGAAGGAGGCGATGTCAGATAACAACAATCAATATGTTTATGAAGTTGGAACATCTTTTCGTTTTCATTGTTATCATCAGCATCAGCATTATCATTGTTTTCTCGGTTAAACGACTTCAATGTACTCAAACAGGGGAGACGAACAAATTTCGAAGTTAGAGGGTTGAAAAGGCGAAAATCAAGGCCTTTGAACAGAATCAACCAACCATGGAAACAACCTAAAATCTGTCTGTCGTACAATTGTGGAATTTTGCAGTGATAATGTTGATGAGTCTGAAGAAGAATAATGTTACCTCCTCCTTCTACTGGGGAGATGCTGAAGAAGATCTGATCGGTACCTACTTTGCATTGGGAGTCGTAAACAACAAACCAAGGGTACTGGTACTCCTCCTCCCCCTCTTGTTGCTGCCATGGAAGCTTCCGCCCGCAATCATCTCGACAACTTTTAGCGCAACAAGTCTCGTGTTCCTCCATCATCACCACTTTCAAAATAACTATCTTGTTGCTGCTGGTCAATTGATTCGGGCAGTATATGTATTCCTATGTAGATGAGATGATTTTTAGGGTTTGATATATATATATATATATAGACTCCACTCTGCTGTTGAAGTATAATATTATAATCAAAACCCTCTTGGGAGAAACTTTATTATTTTCCGATACTTAGTTGGAACTAAAACCAAAGTTTCAAAAACCTACTAGTTTATTGCAAATTTCTACCTCCTACGTATTTTTCCGGAATCTTCATATTCAATCATAGGATTTATTTAAATCATAACGGTATCAGAATCTTTCCAATTATGATCATATTGTTTTATGCATTGTTGAAAGATTCCCCGTCTAGACCTACGGTTCTCTGTTGCCTGTGTTTTATTTTATCTCATTAATTTCAATTAAACTCTTGCTTAGATACTAGACGGTCCTTTACGGCCCGAGTCCACCAAGCAATTTTTTGTAAGATTCATTTTATGTAAGCTAGTAAATTTAAAATAAATCAGTCAATCTTTTACCATATTAATAATAAAATTAGTGTAACTGGAGGTTTTTTTTTGAATCAATACTGACTAACTTATCAGTTTGTGCACATCATGTGTTTTCTCTTTTCTAAATTGATTAAAATTATCGAGTCTATAATGTGTATTATTTTTTATTTTTTGTTATATTAAAAATGAGATCAATAATTCATATATAATATTATTATTTCTATATTTATAAATTTAAAAATTGATGAGTGTATTTTTTTTATAGATATAAGTCATTTAATAAATTATTGTTTTATTTGATTATATTTTTGAAGTTGCTTTTATATTTTCAAGTTTTTAAATTGTTATAATTATCTAAAATAATCTAAATGACCTAATACTAAATATACTCTTCGTTATATTAATCAAAATAATTTATTAAATCTAAATTTCATTATGTTTCTTATTCTTTTTTAGTAATTTTATTGTGGTGCTCTATTTTTTATCGTATAAGTTGTTGCAGATTTATGTTTTTTTTTTAATTGATGATTATTTTGTTAGTTTTTTTTATTTTATTCATTTTTGTTGTGATATTGAGAGGCATATATGATTTCTTTTAATTTTTTATATATATAGTAATAATTATTGGTTAATTTTTCATTCTGATAATCAAATATGTGATAGGATTTTCTTTAATTTTGATTGACTCAGTAATTAATTCATGGAATCATTTTGATGTTTTCTACTTAAGTAAAATTCTATACTATACATATTTAGTGATTTCCTTTAATAATTATTTTTGGATCAAATTTATTCTCTCTTATTTCATTTCCTTAATCCAGGCGCAAGCCAAGGTTATTACTCTTAGAGGTGAAATGCTTAATAATTTAGATCAAATTTAAGATTTTAAGATAAAGTGATATGTGATTCATCCTATGCAAATGTCTGTACGTGACTTAAGATTTTCGTTACATGTATCCAAATATTTGAGGCAAATTAGTTGTGATTTGACTTGTGTACGTAGTTTTAGGTGAATTTTATACATATTAAAATTTTTATTTAATTTAATAATTAAAAATATTTTAAATAAAGATTATTATAAATAAAAAAATTAAAATTAAATAAAATATTTAATATATATAAAGATTCACTTAAAATTACTTGAAAAAAAAAAATCAAAAGGCAAGTAAAAAAAAGGGAGGGAGTATATAAACAAATGAATACCTTATAAAGTTGGAAAAGACTCGGACCATGTCCAATTGTTCAGCAGACGCAGAACATTCTAAATCTCGTGAAATGCATTTCTTGCGGAAGACGAGCTACGTTCCCACTGAACACTGGTTTTTGTTGTACGTTCAGTCCCTCTATTACCACGTCAAAATCTTTGTCATAAAATAATCAGAGAACTGTAATATAATATATGAAAATTTTTGATTTTAGAATTAAAAGACAAAACATTAAATTTAAAAAATAATGTAATATATGAAAATTTTTAAATGTAAATTATGTTGTGACTAAAATTTTTTGTCATAACTTATAATAATTGTATAACAATTAAAATCAACTAAACTATTATCAATTTAAATTTAATATAGAATTATTTAACATTAAAAAATAAAAATATATCTCTAATTTAAAAATCGAATTTAAAAATTCCATGTAAAACAACTCTCATACTTATAAGTTATTCCTCTGTAATAGATGGTGTCGAATTATTTTTATTTTCCGTGTCATCTTTAACGTTCCTTTGAAGACAAATATAGTAATTGTGGAGTCCCACGCGAAACTTCCATAGGAAATTAAGCAATTTCTTACCCACAAGCAAAGCAATCGTCATCGCTACGCATGAGCTCCACATCATCATTTTCTATATTGTTGTGAAAGTAAGCAGCGATGTTCTCTAAACCCATCTAACCACCGATATTGCACATTAAACTCGTAAAATTATTAATTTCTAATTCAATTAGTTTAATCAGATTATTATTTTTTTAAAAAATATATTATATAAATTATAAATATTCTTATAAATTCATCAAATATAAATTTTAAATTTTTAATAATCAAAATAATTTCATCAAATATTTTAAAAATTCATTAAACTGGTTCACAAAAAGGATAAAAAAAACATAATTTTAAGGAACAAGAGGAGAAAACTCGATTTTTTTCGGTTCACCAGTTCAACGGGTTTGATTGGTTTTTTCTCATTTTTTTTTGAAATCACTAATTTTAATTAAACCGACTAGATCCATGATCAGTTTATGGTTAAACTAGTAAAATCGGTCGATCCAGTCCGATTTTGATAACATTGCTAACAATTAAATGAAATGAAGTGTCATTAACAAATAAATTTATATACATAAATTAAATTACAAGAAAAACTCACAAAACTACATAAAAATAAAATAAATAGTTGAATTTCACTAAAAAAAAGAGTAAAAGAGAATGTAATAAAACTGTGATATGTTGATTCCGATTAATTTGTGAGTATTTCAAATAAATTTATTTATGTGCATAAATTATCGAAGAAGAGTATATATGAGAATTATAGCTTTTTATATTTCGCTTTGTTTTGGCAGTACTTTTAAACTACTCCATCTATTGTTTATTTATTATATTAACCAATACGAAAGGGAACTAATACTATCATTCCACTATTATCTATCAGTTTATGATCATATTATGAAATAGAAAACTTTAATTATCGAAATTTTAATTTAATTATCTTTATCATATATTGATGCATGTTATATTTTTCGAGCATACATCATCGCATAAAACAAACAAATCGAGGTTAGGTGCTCGCCAAAATATCGAAGGGTCATAGGTTTAAAGGTTACTCCCTCCATCCCCAAATAAATAAATAAAAGTGTTACACTTTAGATTTGTTTTAAAAAAATTGTTATATTTATATAAAATTTTTATTTTGATACAATATTTTCAAAGTCATTAAAATTTTCTTATTTTATGATTAATTAAACATTTATAATAAATTTTATGAAAATTATAACTTAATATTTAAACATATAATTTTCAATTAAATATGTAATATTAAGTACGAACCCACTTATATTGTTTTTTTAATTTTGTGAATATTTTGTTTGGTCTTAATTATTTTGTTATTCCGAAATACTATACTCCACGGATTTCACAAAACGGAAAGAAAGAGTTACCTACAATTCATTTCCTAACTAATTTATAAACCAAATATAGTTAATACGTACAGAGATTAATATCGAACAAACTTCAACAAATTAAAATAGACCTTGAGTGCTTCAAAATTTACATCACTGTTTGATTCTTACATTAAGTATACAAGTATTTTACTCTTTTTGTGCTATTGTTCTCCAAATCAAACTTTAAAATATAGATTTTAGCCTTCAAAGAAATGCGATGATTAATGAGTACATATTTCTTAAAGAATTACACATGTGAAGTTCATATTCTAAATTTGATTGAACATATAGTATATGTAATTCGGTTTTAAAACCAATACAATACCACATTATACAATAGAAACAGAATGAACGAACTACAGATGTTCATTAAAAAAAAAAACACAGATTAATTAAATCCAGCACCGCCATATTACAAGGCAAGCTCCAGATCTATGTCACCTTCGGTATGCTTTTCTTTCTTCGTGCTATTACTGTTAGAATTAAATCGCAATTGTGGTTGACTCTGTTTTTTTCTGTATTGATCAATCTCCTCTGTAAAATCTTCCAATTGGAATGACGGAATCCAACCGGAACTTCTCCGATCACCGGCTTCATCGGACTTCTTCATCTTCTTATTATTGTTCCTCGTTTCCAATTCCATCAGCTCGTTTCTCCGGCGATTCCGAGCTTCATGAAATCCTCTGATCAAGGCGAAAAATGTCTCCATTTTCTTCTCATCATTCTGATCATCGTCGTGGAGGTAGTTTTCTCCGGCGTAGGAGACGATCTTCACCGGAACTTGGTTCTGATTTTCCATCTCTCTCTCTCTCGAAAAGTCGAAATTCGTGTTTGTTTTGTTTGGAAACTGCAAATCACGAGAACGATCTTTCTATGCGTTTTTTTGGGAGTCAGTTACAAGTGCATTTATTTGTGCTTAAATTGTGGGGAGGTGTGTTGGCGAAAAGACTAAGTTGTCCCTGAGAGGCGTTGCTGAATGCTGAGGAGCCTATTTTTTCTTTGAATTGTTCGGAAAGGTGATAATTCGTGCTGACGTGGTTGAGTGACGGACGAACTGCGACGTCATAGTTGACAGGTGTTTCTTATTAGTGAGTCTGTGGTACAAACTAATAGAGCCCCACCAGATATTTTGATATTGTGGAAATCAACTTGACCCCATACCAGATCATCATCTGTAACAACTAGGCAGATTCCACTGTACAAATGAATGATTAATAAATTATTAGAGTACTATTTTAAAATTGGCCTTTTTATCCGGTACTCCCTCCCCCTCCAAAAAATAATATTTGCATTTTTAAAAATACTAAGATGGCATCTTGACTGGGAGTGATAATTTTTGACACGACACAATAACTCGACACGAGTTAGGAGGGTTTAAGTTTGTTTATATGGGTTTGGGTCATAAACAGGTCAACCCGTTTAAGACACGACTAAAATAACCGGTTGACGGGTCAACACGTCAAAACCTATTTATGATCCATTTAACACGATTATCAAAATAAGAATATTTAAACATTTTATTAAAGTAATCATGTTATATTTTTATTGTTTATTTTAAATTAACTAGTTAAGTATACCTTATAACTTTTAATTAGACTAAAAATCATCAATTAGTTATTGATTAGTATATATGAATTTGTGAATCATAATCACTAAGTATATATTAACTTAGTAAGTCATATATACTTAACATTCTTATTTATCATTATAAAAATCTAAACTCACCTTATAACATTAGTTATTGGTTAATATATGAAATAATAATTTTTTCTATATATATATTAAGTATATATATATGTCAAACATATAAGATGAGTTTATACTGTAATTAAAAGTTAAGACAAACTTATATAATTTTTAATGAATAATAACATACTAATATAATAATAACTAATAATTATATTTATAACTTATAAATAATATAAATTATTAAATTATTTTTATTGATATTATTTTATATAGATTAACTTACAAAAAATATTTATAACAAATATAAAAATACAAGAACTAATAATTTTTTTTTTTTGTAGATTTACAAATGAAAAAGGAGGTGAAAGAGTTTGTTGTTAATATTGTAGATATGAATGTCAATATTTCACTTTGAACTTTTAATATTTAATACTCTTATTTTGGTTTTTTGGATGTGAAATTTGAATTACATAGTTGTAAAAGTTTAATTCTGCAGTAATGTTTAACTGTTTAAGTGAGTTATTTAAATAGTAATGTTTAGAGAGGTTATTCGTGTGTTATTCGTGTTATTCGGGTTATTCGGGTTATTCGTGTTATTCGTGTTATACGGGTTATACGGGTTATACGGGATATTCGGGTTATTCGGGTTATTTGGGTTATATGAGTTAACCGTATTATTTAGGTCGTGTCGTGTTATTCGTTTAATAATCGTGTCGTGTTCGAGTTTTACATTTTGACCCATTTATTAAGCGTGTCGTGTTCAGGTTCGTGTTAATCGTGTCGTGTTAATAGGTCGACCCGACACGAACACGACCCATTAACCCGTTTTGCCACCCCTAATGTTTTCCCAGTGAGATGGCCTAGAACTTGTAGAAGGGGGGTTGAATACAAGTTCTTACAACTTTTTCCGAATTCCTGTTCTTTAAGAAATTAACTTTCTGCGGAATATAAAGAACAAGATCAAAACTTTATAAACAATTGTTTTTATTGATTTAACAATTGATTACAAGTTTTCTAACAATCAAAAACAAGCTTTGATCGTCAGCTTCTATTCTGTGTATTTAGAAAAATATAACACTTTCAATTCTCTCTATCTATATAGACATACACAGCTTCGAATTACTATTCTGTAATTTATAATTACAGCTTCTAAAACTAAGTTTACAAAAACCTAGCTTCCTAATTCAAATCAAATACAATCTTTCCAATTGAAAGATTTCTAACAAGTTTCCTTGTCAGCTACGTCTTCAATAAAGTCTACGTGTTCATGGAAGACTTTCCTTCTTTGATTTGAACTCTAACTCCATCAGCGATTAAGTCCTCGACTAATCTCCGATAGCTTCTTTAATCAGTCCCTGATCACTTCGAGTAATCTCCGATGCTTTACAACGTGTAATCTCTGATGCTTTACTTCGTGTAATATCCGATGCTTTACTTCAAGTAATCTCCGATGCTTTGGCTTTAGTCTCTGGTGATGTCAGCATTTAATCTCCGAGGTATTGTTTTAATCTCTGATGACGTCAGCATTAATCTCTGACTCTTTATTACAATCCCCGATGACGTAAGCTTTAATCTCCGATGACCAATCCTTCAATCTCCGATGAACAAAACATTTTAATCTCCGATGAAGGATTCTTCAATCTCCGATGGGCAAAGTCCAATCTCTGATGAACAAAATTTTAATCTCTGATGGACTTTTCCCTTAATCTCCGACAAGCCAAAATCAATCTCCGAAGGACTAATTAACTTAAACAACTTGTTGAACAAACTCAACGAGTATTCCAGCAGTACATACAAAAGTAATGAACCTATCTCTTTATTATAATGACTAAATTACAAACAAGAGATACTACTGCTAGCTACAAAACTAAAGTGTTACAAACCAACACTTTTCTGTACATTTGTATTTCTAAGTATTCTAAAGACAATCATCATCAAATGTTAATAAAACCTAACACCTAATCTTGACCGACATTTTCATTTACGGTTCATAAGTTTTTAATTGAATTTTTTTTTAATTTATAACAAAATAATAAGAAAAAATTTAAATTTAATTCTTTTTTATAATAATTTTTTTCCTCAACTGTGACTCTATTTTGGAATGGGAGAAGTAGTTATTTTTTTAACTTAAATTATATAGATCAAATCAATGACTAATAGATATAATAACATTAAATTTATTGATATTATATTATAATTGCCCTTGTTTAATATACACGAAAAAAAAATATACTTATATTTTCTTGAATATGAAAAGGATAATATAAGTAAAATAATTTTGTCTTTATCTTGAAATATGATAAAAGCATATTTAAAAAAATAAACAAATTCTAAAAGAGTAACTATATAAAAATTACAAGGGGTTGTGGGTTTTTTCCTCCCAATTGGAGCCTCCCCTTCACCACCCCATGGAAATGGTTTATAGAGTTCATAACTATTTCTCTTACCACATGACGCTTACCTAGTTAACGTTCAGATCCGACTTCACCCAAATTTTTCTGGTTTATATCTAACATTTTTTCTTATGATTTATATGGGCTTCATCTATTGGGATATTTGATATAGGATAATATATAAATATTTTTCCAATCTACTTCATCGGTTCACTTTTAATATTTTAAAAGAAAACATGCTTATGCATTAATTTCATCTTAAATTAGTTAAAAATAAGTAAAACTTTTAAATATTACATCTACATTTCAAAATTCATTCAGGATTCCGCCACCAATTATACAACAGAAACAGAATTATAAAAAGAGAGCATATTAATTTATACCAATAACACCAAATTACAAGGCAAGCTCAAGGCCTAGCCCACCTTCAGTATCTTCTTCTCTCCTCTTATCTTCTTTTTTCCTACTACTATTACAATTAAATCGCAATTCTGGCTGACTCTGCTTCTTCTTAAACTCAATGTCCTCCGTAAATCTTCCCATTGAAACGCCGGAACCCAACCGGAACCTCTCCGATCACCGCCATCGTCGGAATTTTCATTTTCTTATTGTTCCTCATTTCCAATTCCATCAGCTCATTTCTCTGGCGATTCCGAGCTTCCTGAAATCCTCTGATCAAAGCAAAAATCGTCTCCATTTTCTACGGCGACGGAGGTGATCTTCACCGGAATTCGCTTCCAATTTTCCATATTTTCAAATTTGGGTTTGTTTGTCTGGTGATTGCAAAACCACGTGAAGAGACTTTCCGTGTGTTTTCCTTGCGAGTCTTACAAAGTCATTCATAAAAGCTGGGATGAGATATGGAAAGACAGAATTGCCCTTGAGAGAGGGTCAATAGAGCCGAGATTTTTTATTCTTCGGTCGACTATTTTGCTGACGTCAACGAGTGATGTGGGATTGCTGACGAGATTGTTTCCTAGTAGAATATGTCACGTGACGTGTGTGTATATGTAATTTGGACAAGACCCGCCTTGCCGGTGGATATTTTGACAAAGCCATTTATTAGGTGGGAATTAGCCCATCGAAATTTAATAATTTGACCTCTACGTACTCAACTGCGCATCGTCCAAACGTCGATTATAGTCTCCTTTCTATGTACAAATGTTCACTAGAAGAGAGGAGTATTATATTTAGAGAAGATTATTATATTTAGGTTTAATCATATTTTAGTACGTACTAATATATAAAATATCACCTTAATCGGTGAAATTCTTAGTAATTTTATTCTAGTATTAAAATTATTATCAAAAATACTAAAATTATTATAAAAGTGCTATTATAGAAGCGTAAAACATTTTCTTAATTAAAATGAAAAATTTTCCTCCCAAAATGTACTAAAGTATCTTTTTTCCTTATAGTTATATTCATATTATGATTGATTAACGTATATTATTATTACAGAAAAAAGGAGGTGAGAGACTTTGTTTGTATAAAATTTCAAATTTTGTACTACAATAATGTCAAATTAATTTACTAATCTCTTTACTTCAAGTCAATTTAAACACTTTGTATATACAAAATCTCTCATATCCCTATAACTCTTATTATTATTATTATTATTGGTGTTGTTTTTCTTTGCCATTAATTCTAGCCTAATAATTGAGTTTATTACCGAATTAATTACTAAAAAACCTTTATATTCTTTGATTGTTGAAAACCATTTAACTCTATTAATAATAATTATACCATCAAATTAAATTTTAAATGAGCAGAAAGACAAATTTCAAATATACGGACGAACTTGACTCATCTTCATTACTCTTTTTCTCCAATTTTTTTTAATGCACTCTATATGTTTTAATAAAAATTATTTATGTAATTTTAACCATACAAGTTGATAGAGCACAAGAAAATATAAGAGTGTGTCAAGTTTTATACAATATAAAACATATGCATTTTAATAGTTTAAAATTTTATATAATCTAAATGATTGAGATTTTTCAATTATTGAAATCATATATTTTACAATTGGTACAATTAAATATTTTTTCATATTTTATCAATCCGTATAGTTAAAATTACATAAAATAAATTTTATTTAAAATTACAAAATACATAAAAGGAAATTGAGGAAAATAAGTAATAAAGATGAGCCTCGTCCTATAAGACCACCAATTAAACCCATTAACTAATTCAATATTCCTTTCTATTGATAAGTCTTGATCCACGGAACCGTATAAAGAAATGTAGAACTAATATTAAGGAATAACACATCCACCAATTCCTTTTTAATTTACCCGGTCAACGTCGTCGTACATTTTTTATCTATAATCAATTACCAAAGTGAGTTTCAAAGGGCTGCTTGCTTAATTTGAAGTGCTTTGGAATTGTAATTGAATGTTAGTTTGCTTTGGAAGGATTATTCCTTTTTCTTTGCGTGTAGTTGGATTTATTCAACGAAATATTCGGAATTTCAAGGAAAAAAAATACAACTTTGTATATTGTTATAAATTTATATAATAAATAAAATTATTGGATTTGTAAATAATATTATATTAAAAGAGATATGTATATATTGCTGATATATTTTGAAACGAACGAAGAATTAATTAACTCCATAATTTAGAGTTTAATCTGCTAGCTCAATACTGAAAATCTGCTCGATCCACTGTTCCAAAATTGAATGCATTTTGATTTTTTAAGTCAAACAACCACAAATTAAATTTTAAATTGATATCAATTTAATTGATTTTAACTGATATAAAATTATGAATATTATAATTTATGATAAAAGTATTTAATCACAACATAATTTATTTTTTAGAATTTTCATATATTACATTGATTTTAAAGTTCAATAGGTCTTTATTTAACTTAAAAACCAAAATATAAATACATTACAAATATAAAATTATGTCATTTTTTAAACTAACCTCTACCAAACTTTAAGAGGTTAGGAAGACATCTATCACTACCTAACAATGAGATATATGTCAAATCAATCCAAAACTAATCAAAGGGTAAGCTTGAGGTTTAAGTCAGCTTCTTCTTCATTCTTGTCTTCTTTGTTCTTGATTATTGTATATGCCTTGGGATTTAGAGCAGCTGGAGCAGAGACTTGGGGAAGCTTTCGTATGAACTGATCGCCAATATCTTGCTTAAAATCTTCCAATTCAAACTTTGGAAGCCAACCAGATTTCTTGTGATCAATGCCCTTCATTTTCTTCTTGTTCTTTTCCATGTTCTCGGTCTCAATCAGATCATTTCTCAGGCGGCGGCGCGCTTCCCGACAACTTTGAATCAAACCGTAGAACTTGTCCATCTCTTCTTCCTCATTCCCACGATCACCTTGATCTCCATTTCTAATATTCTTCTCCATCTTTTCTGACTTTTACTTTTCCTATTTTTTTGTATGAATATTTGTGATTTTAGGGGGGGAATACAGATATAATACATGTAGTTGTTTCGAGTCGTGGAGCGCACGAATATTTTATACAAACCATATATAGAGGATGTTTGGTGATATACACCGTTTGGTGTCATGGGGCTTACGTTTACAAACTTACGTAATTGTCGCGTCATTGAACTCAAAATCCACTTAAGTGCCCAAATTATTCGTTCCGCTCAAAAATTATAAATATATTTCATTTCAGACAAAATAAATTATATAAAATTCTATAATTCAAAATTTAAGTGAAATTTTTTATTTTTAAAAATTTTAAAATGAAATATTATAAAATATATGAAAATACTTATAAATACAAACTCTTATATTATGTTAATTTTATAAATTCATATCACAAATAAAATATTAAAATTTATAAATAACACCCTACTAAAATAAAAATGGATAAATTAGAAAGGAGGGTAATAATCTTGTCTATCTGTATGTGCATGCTTTCGCTATCTAGAGCTTAATTTCTTAAATTTGCCGCCTCTAGCTTTTAGTATTTTCGAAGCAGTCTTAGTAATTAGCTTCACCAATTAACTAAGAATGTTGTCATGCTGAGGCCCTTTTTTGGTAATCTTATGTACTACGATGAGAATTTATCGTATGATACAAGGCTTTCTAAGGTTATTAAGGTTCCGAATTTCATTAAAAAATATACTATAAAAAGATTATGTGGGTTTATTTTTCAGTTCATGGTGAAAGTTATAAATTACTCATTAAAATATTGATTTTCAAAATATACAATCCAATTTAATGGAAGCGTTTTTTGAATTTTAAAATTTTAACCAATTGAATAAATACTTCTGTCCTTTCACCTTGACCTCGGCTAATTGTGTGATCTATAAAGAATAGATCTACTTATACAATTAAATTCACACTCATTCTTACGAATGATCATAAATTTTGTCATTTTGTTTATGTGGCCCACTAAGACTTGCTTCTTTCCAAATTAAGATTTTAGATCAGTACAAATAAAACGACATAATCCACAACTATTCACAAAAATAAATATAAATCTAGATGTGTACATAAATATGTCTGATCCATAAATTTTGAATTCTCCATAAATATAGAAATATTATGAATTATCGTCGCCCTTATTGAGGAACTGTCGTCCTTTCTCCCTTTTATTTATCTGACTGGATACGCTTAAAAATCGATTGGTAACAATAACAACAATAATTGAACAAAAGAAAGTAGATTATTCTCCTTCCTGTTCTGGATGTACATGCACTTGTTAAATTAGGACATTCGAAAGGAAAAAATAATAATTCATCTGCTTCAAAATTAAAAATATATTTTAATTCATATAAAATAAGTTTGTAAAATTTTATAATTCAAAATTAAAATGGAATTTTTTACTTTTAATAAATTTAAAAGAAAATATTATAAAATATATGAAGGAATCTTCTTGAATACAAACTTTTACTTTGATATTTTTTAAAATTCATATCACAAATAAAATTATAAAATTCGTAAATCATACTATATTAAAAAAAATATATCTTTAATTTTGGAATGATTGTAGTATATCTGAAACAAAATTTTGATTAGTATATAACTTATGTTTTTTTATGATTTGGAATAAATAAAATTAAATGTAATTTTGTTTTTCTTGAAACGGAAACAGCAATTAAGGATGCTTTCCATCATTGCGTCGGTAGATACTTTATAATTATAATTTATAAATATACAAAGTGAGAACAACCTAGGACCATTTCCACCTTTTATAGGAAAAGGCAAAAGAGAATACAAGAGCATTTAGCACCAAAAGCCATCGTCAGCACTATGGTGTGTATGGAGAGAATTCAAAAATGGTCTCTCCAAATGACAAAAGGTCAAATAAACTAGTCATTACTTGATTTGGTAAACGAACAAGTTTGCTACTTAATTAAAGAAAATGTAAATACACAAGTTGGGCTCCGGAGATGTACATACGTAGATATTTAAAATGAAATAAAGACAAATGAGCTTTTATTTTGAAGCGTTTCTTCTGGGTAACCATACAATTTTATTAGATATAAACGTTCTCGAAAGGAATAATGACAACTGGGTACAGTATTTTGAACATATTTCCCATTAATATATGCTAAAGTTTTTTTTATTCCGACAAGCACATTTCCTGATTTGATCTCTTTCCCTCTCTCTCCTCTTCCTCTCCCGTTTGTTTCTTTCTCCTTCCCCCACCTCTTCCCTTCTCTCTCTCTCTCTCTCTCTCTCCCCTTCTCCATCTTCCTCTCTCTTTCCTATAGTTTCTTCCATCTCTCCCTACCAAAATGACTGTCAATCTTTCATCTGAACAAAAAAACAGTAACTCGCCAATATCATCCCTACTAGTACCTTCAAGCTAGTCCCGATCCACTCCACTTCCCCTTGAATTCCTCTTTCACGAAGCAGCCGCCGTCCAACGCCGTGAAAACCTTCAATATTACACCAGCTCTGGTTGCTTGGCCCGAGTTATTGTCGGAGGGTTCAAACTGTCCATCTGGTTGATGATAATAGTATTTTAGTAATTTCAACTTCAAAAATAGTAAGATTATGAAGTAATAACTTGCTCAATAAATTAAAATGAAAACAGTTGAATTCGTGAGATTATTTTAATACGTTAAAAATTAGTAAGTTCCAATTAATGAGATTATTTTTAATAATGTTAATAGATAGTAATGTTTGGTTAATACACTCTGAGAGCTAATGCATGTTTGATACGTGTCTGACGTCTGATTCATATCTAACACTGTGCTCATGAGAAAAATAAAAAATTCTTATTTATTGTCAGACATTATTTATTCTTTTTTTACCCCATTTCATTTTAGTGAAACTCTAACATAAAACGACTTTGTAACGAGTAAATATATACATCTCTACAACTTTCAAAAAATTTATGTAAGTAAAATGTTGTAATTTTATTAAGAGGAATAGCCTACATAATAAAATAATAACATTCCACTACATTAATTTTAGAGAAGTTGTAGGAATGTAATAGGGATGCATATATTTGTTCCTTGTTAATTTTCATTTTCTGCTTCGTTTAGTAACTCTTCACCAATTAATGATCGATAACTACGAGACTATTTCAATGCGTGCGTGTCTTCTTTTTTTTTTTTCCCTTCAAACTGGTCGTTAAGTACATACGGAGTAATAGTATTTTGTACTTTACTTAATCTAAATTAAGTTGGATCAGACTTAATTTAGATTAATTACTTGAATCAATAGAAATTGATTTATAAACATAAAATTAATTATCTACAAACTTACATAGACATTGATTATTCACAAACCTACAAACGCGTCCTACTATCGTATATAAACATACAAGTGAAACGAATACGTTTAACAGACAATTGTTGTTAATATGGAATATGACCCTAATATTATGATACCAAATATTGAAAAGACGAAAAACAATACTTCAATCTTTTTTAAACATATGAAGTTTGATTTTTTACACATATTTTAGGTGAAATTTAATATATGTTAGATATTTTATTTTTTCAAGATAAAAATTGAAAACTAAAAATATTTTAAATAAAAATTAATATGGTATAAAAATTAAAATTATATAAAATATTTAACATATAACAAAATTTAATTAAAATTAGGTCTAAAAAAGTCGAACGAATTTAAGAAAGGAGGGAGTAATTATAAAAGGGAATAGCAGATGATCTGAATTCAAGAAAGGTTGATAAACCATCACGCATTTATGAGGTTAATTTTGGGCCTCAATATATCAATGATGAATTTTGAAGAGACCCACCATTTGACGCAATGTGACTTCAACATATAAGCCCCAGAAGGTTTTTTCAATTTAAAGCACTTCAATTTACTTTACTCCTTCCGTTCTAAAAAAAAATACTAAAATTTAAAAACAATTTTATTTCAAAACAAGAATAATATTTACGTAAAATTTTCATTATAATGTCATATTTTTAAAATTTATAATTACAATCTTCTTATATAATCTTTTATTAGACATTCATAACAAATTTAATAAAAACATTTATTATTTCTATATATAATTTGAAAAAATGGGAAATAGGTAGCAACCTATTTTTAAAAAATAGGTTGTAGTAGTTTTTTCTTTTATTTTGTAATATTTTTACAAAATTCAACCGTATGAATGGATAGAATATTCAAAAACATGAATATATACAAATTTTTATGATTTTTAGTGATGTGAACAGTGGTTTTTATAACCATATAAAATTATACAAAATTTTACTCACGAAAAGTTATTGAACATGCGTTGTTAAAAAAACTATGATACACATCATATAACCTTATAAAATTTTGTATACTCTATTATTTTTTTAAGGTAGTTTTTAATCCGTACAGTTAAATTTTCGAAAAACACAATAAATTATAAGAAAATTATTACTGCCCAAAATTGAAAAAAAAAAAAAAGGTTGCAGTCTATTTTTTGTAATTCCATATAATTTTTAATTAAATATGCAATATTAAAAAATATCAAAAATTTAAATATTATTACCTTTTTGGAACGGAGGGAATCCTATTTTGAAGATTTCTTTTGATTCCATGTATTTTTGAAGCCCAATAACATAATGCGAAGAAACACTTACTTGCTGGTCTGTTACAAGCTGTTGGGCGCCTCACGGACGAGAACCTAAACCGCATTCGTCTGACCAGTAAAACTAGTGTGGAAGCCAGAGTAGAACGCGGATCAAAATTTCTTATTTTGTAAATATATTTATATAATATAAATTTAATAATATTTATTTTTAATTAATTTTTTTATTCATTTATGACATATTAATTCATTATAATTGTCTCTATGTATTTAAAATTTTAATTTTATATAAGAGGGTAAATTTCTTATTTTTAGAATTTCAATTTCAAGTAATATATAGTGATCAGAAGGTTTTTTATAAATGTGATTAAATGTATTAAAATAATATATTAAGTCAATGTTATTATTTTGTGAAATTAAAAAATAAATTTTTTTATTTAACTTTGAATTAATTAATTTAGACGATTCACATTTAGAGTCTTATTAATATATAATGATATGAAAATTTCAGATATGTACTAAATACTAATTTTAAATTTATAATTTCTTTGAGAATAAGTAAATAATAAGAAGTATTATTGTTTATAATAAAATAGAAAATGCTGAGGAAATAATAATCCTAAGGAGAAATTAAAATATTTTTATTTGTTGATAATTTAAGATGATGAGTATCGAAAGAGTTATTGTACTCAAGTTAAAAAATGAAAGTTATATATAATTTGTTAAGGTATTTTGAATTTAAATTTTAGTAACTTTAAAATTTGTTGGTTTTTAAAATTTAGGTGAAATTTATAATTTTGAAGGCAAAAAATAAAGTTAAGAGGAAAGACAATGAAGTCAAAGAAGGACGTGCATACATACGTACGAAATGACTTTTAATATCCGTATTCTTAGATTAATATACTCAATATAGATTAGTACTCCCTCTGTTTCAAAAATATATTTCATTTATCTCATAAAAATTATAATACTTTTTTAAAAGTGTGTGACATGGATTTAAGACACATAAAACACTTGTTTAGATATTTATTTTTTAAAAAATTTTAAATACAACTAAATGTATAACATTTGAATATGCAAAATATTTTAAAACAATACAAAAATTAGATATTTGGATATAAATTTGGTGTATCTTAAAATTTGTGTCACACATCTTAAAAATAGTGTTAAAATTTTTATGTGACGGAGGGAGTAGTATCTTTTGAGAATAAATTTGTTTAAAAAAAAGAAGCTAGATTCATATTATTTGTTTCATTATAATGCTATATTTATTAAATTTTGTCATTACAATTTTTTTATTTTATCATTAGTTGAACATTTAAAATAAATTTTATGAAAAAAAATTATTATTTATATGTGTAATTCTCAGTCGAAATGTAATATTAATATTTGTCAAAAATTTAAATATACTCTTTGTTGTAAAATGGAATAAGTAGATTAATACAATCGGCAGCTAGAAGCCTATAACCATTTCAAAATCAGAACCTCCGGTCCAATAAGTTGTGATCCAAGCTCACATGATTTTTGTTAGACTGATTACGCATATACACAATGCTGGTCTGTAATTAAACTAAGGTGTTCTTGTGTTTGATTTGGTTGGATTGGTTTAAAGTTTATTTGATCTAATTCATGAAAATAAACATTTTAATTATGATTACCACTTTTATTAGTTTAAACTAACTACTCTTATTCTTTTTATTTTTTATTTGAGTCAAACAACAACATATTGAAATTCGAAATTAATGTCGATTTAGTTGAATTTATTTAACTTAGTTATTATAATTTTATAGTTTATAACAAAAAAACTTTAATCACAACTTAATTTATATTTTAAATTTTCAGAAATAATGTCTCTAATTTTGAAAGTGATAAACTATTTTATTACTTGTTGCATCAAAAGGGAAGGTATATGCCTATTGCACATATAAAAGATTGCAAAATTTTAATGATAACAATTGATTGTTGTGAATTGGGATTCAGAATTTGAGGTGATCTGTTTTTTTCTTTCCAAAGAAAATGTAATTTTGAAAGTTCGAATTATGTGCGGAAAAATATTATTTGTAATCCTAATACTTTTTTAATAGCTATAGTATGTCCATCGATATATAATAACTAAAAAAGTGATGCATGAATGATAATCATGATCAAGCAACTAATTAATTAATTAACTAAAAGCTAGATGCTCTTTTTTTCATATTATCCAGTTTCTTTTTCTTATATATATATATACACACACACACTTGTCGTAGATATAAGGAAGCTTGCCATGAAGTGAGCCTTATGATAAAGTGGGTTGTTAGAATGGTAGGTGATTTAAACGCCTTTACTTCATTTTCATGAAATTTTAAAATATATTCATATATTAAAAATATAAAATTTGTATTCTTCACTAATTTCAATGTAGTTTATAGCATTAAATATGAACTGTGTATAAAATTAAATGAATCTAATTTTGAAACAAAAGAAAAAATAATGAAATTAATTATTTATTTAAAAAATTACTAATTTTAGGGTAATAATTATATATAGAACGTACCACCAAACATATTAAATGTTATAAAATGTCATTTAGCCATTTGAACTCACAGATTATTATAATTGTAAAAAGAGTACTTTATCCTAAGCCATGATCACTTATTTTGACTTACTAGTAAATAATATCGGAACACAAATTGTGTTGTAATATAAAGCTCTTTGGAGAAAATAAGAATTGTATATATTCTTGTCAGAAGGTGTGCGTGCTGTTCTGGCTACTTCTAGCTTATATTTTTTATATAACTAATAATTAATTAATAAAATACAAGTAGCTTCATTAATCAATTTAATTGTATCACTATAACCTTAGCAATATTAATTTTTAATAAAGATTGTGAGTGATTGCACGAATTAATAATTAATATATTTTACAAGTTATGATGAATATTTTTCATTCACTATCATTTCACTTTTGTCCTCTTTGTCCCGTCCTTACCTAACCTACAATTTGTTTATAATACTGCTTATTTATTTATTTTTTGTATTTTAAAGGAATGGATATAAAGTTGAGAAAGTTATATAAACAATTTTTTTTTTTTTGCCTTCTACCTACCTTCAAATCTTTCCGAGTATATATAACACACAGCATTGTCACTTCACTAAACAATAACGACATAATAAATAAACAATCAACAATTCCCATTAAATAATTTTCGTCTTACAATACTCTCTGATTAAAACTTCAGTGTCTTGTAAGAATTTTGAGAAGCTCTATTAATTTGGGGCAACAGCCATTACTTTTTCCGGGAGGAACTTTTGGCAGCCTTTTTCAAATATCAAATACTTTGTTAATTAATTAGTTCGCACTCCAATCCAAAATTAAAAATACGTTTTTAAATTGACAATTTTTTTAAAAAAAATTTATGTTTCAAATATATTTCTATTATTATGTTGTTTAATAGTAGTATAAATTATGATTGAAACCACAAAGTAGTAGATATAGTGAAGTTAATTAAAGTAATGAAATTATAGAATGATATTTAAAGATCTTCATTACTTTTTATAGTTTAAAAATAAAAATGTATCTCTAAATTTAAAATAAAAAATATATATATATATTTTAAAATTTTAGAACGGATAAAAAAATTTAAAAAAATTATTTTTGCGCTTTAAACTTAATTGATGATAATTTAAAGTTGAATATAAATATAACCGTTGATAGTTGAAGTATTATTAATTTGGTATGTGGTCAGTACCAAATCCCTTTTTGCATTACGGTATAGTATACAATTATTCTACCACCTAAGTTCAAATGATTTGTATCAATTAAAAGATTCAAAATATCATCGGCTGTTTATATAGACATTCAAATATACTCCTCCTTTAGTAGGACAGTCAGAGTACTATGTTTTTTTTTTTTTGACCGGGCTGAGTACTATGTAATAATTAGTTTAATACTGAACTTCTTAATACCAAATCTACTATTTCAAAATATATTAATTTGAAATAACATTAATTTCAGGAGTATGAAGCATTTGTCATTCCATCCACTCGAAATTCATTATGTCTATATATTGTCTTTATATTCTGATTTATATATATAATCTTTTTTTATCAGCAAAATTGAACATTTAATTGAAAACTAAAGAAAGAATACAAATCAAGCGAATAGTACCCAATAAAAAAAAGAAACAAAACTACAGATCAAGGCAAGATAGCAGCTACAACACTTGAAGTCTAAAAAAGACTCCACAAGTTTGTTGGTATTAGAAATACAGTTCCAACGTATTAATATATATACTCCATCCGTCTATATTTACATATATTTTTTAGAGAAAAAATAGCATTCTTTTTCACATGTCATTTGAAATATTGAAGTATTAATGACTGAATATTTTATATTATCTTACATTTAATATTAATTTGTTTATCTTTAATTGTCTTCAATAAATTTTAGAATGACAATATTATCAAAAATTTAAACATTTTTGATCAATTAAACATAAAATTAATGTACTTCTAATAAATATAATTTTTTTTAAAACGACATCTAAATATAAATAGAGGGAATTAAATATATTATACGGAGTAATACAAATTTGGTAAAATTATAAAAACAAACGAAAGTTTTTACTTTGTTATACATATATATATATATACACACATAGTTTTAACTTTACATCCCACATTCTTACTGTGGTGCTGATTTCAATAAAAGTTGGTTGATCAATTGGATTGTGATCTAAGCAACTGTTGGAGTAGTTTTCATGCAGTATGGGATTCAGAAAAGATTCTTAAGTCAGTTTTATCACCGCAAATTCCACTAAGAATTAATAGACATAGTATTATGATAATTTCAATTCTTTATCTGAAAAGACTTGCAGAATTAATAAAAATTACAAAGAAACTCCAACTTTTTGGCAGTTGGATTTGGAAAAACGAAATATTTCTGATCGAAAGCTGGCATGGGCAGAAAAGCTGAAAGCCTTCTTACACACACATAACCTGGCCTCATCTGAAAAAAAAAAATGTAATTTTGACATTTAAAAATTTTGGAATAGAATTATAAATGTAAAATTTGAGTATATCAAAATTTTTAGACATAATTTTGATGCGTTTTAAAATTTTGTCGCATGCGTGCTCCAAAAAAATGTTACAGTTTTTGGACTTGCTACTTTTCCATTTGCTTGTTCTTTCAATTTCTTGCAACACATCTTATAATTTTGAACAGAATTTACTTTACGTAAACTTAATTGTAGATGGACGTACCAACGTTCTAATTTGACAATATAAAACATTTTCATCTAATATTTGAAATTTGATGTGACTTAAATGGATGAAATTAATGATTTTTCAATTTGTAAAATTATATGTTTTATATTGTTAAATTATATAAAAATTAATATATCTTCTTATTTTTACATGCTCAACATATCTGTATGATTAAAATTATGTAAATTTTTTTTATTTAAATATATAAAATGTATTGAGACAAATTAAAGGAATGCTTAGAGTAATAGAGAGGAACTAAAAATATCATTTTTTTTTACCGAAAGTAATGTATGTATGTATGTATGTATGTATGTATGTATATACATGTGCATATATATTTTAGGGGACTCTAGAGCTAAGCTTAAACTGAAGTGAGAAAAAGCACTGCATAATTGCATATGGAAGCAAACAACAGAAACTCCTTAAAGTTCCTAGGCTAGCATTGTATATGATTGTGGGTGGAGAACAGATTAAAGGTATTTTGAGTGTGGTGGGGTGGGATGGGATGGGGTGGGGTGGGGGGGGCTAGGGGTGGGGTGGCTTTAATTAACTTGTAATTTAGCTCATGGAGGACAAACCGACCGGAGCTAGCTTTTTTCCAGTCTACCTCAATTCACCTACTGCTAATATATATATATATATTCTTCATCTCAACACTAAAGAGTAAAAAGGCATGGCGCCTAGCAACTTCGTTCATATATACTACCTATATGCTTCTCGGCCTACTTGT
>CM025786.1:3429654-3504098 GCA_014636745.2 Centella asiatica | reverse complement strand
ATGATGATGATGATGATGATGATGATGATGATGATGATGATGATGATGGTGACAGTCCCTCCTCATAGATTACATAATAATTGGATATACCATCACTAAAACACAATACATCCACCAAATTATTTATTAAATACTTACAAAACCAGAATTTTAATTCTAGCAAGAAAGTCAAATTAACCCATGCAATAGTTAGTCGTCATTTAGCAAAATCCTAATGAACTTTCCAATATTGAACGTGGAACTCCTTCCAACAAACAAAACACTGGTGGAATTGTCAGTGCTTCAAAATCTCCATATGCATTCCAACAAAACGGATCCATCACAAAATCTCCGCTTGCCGGAAGAAGCTCGACGTCGGAAAGTGTGATATTTGTGCATGGGACCGAGTCACTGCATGCAAAATGCATCGGTGGGCTTCGAATGTCATAGGTTCCTTTTATGCTTGTGTATCGAATGTCAGACACGAGTACTGCGGACGTATTATTGTCACAATTTTTTGAGAGACAATAGTATTGGTCGATGATTATGGGATTTCTAACGTTGTCCATGTGAAGATTTTCGAATGTGATTCCCGAGACAGCTCCGAATCCGCCTTGCCATGTTTTGATCCTCACGCCGTTGTCCGTGTGCTTGATTGTTGAGTCTCTCACCGTTATGTTGGATACACATGCACGTGAATTGTGGTTGCCTAAACTCCCAATGCTTATAAAGAAATAGAAAATTGTTAGTGCTACGTCTTTATAAAAACTCCAAAATATTCCTATCCTGTTTTGACTTATTCCGGTTAAATTGACTATTGTTAGAATGAATAATTAAACATATATGTAGATATAATTTATGGATTTACAAGACAGTTAATATGGGAAAGAGGAATGAAAAGAAAATCAAAATTGCAGATGTACCTGATCCCATGGCCAGGTCCACAGGTGATGTTTCTTATGTCTACATCATAACAACCTGATCCAATTGATACACAATCATCACCTGCGCGCGAAAAGGGTCAAATTATCAAACCATTAGTACATGAGGAAAGTAATTAAAACAATACTTTAAAAGACGTTAGATGGACCTAGACAGTTAAATATGCATTATTAGGGTGAAGATTAACTAAAGTTGGAAAAAGTTTGGCAATATTAGGCGGAAATAGTGGGATCTAGGTGATAAGCGATAGAAGAGAGATTAGGCGTCTACCGCCTAGGCAGGGATCTAGTCGAGGACTTAGAGAACACTGACTGCAAATGATGAGGAGGACAGAGAAGACTTACTAACCATTAGAGATTACTGAATCAAATATTTGGACATTATTTGTGTTTTCTATATGTATCCCATCAGTGTTTGGACTTAAAGCTGGAGCAGTTATGTGAATTGATTCAATTAGGACATCCCTGCAGCTGTCAAATCTAAAATGGAATTGTGGGCTGTCCTTAATTTTGAGTCCTTGCACCGTCAAATTGCCACTCATGAAGAACCTGATGGCCTGTTACATATATTTTACAGATAGAACAGCAAAAACTAATGCTGTCATTTCAATGAAATTAGCCAGTTTTCAGGTAGATTGAATAACTTACAATTGGACTGTCACATGGTCCTGGCAATGTACTTCCATGAGGACCCTGTAAATGTTCTTGCTAAATTAGAAAAATTACTTCATTAAAATTTTGGGGCATTGGCCCACACGATATTAAATTTATTTTTTGAGGGGAAGGTCCATTTGGTAGCTTGCTACTCGGGTCTTGGATGGGTTGCCCACGCCTTGCATTACTGCAAGGGCCCGGTGAGCCCCACAAAAAAAAAAAAAAGGTTCGGGGGGACAAAATATATATAAACATGGAAAATACATATATATACCCTGTGAGGCTTGCAGGGAAGGTTCCACCATTGCTCTCCCCTTCCATCTATTTGTCCGACTCCTTGCAACGACATGCCCTCGACTCTGTAGAATACCAACCATTGATGTTTGCTGTAATTCTTCGGCCAAGATTCGGGTCCATCCGGTGGCATAAGTGTGCCATCAACCTTAATTTTAACAAAAATTGTACACTTTAGTACCTTGTACCATAAATGTGCTAAAATCAAGAATGTCACAAAACAGGACAACAATCATAACAAGATTACCTGGAAAACAAGGCCACCTTGACAAGGACCAGTGAAAATTGTGGACTGGATCATAAAAGAGTAACCGTAAGGAACTAAAAGGACTCCGGCCTCAACTTCACAGGCCGCGTCCCACGCGGCCTTGAACGCCACCGTGTCATCCTCCACGCCATCCCCGACAGCTCCAAACATACGTACGTCGAAAAAGCCAGTATAATTAAAGGGGTCACCGCCAGGATATTGATAAGCAGGGACAGGTGCAGAGGCTGGTGGTTGTGAAATTTGTGATATTGGATGAGAATGCTTGTGTTTTTTGTGATGATGGTAATGATATCTAGCCTGAGTTATAAACATCATCGCATGAAAACAAATGATTGAAACAAGCATTTTGATGACAATAGATGCCATTATTTATCCAGAAAACTTGACCTGAAAATTCAGAAATGTGAACAAGTGGGAAGGTTCAAATGATTGATCTGAAAATAAAATTTGTGATGTAATGTAGTATGATTTTTATTGTCAATTATCTTCAGAGCAAAGTGGCAAGTTGCAAAAAAGGAGAATGCAACTTAGTAGAAGAAGTTGCATGCAAAATCTGAAAGGCTGAAGTAATGTATATATAATAAGATTTTGTAGTGGAAGCTGCTTACTTCAGAACCATCTGGACCTTAGAATTAATGTTTATTTTTGTTTTAATAATTATTAATTTTGTTGCACGAAACCGACCAAATTTTATATCAACATCGGCTTTTTTGAGAATATGGATTCTGGTTGCGACAGATGAGAGAAAAGGAGAATGGTATAACACAACAAATTATATGGAGGGCGGGGATTTTTTAAGACCTTACATGTTCATTCCCCATGACTTGAACTTTCTCTGGTCCCAAACTTTGTTTTGTTTAATCTATCTCTTGCCATTGGACTCATAAAATATATATAGCAGCATACTACTTAATTAATTTACTTTCCGGATTTGCATGGTTTATAGTTAAATGCATATGTTGAAATGACAAAATTAAATAACTTTTAGTATGACTATTGTATGCAGATCGATCTATATAGCTCCACGTACTGTCGTGGGAAGAAATGAATAGGATGGTAATGTGATGGCAATAATATAATATGGAACTGAATTATGCAGTATTTAGATTTTATAAAGTTGTCTGGCGAATAAACGAATATCTAATGTATAAAACTATTGTATTGCATTTGTTAGCTTCCAAAGCTACACTAGCTGAAAATGCATGTTGATTTATCAACTTGTTTTGTCGCATTAGTACTAGTAAAAATAAATTTCAAATATTTTGTACAGAGATGGGAATTAAAAAAACAATTGTCAATGTAAAGAACTTCTTGTTATTGAATTACTTTGTTTATTTTATTCGTTTTATTGTTTTATTATACTAGTATACAGTATAATCAGTAGTGTGCAGGGAGAATATCCACGACAAAGAGCGCAGAGTATTCTCTATGACTCTATCAGAAGTCAAAGTTCGTAAAATCTTAAAATTTAAAATTTAAGTGAAAATCGTAGAGAACATGAACTTAATTTCATATTTTTAAATTTTTATTTTTTTAACAAATCCATATTACAAACGAAATTACTTATTCGCAAATAATACCACATTCAAAAATAAATATATCACTATTTTGCGGACAGAGAATGGTTGGCAAAGGAAAAATTTTATGTATACGTCTTTGTAAGAGGTCTATAGGAGATGATAGGATTATAGGAAGATATGAGATTTGCTCATGTATAATATGCTGCTGGCTTGCAACCGCCCCATATTCTTTGCAAGTAAAGGGGCTCAGAAGCCCAAAAGAAAAGCGCAGACAGACAGAGAGAGAGGGGCTCGCGTGGTAATATAAAGTTGCATGAATTTGTAGGCATGAAGCAAAGTAATCATGCCCTCCACTCATCCCCATTTGCTTTTCCAAAGCAACACGGGGGAATTTGTCCATCCAATCAACCGGAACTGGCGTTTCCATGGTTGCCCAAGAAATATCAACATTGGCCATTCGATTGTTGTCCAGGGAATATAATCTTGGCACAATCTACTATCTACGTATAGCGATTTGAGTTCAAAACGAATGATGAGTCTGTGATCAGGCTCGTGTTATTTAGTTGACTATTTGTCAGGTCTACGTAATAAAATTATCACAATTAACCAATCATGACTGAACACAAAATGGAGGTACACATAACACAGAAGCCAGACTTTGTTGCAAGAACTGTTTTGATACTCTTCATAACATACATTTGTGCTTGTGCCAGATCACAAGACCTTATAGAACATAAGTTGCTTAACATGAAGCTTAAAAGTTAAACAGATCAACCTTTGCATACTACTAACTGTTACAAATCTGTCATCAATTAGACAAGGGTCAGCATACCCACTTGACGGTATGAATAAATATCAAGCGTAATCTTCTCGTTCTGCTACTACAACCACAGAAGATAAATACATAGACACTAAAACGAACAAATAGACAAAGAAACAAACGAATCACACCCGTTTGTTGCTATTGCTGGGAGAATCATGAACTGAACAATGCGCTTTGCTTTCTGGCATGCTCAGGAATCAACTTTCCCAACATCTCGGCTGGTACCTTCTTTAGCTCTATATAGCAGGACCAGATAATAATCAGTGTTAAATATGAAACGAGGAACAAAAAAGAAAACTCCGACTTAATGACTTCTTACCGTGAGACTTGAAGTTGAACAGTGGGGGAAGGAACCGTCCATTTGGTAAGCGGGTGTTTGGGTCACGAAGCTCGTCAAAAAAGGGATGCATCAAAGTGTCCAGCTGGATGAGAAAATAAAAACCCATAAAATTTATGGGGTGAAATAATTGAAAGCAACATATGACAATCATTTGGTTAAGGTTTTGAACTCACAGCTGTACTTCTAAGATTTGGAGAATACTGAAGAAGCCTTGAAACAAGATCCACAGCCTCTGGAGGCATGCGCTTGTGGAATATCTAAGAAAATACATATTGTCAATAAACATCAATTGTAATATAATTCAAATATAAAGAAAAAGTAAACCAGTATATTGCCCATACCTTGTGCCAAGGATGAGCTTTGATCTGTGGAAATTTGAACTCTGTGTAGTTTGGGTTCATGCACTTGATTTCCTCTCTTGTTGGGGTACCTAAAACCTGCATAAAACATCCCGGCTTTAGACCCCTATTAAAAACTGAAACCCAAGTAATGGACTAAAAAACAAATTTGGGAAGAAACAAAGTTTATCTGATTTGAATAAGTTATTTAATATCAAACAAGGGAACAAAAATGTCAACGAATGACAAACCATATTTATCCCTGATCTCAATCAATGTATATCATAAAATGCTTCAGCAAGTTAAAGACTAAGTTGATAGCCAAATGCTCATACAAGGGAAGCAAAGTAATGGCTGATGTAATTCTTGTTGGTGATAACTAACCTTTATGATTTCCACGAGTTGGTCCACTCCGCTCTCTCCAGGAAAGAGGGGCTGAAATCACCAAAATGTGTTTGTTTTAGCATGAAAAAGAAAATAGAAACATGGTACCACAGTACCATTGTAGTTAAGAAGCACAATAATCTCGGATTATATACCTGTCCAAGAAGCAATTCCGCAAGAACGCACCCGGCAGACCAGATGTCAATGGCTGTGGTGTACTCCGTCGCACCAAATATAAGTTCAGGGGCTCGATAGTACCTAGAACAGATGTAAGATATATTTGGCTCTCCTTTAACCTGCTCAATTTGAAGAAAAACACATAAGATGTTACTCAGAAAAAGAGCAACTTTATAATCATAAGTGGTAGAAATAATGCTAACCAGGACTTTCGCACTTCCAAAGTCGCATAATTTCACTTGGTGGGTATGTGGGTTGACCTGAGATAAATCCATGTCAAGACAAAGAAAGATTCTAAGTTGCGTGTGCCAGTCTAAAGCATACCCAGAAGACCCATTTTAATTGGATAAACATGTCTAATACTAATTAAAAAGGCCAAGAATTTGGCAACTATCTTGAACATAATCTACATCAGGGTGCTATATATGTTCAAATTAAAATGATAAAATGCAATTTGGTAGTGCTTAGAATGTATGGGCCACAGCTCATAGCTCATTGAGTCTAATACTCAAGAAGGCTATATAAGAGTATCAGACACAAACCTTGAGAGCATATATAGATGAACTTACCAATAAATTTTGAGGTTTAATATCTCGGTGGCATACTCCAATACTGCCATGAATGTAAGCTAGTGCTCTTAATATCTGCACGAGAGAAACATACAAAAAAGTCTTAATCAATTTAGAGAAAGGTTCAAAATTATAGCTGAACTAGAAATAGAAAGCATCAAGACCATTGAATTCTTTAGCACATTATAATGTACATGAGCAGAATCCAAATCAGTATCAGCTTCAACCATTGAGTGCATATAAGGGAATGAAGGAACAGGGTGGCAAACAAAATAATAATCATAATACTAATAGCAGCAATAATGAATTAACTTTGTGATGTATTATAGACATACCTGGTAACTATAAAGTTTAACGTAAATCATTGGCATCCTTTGATTCATCTTGTTGTAGTGTCTGATCACTCGGTGAACGGTCTCTGGGACAAACTCTAATACCAAATTAAGATAGAGCTCTTCTTTTTCTGTTGTTGAAAAGAAACAATGCTTAAGAGCGACGACATTAGGGTGATCAAGAACACGCATGGTTTGCAACTCCCTGTTTTTGTATCTCTTGTCCTGAAGAACCTTTTTAATTGCAACAGCCTCACCAGTCTCTAAACACTTCGCCTACAAGAAGTCAACAACCATATCCAGTGGGATTAATTTTATGTAGATTTACAAGTTTGATATCTTTTCATAAAATCCATAGGACGCCATTCCAATCATCACAACTTATTACCAAAAATGACATCATACTGATCTGACTATGTTAAGAAACAAACCTGGAATACTACTCCAAATGATCCTTGCCCAACAACACGCTCTGCCATATAGCTAATTGTCTGGATCAAAAACGTTAATGATCACATCACTATCCAAAATTAGGGGGCATAATCGTCCAACTGAAAATTTAGAACCTCAAGCCATACCTGCTTTGGCTGCCCATTTCTACCACCAATAGTGGTCACAATTATATGACCAGTCTCCGTCCCATTACCGTCAACAACAGTTGCCTCCATTTCCTTTATTTAAAAAAAAAAAAAAGAAAGTAAAGGTATTAGTGAAACGCACAACACAAAAAGCTAACAGGGGGAATGAAATTGAAATTCATATGAAGCCAGCCATGTACCTTGTCATCTCTGATTTTCATGTCATTCATCTCCTCTGGCAACTTATCAACACCAATATTATTTCCACTAGGTTCTCTTAATCCCGATTTGGGAACTAAACCTACTGAAGCCATTAGCTGAACTGCTTAAGTAACAAAACAGTGGTCGGCTATCCACAATTCCTTCCCAAGTTAATGTTCGAAATCAATATCTTTACCTACAAAACCATTATGTTGGTTAAATAATGCAATCAAACTAGTATACCAAGCTAGACAAAAATCAAGAAAGATCACATAGCTAAACTAAACTATAGACACTACAATATATAAAAAGAGACCTATTCTTTAACCAGAATGTTAGCCTCAAAGTTCATTTCCCAAGTCCCAACCCATCTATAAAAATATAATTCCTAATAAGTACATAAAACCATATGAATCGATTCCATTCTCATGTAATCTTCAAGTGATGATTAGCACTTTAAATAAGAACCATTTCAAGATGGTCACAGTTCACTCCTAGGACGTTAGAAGTTCACTTACCGAAATTAGCATCATTAACTTCATCATGTCAAAATGTGCAAAAAGAGCAATAGGGAACTCATTACCGTTTCAAAATAGTTACACTTTGGAGTTAACAACAACAATAATGAATAAACCACAACCATTGTTACCCCCATTATCTAAACTCCAAATGGAAAACAACATAACAAGGATACTTGAAAAATTCTTTTGAGGGAGAACAACATAACGAGGACATCACACTAACCGTCTCTTTCCCCCAAAAAGATGCAGAAAGAAAATGAAACAAAACAAAAGAAAACAAAAAACACAAACACGCACACACACACTCAAATATATTGAAGAACGGTTGATTTCTGTTATAAGATAAATCCTTATAGGAATTTTAGATCAGATTGTTCTCCACACACGCGCGCGCGCCCACAGAGAGAGAGAGAGAGAGAGAGAGAGCTATACAAGGAAACAGAGATCTGGAAAGACTTGAAACATAACCCTAAAAGGAAATATCCATATACACAAGAAATACACCAAAAATAACATAAAAGCAACAAGTCTAGCTCGATCTAAGCATCAAATCACAAGAAAAATCCAACCTTTAAAACTACAAAATGACAAAACAAGCAGAGAAAACAAATTACAGAGAAAAGATGAGATCTTTACCTATTAAGTCCAGGATAATAGGTTACTTTGACGCAAAACAGCCAAGATCGGTTCACAATCAAGAAACCCCAGATCAAGATTTGTGAAAAAGCATCTACAGATCAATTACAGTGGGCTAATAATATTATTAAAGCGCTGCTACTTGAGCTTTATGGGGTGATTTAGATTTCCACAAAGGGAGAAATGGGGGAGAGAGAAGAGGGGACAATATTGCTTTGGATTTGTTGCTTTTTTGCTTTGTTTGGAGGAGTTTGATGGCAGTCAAACAGAAAGAGCCCAAACATTTATGTGTTTTTAGTTTCTTTATCAGTCTCTTCTTTTTGACCATTCAACTCTACTTTCCATTTCTTAATATTGTTATGATGACATTGTCATAATTTATCTATATGCTTCAATTTAGTTGCAACCTGTCCTACATAAATAGAAAATGCCTAATCACATGCATGAGATTTTATCATCATGAGTATATCCCGATATTCTTATGAAATTTTAATTACTTCTTGAATAATGCCAATACTACTTTTCTATATTAGACATACTCTTTTATTTTGATAAGAAATACGTAATTAACAAATACTGTATTATTTAAAACTTATTAGAATGCAGTAAGATTGCAAATATATCATAATATTTTATTTTTATATTTACCCGGGATATAAAGAGTAATATCATCCCTCAGTAGTATAAATATGATATGTCAAACATGAAAGAATTGTACTCCTTCCATTAGATCTAAAATTCTAAGAAATATACTTCATAAGGTTTTAAATTAAACTTTATGGAATTCTAACAAATTTTAATTCATAGAAACTTTAATACACCGCATTATAGATTACATAAAACTTTCAACGATACAAATCTTTCATAATAATTTTAAAAATTCACTCCGTAATTTAAAATTTAAAATTTAAAATTTTATAATTTTATTACAAAGGAGAATTACACATGCAAATTCTTTTTGTAATATCGCTATGTTGCTATTAAGAGTGACATTTGTTTGGATCTCAAATATGGAGTATAATAATAAAATAAATAAGTACACCGTCTATGATTCTGTAAAATAGAAATTTATGGTAATACAAAAAAGAGCATTTGTCAACATGAAATTTCGCATATGTCTTCAAAACATTTTCTGTTTATTTTTTCTTTATCTTGTTTGAAGATCGACAAAAATAAACAGATTAAATAAGAAAAGTCCCCTTTTCCTTTCTCTGTTATTTCCCTTGTACAAAACGTTTTGTACGTGACTTTAAAATTAAAACCTACTCCCTTTGTAACATTATAATTAGAGGAAATGGGAGATGATCGATCACTCTTATATAATACACAACCCAATTAAAATGATAAGAAAGAAAAATACAGGAGAGAGAGTAAATAAATGAGAGGTTGAATAAATAAATAAGGAAATGAATGAGTCATTTTATTAGAGTCATACATTGTACAAGGTGTGTGATTATTCACCTCCCATTTTCTCTCAAATATTCTGTGGTATAAGGTTTGTAAACTACTCTTAAAAGTTGTTAATACTAAATTGTTGTTATTATATACATCGTTGGAGGATATTTCGTAAAGTATAAATATATTTACACATTTAATTTTACACATATTTTCACGAACGATAATAAATTTTGTCATTCTGTTAATATGTTTCACTAAGAGTTGTCTCTTCCCATATTAAGATTTTAAATTTGTTTAGATGATACGACATAATTGACACCCGTTCGTGAAAATAAATTTAAATTTGATTGTGTACATAATTAGAAATGAGTAAATTGAAGTTTCATTAAATTAGTCTTTTGGTTATTTTTTAAACCCTGTAACAAAATAAAAGTTACTGCATACAAATTTAATTTTCAACTTGAAATTTTTACGAACAAAGGGGAATAAGGGTAAATTTTAGTCAGCCACGACGGGTGTAAAATAAATAATTTATTCAAAGTTTAACATAAAAATGAAAATGTCCAATTGGCGAGAAAGCCACGGTTCATTTATAAATCTCTTAACATATAACAAGTAATAAAGTCAAATTAGAAGATTAGCTTAATTATTTACCTTCCAAATGTAAATCTGTAAGTAGTCGTAGAAGTTGGACAACTTTGTTGTTTGACGTGTAATGAATGGTCTAATTTTCTAGTCTACGAAACACGGCTTGAATTTCTTTAACACGTTATTTATCATTTTCTAAACTTTACTTCATTTGCCTCTTTCTATTCTACGAATTTACATTCGTACTTAAGTGTAGTACATAGTTTTGAATATTTACAATTTTAGGCCAGGTTCGTTTTCTACTTTTTTTTATTATAAATTAATTTAAAAATCAGAAGTCAAAAGTTAAAAATAGGTCATTAGTTCTCTAAAAGTTTGGTAACATATTGAAAAAGTTTATATCTGTCCCTCCCTTTTAAAGACATAAATTTACATAACAATATATACTCCTTAATAATTTACATAAATCTATTGTAATTGGACAACCATGAATTTTTTTTTTTTGGACATGAATTAGAAAGAGAAAGAGATTTTTTTTTTTTTTTTTTTTTTTTTGTGTTTGTGTGAGTGTGTTTAATTTTTATTTGTTATAAGAACATGTGGAGGAGAAAAGAAGTAGCCAAATGACAAGTGTAGGAGAGTTGAAACAGTGTCTCAATCGGAGCTTTCAAGTGAGCTAACTACCTTAAGATACTTCCATTGTTTTTCATGTAAGCTACTCTTATCTTTCGGCCTTATTATAGCATGGCAGTAGTTACCTTGACGGGCTAGAACAATGAATTATTGTCCTTTCAATTTTTCTATTATTTAATGTCCCTATGAATTATCTATGTCTATACTTTGTTTTTTTTTTGTTTCATACATGTCTATACCATAGTTTTTGAAATCGGATCAAACATCGAATCAGGGGTTGAATTGTTTGAGTCGAATTTCTATTATTATATATACAAAAGTAATTTTATATGCTTAAACTTTAATTTACTTTATCAACATTAAATTACAACTATATGTTTTAAATACATATATGAGCCTACTAACTAATTTTTATAATTATTTTCCACAAAAATTAATTAGTACAACAATTAACAAGATAACATAAAATAATTTCGACTATTATTATTCACTTATTCTTAAAAAATTATATTTTAAACCCTAATTCATATTTTTTATGAATATATAATGGTGTTAATAAGTGAATTATATGTTTAATTTTATTATAGTTTTTTAAATATGAATTAAAGTACAAAAAAAATATTTTTGTCATTTAAAAAGTTGGTCCCATTTTTTTAAAAAAATGAACTAGTTTTTAAAAAATACCGTATCAATCATCCAGTTCACTTCAATATTTTTGTTTATCGGACTGTTTGCGCAAACCGAACCGATATAATCTAACTACTACATATTTTAATTATTATAAGGATAATTGCTAGCCGATCTACTGTGAAGTTCAAAATTCTTTAAAACTTTATTCTCTACAAGTGTATTCCTTATAAATGTATTTTTGTAAATATAATAATTTATAAATAGTAACTTACAAAACGCATTGAAAACATATTAAAAAATAATAACTTACAAATAGTAAATTATGTACACTTATGTAAAATTATTTTAAAACATGGAAATTTTAAAGAATTTTGGATTTTATAATATAACCGCCCAAAGATTTGCCCATTTTTAAACTAGTCGATAGTTGAACGTGTATAAAACCTTAAAGTTCTATGGCCGGCTCCCATATCGATGGGCTGCCAGTTATGAAAAAGAAATTGTTCATGGAAGTTGAGAAGAAAGAAAACTGAGAACAAAGATATCTCGAGAAAAAAGTAACATAAATAAATAAAGAGAAAAAGAGGAGTGAGAAACTTTATTTGTACAAAGTTTTTAAATTTATACTACAAACATGTTAAAATACATTGTTAGTCCTTTATTTTAAGTCACTTTTAACAACTTTGCACATACAAAATCTCTCATGTTTCTAAACCTCATAAATAAATATAATATAATTATTCTACATCTAGTAAACACTAATAGCTTTACCTACCTCAAATTATATAATACTATAGTATGGAGTAGTATATAATATAATATTGATTTTGAGCAAATATTTCACCTTTTATAATCAATATCAATATTTTAAGAGAATACTCTCAAATTAGGCTGCACAAGGAAAATATGAGACCAGTGGAAAACCAAGTCAAAACCATCCAACATTTATGTGGTACCCAGAAAATGGTGCCCAAAACATTTATGACACAAGTACTCTTCTTTGACAGAACTTGGTTGCAATTATAGAAGTTGTAAATTTTGGACTTTCCCAACTGCAATAGTATGTGGTGCCACTTCTGAATAATCATTTTTACTAATTTCCTTGTAAATGAGTTTTGTGCCACTTCTGAACAATCGTTTTTATTAATTGTTTTTGTGGATATTTTTTTTAAATACTTTACAACTAACTCACTAAGCCTTGTATTTTGTATTTAATTTAAGTTGGTCCGTGACAGTACTTGGTGGTACATATTTGAAAATTTCAAGCAAATTTAAAGAACATAACAGCGAGGATTGGGTCCTATATTTCTTGTCTTGGAGCATCAGCATGAGTAAGATAAAAGAAAGAAAGAAATGAGGTTGGATTAAAGACTAGCATATGTCAATGTGTCATCATATACCTCTGCCATGTATATTACTGGTATTTTGTTATTAGAGAGTTTTTATTCACTCGCTATGTGCCAATAGTTTTTCCACAATAATTCATGTGAAAGAGAAAATTCAAATAGAAAGGTACTTGCGAAAACATTACGTTTGGCATCGTAACCGAGTCAAATTTAGTTAAGTTTGTATGTTGAACGAGTATAGTTGAGTCAGATAAATTTTTCTTTACAAACAAAAAATTGTGTTCGAAATTGATTCGTTTAAATAGTTGAACAGAATCGAATTGAGTTAAGTTCAAATATTTAAACGAAAAATAAATCAAATTTGAGATCAACTAATTTAAGTAAACGAAATTAGGCAAACAAATTCTTTAACAAGTGAGTCAAATCAAATAGAACAAACTATCGGTTACAACTATAATTATGCTCCTAGAAATCGTGTGAGTTTTGACATAGCTACACTCCCATTCTCCTAGAAGAATCTAGACAAGAAAAAAGATTCTCTATACATAAAATATGCACACATAGATTTTTCATAATAATAATAATAATAATTAGCATTCTGCACACATAAGTTCTTTTTTCTTTTTAAAATTTGCGGATATGTGGATATATATTTTTAACTGATGTAACCGTATTTTGAAATTTGTGGACGTTAAGTCATTAGAGTTAAATTCCGTTTGTTTCATGTCAAATTTAGACTACTAAAATTCATAATCTCATAAATGTTTTTTTTTCTTTCTATTTTCTTTTACATTATTGCTGTGAGTAAAGATGATATTTTTTATTATTTTTTGACCTTATATGTGTCCAATATTATTATATACTTATATGACCACTTCTTTTGAAAAAGTGTAGAAATTGATGGTCCAAACATTGTCGTTGTATGCATAGATATACGAGTTCTAGGCAATAAGTGACTTCTTTTGTAACAAAAAAAAATTTTAAAAATTATATTTTGAACTACAACTTGGGTATGGAGTAGACTCGGATATCAGAATATAGGAAGCCTGTTACCTCAAAAGCCCTGAGCTCTTGCGACGATTGTTCATGTTTGAGTTGTGGGCTTTTTCCAATTGTTCGTCTAGAGGAACCATGAGATTCTTTAGGGCCCGCAGTCATGGCCCAAAGTAATGTGAAGGAAGGTACAGAACTGAATTTGTACTCTTTTTAAAATAAAATTATTTTAAAAGTAATTATTTTGTTATATCCTCGATATTAGGTCTATTAAAATAGTCGACTTAATTAATAATTGTTGTATGGGCTGATAAGGATTTTTTTTACCAGCAAAAGAAAACATTTTATTAAGTAATAAAATATAAATAACAAAAAAGAATACGTAAAATATTTTTTATGACAACAGTATTTCGTAAATACTGCTGAGATAAAATAAGATGGTCATAACTATCTTTGAAAAAGAAAAAGTTAGAGTTTCAAACTTTATATACATCATAAAATTTAATATTATAAGACAATAAATATGAATATATAAATTTCTAAACAATAATCTTTATGTAACAAATACAACAGTTTAAATGATATATACCAAAATCCGATACTTTTCTTTACACTTGACTTTACCCTACTTGAACCCAAATTCGTCTTGATTATTAAAGTCGAGTGCCAAGTAAGTTCGAGATGAGTTGCTTTTGGTAAAGTTTAGAGATAAGATCATGCATAGGTATTAATTTACTATTCTAATCGAACGCATGACGAAATATGAATAAATAAACAAATGTAAATGCAAGAAAGGAATCCACCAAACGCAACACCAACTCGAGCAAACCTACAACTTCAACTTACAAAACTTTGGATTTTATTGTCAGCTTGCATGACTGATTTTTCCTGCATCCCTTTAAAAATATATGAAATATAATTTAACTTTAAGAATTAATTTTAGAAAGTAAAATATTTTAATTAAAAAATAAGATTACACAAATTTGAGGAAATATAATATCTATAATATTAAGAATTTAGGTCATACAATAACCGTTATAAATTTGAGACTGGAAAAAAAAATCTATAAAAAAAGCATGTTTCCCTCAGCAATTTTCCACAATTTCGTCGGACAACAAAAAATAACTACACCCACATCGTGTGTGTGTAATATACGAGTTATAATTAAATATATATATATATATATATATATCATTATAATTCATTTTGTGAAATAAAATTTATTTTTGAAAGTAGCTATTTTTATGAAATTGACAGAACTTGTTTGTATGTCTATGCATAGCACAAATATTTTTAGTTTTTTTAGTTAATATCAAGAGAGTTATACTTTTTGAGATATTTTTATTTTTAATATATATATATATATATATATATATATATATATATATATAATTACACGTATAAGGTAATTTTTTTTCTAACTATCAACTCAATCAAAGTAAAAACGAAATAGTATTTGTTTTAAACATGAAAGTAAAAATCAATTTTAACAAAACTAAATAGTATTTTGATTATGGTCAATGAAAATTACTTTTATTAACAATAGGAAAAAAAAAATAACTAAATTGATCGAGTCAATAATTGACTCAGCAGAATTGACTCAATTTCTATAATTTGTTAATTTATATATAGTAATAAATATATAGATGTATAGACAAATAAATAAATAAATAGATATCTCAGGAAATATGCATACGTTCGAGAAGGGCTTGTTTGGCAGGAGGGTCCAATCTGCCAACGAACGAAATGGCATTTGGGCCATTTGGCAATAATCTGCCTCCAAATTTTAGTGGTCTTACGAGTCGGACCACCCAACCAGCTTTTCCATTACATATAATTATAGAAATCACATCATGTATATTTTAGGTGGAATCTTCTGTAATACTTTTTTCAACTAATTAAAATATATAGAAATATAATGATATATTTTAGGTGAAATATATGAATACGTATAATATAAAATAATGAAAGGCCAACAAGTTCCAAACCAAACACGGCGCCTAATTTACTAGTGGAAAACAAGGAACTTTATATACTCAGCTCTAGGATAATAACAAATGGATGGATATATAGGGCGGAAATAGAGAAAAAAACGATTTAAGGGTGGCAAAATATAAAGAAAAATATACGATACATATGAAAATTTTATGAAATGTTAAGGATTTTTTTTATCGGCGAAATTCTAACTATTACTAACCTAATTTTTACCTTATACTTATAACTGTCATCCGTGAAATTTGATCAATTAATCTCTAAGTTATAAATAAATATTTTTATCACTAAACTAATTCACAACTTCAAACTTTTAAGAATAAAAAAAAAAATTTAAAAATCGAGAAGAGGACTGTGACTACATATGTGTGGCTGCAATTATTCTATGGGTACATATAATTTGAGAAAAGTCATGATGAGGCAGTGGTCAACCCTCTAGTTAGTTTCCTAATGTTTCTAGAAAGATCAGTGGTTTTTTCTATAGAAAGGTCGACGTAGTGGTTGATAGATAGATTCTTTAAAATTATTAATCTGCCACACGACTCTTTTGCATTTTTTGCACTTTTTCCTACCCCTCCCTTCTTCTACCTGTTGAAATAAAATGAAAATGTTTCATTTTTATAGTAATATATGATAGTTACTTGTTAGTTTTTTAATTTATGTGGTGGTGTATACTTGTACGTGGAGTCCAACCAATCCCATACAACAAATATTGACATAATTATTTGTATCAAATAAAGATATATGTAATTGTAAATGATATGAGATTAGATGATATGCTGATCGATTTTGTTTGGTAATCGGTCGCTGCACAATAATCAAGTTACGTGGAATATAGAAATTCAATTGATAAGTTCGATTTGACTTATTTTAAATTTATTATGCTAAATGTTGACACAATATTTTTTTCTCTTAAAAAGTTTAATTTTAGTATTACTCGATTCTAATTGAGATTTGTAAATATGATTAATATGCAGTGTTCTGCTTTGCTTAGATCAACTCTCTTTCATCACTACAAAAGTTTTTTAGCTATTAAACAAAGCATGTTCAACAAATTGACTCGATGAACAAACAAATTCATTTAAACTTCACTTGCTCATCTACAATTATGATTGCCAGGGTAATAAGATTGCAATGATTGTAATGTTCGACAAATACCATTAATCACAACAATATTACCAACTTCTTTTTATGGACCATAAAAAGTCAAAGATTTATTATACTACCAATTGATCTAAAAGTTTATGTATGTCTTTGATTTTATATACTGAATAATATTAAGAAATAAATGAATCTAAGATATATATTTATAGAGTAATAGTAAGTTTAATTAAGATTATAACTAAAATCACATAATGAATTTATGAATATATATAAGAGTATGAGATATCATCCGTCACTTTTTATACTCAATAAAATAGATAAATTTTTTTTAATAGATAATATTGATCATTTATTTAAACGATTACTATTTTTCTGTCATACGTGTGTGGAAAGTGATGAAATTTTTATGTGTGTGTAGGTGTGGGCATATTATTGGTTATCATTAACTCAAAATTCACATATAAAACTTCAAATATTAGAGCTTCATTAAATTGTTGCCACGTATACGCATGTTGAGGGGAAGGGCGGTAAAGCAATTTAGAAGTCTCCTATAAGTTTAGGACAACTCAAAAGGAACATATGCTATTTCAGTTCGGTTTCATTACTTCTTCATATGCATGTTCCACGTAGTAAATTCGAGTTCTAGCCAACTCAATTATTATGCTCTTTATATTTCTTATGATGATTTTATTATCTCTACCGTTAGCCTTGAATTTTGGAAGTGTTGCTAGATATTTGACTATTTAATATTGACAGAGTAAAAATTATCTCTAATTAAATTCTTAAGTTATGTTGAAAAAACTGAAAATGAGCTATTAGAATACCACTAAAAGCTTTGACGTGTAATGATTTTGACATCAAAAATTTTATTTTGTCAAATATCATTTATTATTTTTTTTAGTATTTTGGCGTTGAGAATTTTATAAAGTTAATAATGAACTTGAACAATACATTAATAATTACGTTCACTAAATAAAAGGGATGTTACCGGAATAAAAATTATACCATAGAGTAATAAATATCGTGAAAAATAATTTATATCACTAATAATTATTATTAAATATCAAATTATTCTAATAACATAATTTTAACTTTGACAATATTATTTTTATTTTTACAAAAATTTATCTCACAAGTGCTTTACGAATTATACAATGGTAATTGTACGCTACTAACCTCTTATCCGAGAATTCTTAATTAAATAGAGTGTGTTTGGTATCAAGGCAACTAACTTTAGTCTAAACATGTAAAACATTCATATTTAAGAAGTCAAACTAATCGACTTTAGGAATAAAAATGATTAATTTGCTTTGCCCTTAAAGGGGTACCACATTTATTATTACAATATAACAGAGTCAACTACGATTATAAGGGCAATTACGTCAATAAAAGGTGTACCGAGTCATCGAAACTCACGCGTTCACCCAAAAAATCATTCACGTGTTGTGCAAGTGAGTCCTTTTCCATTGCGTGTTTATTTGTTCATCGATTACGAACTCCAAAGTCACCTGATTTTCGCCGGCGCACATCTGTCCGTTGCTAAACATTACGTTCACCGGCTCAGCCGGTCACATCTTCTTCCTATAAATTCCAGTTCAAGCTTACCTGTCTCTAATTTTGATCTTTCTTGCTTTCTTCATAAACCAAAACATTTCCGAAGAAAATTCTAATTCCAGCTGAACAGAGAAATAAGAAGAATTAAATTGTTGAATTTACAGACGAATTAATTGATTTTGATTTGTTAATTGTGGTATGATCTGAAGAAGAAGATGGGAGCTGAAGCTGAGGTAATTGTACAACAGAGCACGATTCCGGCGGTATTGGATGTTCAGTATCATCGGTCACGGACAACTAGTCATCTTCAGGAGATTGGAGAAATTGTTGTCTCTAATGTTGCGTCCCCGATTTATGACCCGATTCTGCCTTCTGGGTCGGACCCATCCCTTTCTACGCCGGTGAGTTGAGTTCCGGACTTCCGGTTTGTGTTGTTGGAGATTCCTTTTTCTCTTTTTGATTAATCTTCTAGTTTCATGGTGTAATGGATTTGTTGGGTATGATTTACTTTGTTGAGCTACTTTGCAAAAATTCATCTTTTTAATTTTTTTGAATGGAATTGAATTGAGTAGACATGCAGTTACATCCGAAGCTATATTTATCATTATATTGCTTGTTCTGGTCACAAGGTTTTAATTTGTTGTTTTAGTTTCATGGGCTTGTAAAGCTATTCAGGTTTTGGAATTTTAGTACTTGGTATTGTTTTGCTTCTGAGTAAGGTTGTGTGGATTATGTAGGATTATCTCATAACTGAACCCAATCTGATGAAACTTTAAGTATTGGGTTAGATCTTGCTTATGGATCTTAATCGTTTCTCCTGTCAATGAATTGTGTTATGTGGCTTACTCGCTTTAACCGAGTCTTGAGGGCATTATCTATGATAATTTACCATATGATTTAGAATTTTAATGTAGCATCAAAGATCATGCTATGTCTCTTTAATAAGCAACTTGTGTGGCTTCAATTGTAAACAATGCCCTTAACTACTCAAGCTTTATTAGACGCTATTTAATCCTAAATAGTGCTACCAATTAGATGATCAAGCTCCTTGTTTAAGATATTAATATTTGTACTTGGAGAAGCATGCTGCGATTGGAACTCTAAACTCGAGTACTAGTGTATGATCCTGCGGATCGAGTCCTAGGGTTGTTTATTCTAGGCATTACTTTGTCCTGTGGCTGTAAAATATGTTACATTCTTGTATGGAGTATATTATTGATGCCTTTGCTAATATTATATGTAGTAATTACTTTTTGTGTTTCTATTTTTTTAATCGCGAGTAGTTATTTCATTAGTGGGGTATTTTTTTTAATTTTTTTTGGGGTTGGTTGTGGGGGAAAATATTAGATAGATACCTTTTGAGGTATTATGCTATCTGACCGTAACTTAGAGTTAATTTGACAGGAGACATTAGATAAAATTCATCAATGGATCTAACGTTCCAGTCCATTGGTGTTCTAGTTCTTTATTATACTTCTCGATGATTTAATGCTGTGCGGATTTATGTTATCAGTGTCTAATTAGAGAAACTCATTATTTAAAGTTTATCACTTTATCCCCTGTGGTAATTGTGGTTTTTAACCTTTTCAAGTGATCATTGAAGCCTCTTCTTTTAGTTTCCATATTCCTTGATTGTATTATAATCTGCAAATGGGAGTTGTGGCCCATTGGACACATGTTAGTTGGTATATTTGGATCAGATCTCTTGATCTGAACTACTACCATCCGTTTTCGTCATCTAATTGGGCACATAGTATGATAGGTTCTTACCTTGTTATATGAAATTGCTGGTGGGAGTACATTGTTACATAGTATTCATGTTGTGAAGTGGAATATGATGATTTATATTGTTAATACTTATCCTAGATAGTGGTGTATCCTTTTCATCATAAGAGAATACACTGCAAGTCTGTAACAAATGTGTAATATCTTTATGCTGACAAGAAGGCTAAAATGTTCCTTTTAGGTTACAAAATCTCCAGAATCTGCGATGATGCAATATTTCCCTAGCATTCGTTCTGGTAGTTTTGCCGATATCGGGCCTCGGAGGTACATGGAAGATCAACACATAAAGATAGATGATCTGTCAATGCACTTGGGATCACAATTCATTTTTCCTAAGCCAAATGCTTTCTATGGGGTATGTGCTTATAGAATTATAGGACTTCAGTTATGTATTGCTTTGCCTCATCTTTGTGTGATGGAAATTATCTGGTTGATCATGGAACAGGTGTTTGATGGTCATGGAGGACCTGAGGCAGCAGCTTATGTCCAGAAAAATTTTAACCGATTCTTTTTTGAAGATGAGAAATTTCCGGAGTCACTGGAAGTTGATGATGCATTTCTGGAGAAAGTTGGGAACTCTCTTCATAAAGCATTTCTTCTTGCTGATGCAGCTTTGGCCGAGGACTGTAATGTGAGCAGTTCTTCTGGGACAACTGCATTGACAGCCCTTGTATTAGGAAGGTGCGTACCTGCTGGTTACCTTTTCTCTCAGGTTTTTTCCCTCTCTTGTATTGTCTACCGTTAGTTTCTATGTTCAGATAATCCTGACAGCTCTCTACCAGTGTTTGGAATAATTTCTACATGCATGTATCTTGGCTGTCGTAAATGCATATCTGTACTTTCTTCCTGTATCGGAAGTAGAAATGTCCCAGTGTGGTATATTTCTCTGTACAAACACTATTTTTTATATAAACTAATATAATTTTTGGTGCTTGTATACCGTGTACATCTGTCCTGTCATTTCCAGTACCACGTGCAAGAGAGATGTTGGAAATTGTGGCATCTTAAGGAGTTACTAGTATGAGCTTCTTGTCTTGATTTATGACATCTGCAAATAGCTGCGTGACGAGTCATTTTAAATTGGCATATTAATGCATCTGAAACTATCTTTTCTTGGTTTTTCTTCTATTCTGTCAAATTTAGCCGAGCATTACTTGTTTTGAATATTGACTCCTCATTATTTTCTTTATTGTGTTTACAGATGTCTAATGGTAGCCAATGCTGGAGATTGTCGAGCAGTTCTATGCCGCAAAGGAGAGGCTATTGATATTTCTCAAGACCATAGACCATGTCATGTATCAGAAAGGCGAAGAGTTGAAGAGCTGGGTGGTTTTATTGATGACGGCTACCTTAATGGTGTTTTGTCAGTAACTCGGGCTTTGGGAGATTGGGACTTGAAGCTGCCTCGAGGCTCCCCCTCACCTCTCATTCCGGATCCCGATCTCCAGCAGGTCATTCTAACTGAGGATGACGAGTTCCTCATAATCGCCTGTGATGGAATATGGGATGTGATGTCAAGTCAACAGGCAGTTAGTCTTGTGCGCCGGGGTCTAAGACGGCATGATGACCCTGTGCAGTGTGCTCGAGACCTTGTCATGGAGGCCTTGCGTCTAAACACATTTGATAATCTCACAGTGATCATTGTTTGTTTCACTTCCCTCGACCACCTGGAATTAACATCGCCAGTGCCTCAGCAACGAAGATTGAAATGTTGTAGCCTTTCTGCAGAAGCCCTTTGTAGCTTGAGGAGCTTGTTGGATGGCAGTGATGGCCACTGAATGTACAGCGATTTTTATTTTCCTTTTGTGCGATGAGTGTGTGCTGTTTTTGGTCGCTTCAGCTCTATACTAGTAGAAAAAGCAGCTAGCAGTTTTGTAGGGATTGTGGAGTTTTAGCATCATTATCACGGTGGGTGGTTGTACATACATTGGCAAGTTTGCTGTGGTGGTGTATTCATTGGTATTGAACTGATTTCTTATTGTGAGTTCATACATCTCATGAGGTTTAGCTAGTAAACTTTGATAATTTATATATTCTCCATTTAAAGTTTATTTTTTAATTTTTTGGTGGGTATTTAAAGGTCAGTTCTTTGCTCTTTATATTTCTTGGACTATGCTACAAAAGAATGAGAAAAAGATATGGGACGTGGAGCGTCTTGTTCCCCCCACCCACCCACCCCACCCAAAAAAAAGAAGAAAGGAAACATCAAGGCACAATATTTTGAACTTTTCCTACGCGTTGTACACGTTGCAGGACCATCATATATGTTAAAACAGGATTTGCTTAGATGAATTATGTCAAATTTTGTACTTCTGGGATGCCTCAAAAGGACTTGTAAAAGTTTCTATTATTTCAAGACAAAAAGAAAAACTACTATTTTCGTATTCTAACCTCTCGATGTAATCATAATCTCTTGTTATTTTAACCATTGGTTTTGATCACATTAGTTTGAGAGGTAGAGAAGTAGGGATGATGATCATGACTAGAATATGGTTTTTACAAGTTATGGGGCACATCTCTTTCACAAGAATGGCCGGTTCGCAGTTGATGGCTATATATTCACACACACACACACACACACACACACACACTTTTTTATGCAAGCAATTTCATAACTCACTTCAAGTTATTCAACAAAGTGAGGAATACTGTTTTATTTGAGAGACGACTGACAGAATGGAATTGATTTATTTTTCTGAGAGTTATAGCCTTATACTTTCTGCAATTTTTCATGTTTTTGGCTATTACAACCGAACAGTGACAAAATAATGGCATCAAACATCAATGTTGGGCTCGATACGAACAGTATTCAAAATAAACAGTTCTACTTGCTTTTCAACTCATAAGAACAATTTCCTTGAAAACGAAACAAAGTAAGAAACCAAGGAAATCTGTCTTATGTGAGGTGCAGACAAAGTACTTTTAAGTAAATAAAGTAAGAAACCAGGGAACTAATCTAAATAAAATTTTGTAAATAATGTTGTAAAAGAACTAGAAGTAACTTGGACTGTAATGACTTGAAGGTGCTGACCATAGGGTTGAGACATTGGCAGACAAGATTAATGAACTCATTAAGTGGAAGATAAGAGAAATGAAACATTGCGGATTACGAGGAGAAAAAAGCACATGGGAAAGTGCTGGTAACAAAATTGGACTTGTATATTGCAACTCCTAATTTAAATACTCCGAATATAAATTGGGAGTATTACAAATTAATAAGCCATAAAATGTTTTAAAATAAAAAACTTGGTCCTCATTTGAACACCCGAAACACTTGACATACAGTATCATCATCATATAAATAACCTTGTTGCATAATATTACAATGAATATGGATCTACAAACCATTAAGTATTTAAATACAAAAAGATGCTTTAAAAATTAACATCCGAAAAATAACATAATTGTGCTATAATATTAGAATACATTAATGCAATATCGGATGGTATGGATAATAATTTCCTGCACTCCATTAAGTTATTGGTTATACAATATCAATAGCATTTAAAACTAGCATTAAATGAATGCATGCAACAATTATAATTTTTCAACAAAAACTTTGATTCAGAGGCAGCTAATGTTTCCTCACCACCGAAAATCCTCCATCAACAGCAAGATTTTGTCCACTAATATAAGCAGATTCATCAGAAGCAAGAAACAGGGCAGCCTCAGCAACATGCCTAGCCTTCAACACAATACCTTTCAGATTAGCCAATTCACTGCTATTGGCCTCCACTTCACTTGGCTCCAGATTGTAAGCCTTGCAAGAAAGAGGGGTAGCAACCCCAAATGGTGAAATGCAGTTCACCCTAATCCCATGAGCCCCGAGTTCGCTGCACGACGTTCTGACAAGCCCGACCACGGCATGTTTCGACGTCGTGTAGGCGTGGGGTCCGGTCCCTCCGAGGCTTGATGCCACACTGGTGGTGCAAATTATTGATCCGCGGATGTTTCTGGCAACCATGACACGTGAAGCATGCTTAATTGTTAAGGCCACACCGCGGACATTTGTAGCCAAAGTGTTGTCAAACTCTTCAATGTTTAGGTCTAGTATGCCTGTCAATGGCCCTATGATTGCAGCATTGCTGAACAAAATGTCCAGGCTACCGTATTTTTCTATAACAAAATTAACTGTTTTTTCGACTTGATTCTCATCTCTTACATCGCAGTGATGATAACTGACCATGTCAGAGCCTATAGATGCAACAACTTGATGGCCTAATTCATCTTGAACATCAGCAACCACGACGGATGCACCATTTTCAGCGAATAATCTCACGGCCTCCTCACCGATTCCACTGGCTGCACCAGTGACAAGCGCTACCTTACCCTGCAATCTACCAAGTATATAAATTTTGATAAGATGCAAGCATACAGAAATCGTTCAAGTAACCTAAAGAAAAATCTTGATGAAAAGAAAATAAAAATGAGAAGGAAAAAAACATACCTTGGCTTAGACATTGATGAATTCCTTTGTTGGGGTTGCTCAGATTTGGAAAAAGGGGCTCTTGGATCTGGTGTTATACTAACTTATTGGTTGACAAATTCCGGTTTAATAGGCTGCAGAGCTCGAGGTTTAGGTGTATGTAATGAAGAGATTTAATAATGGCACGTTACCATTTTTTTTAAACCTCATTGTCACTAGTGACTTCAGTCTTCCATTTCTTAATTGAACTACGTACAGTTGAAGACGACAAATAAAAATAAGAAAGGATTAAAGAAAGAAATCATTTACAAACAATTGCGTATTAAGTCAACTCATTGTGCAAATGTGCATAAAAAAGAACTTAATTCTCTGTATGATAGGGATAACTGTTTAAACTAACACTTGTACTTGCTCAATTTCTCTGTAACTGAGATACATTGCTCAATTTCTCTGTACCTGGGAGTATAGGGGAAAAAATATTGCAACTTGAGAAAGTCCATTGATCCAAAGTGTGACAACGTGCTTGATAATATAAGTTTGATGCCTCTCTTCCTTTCTCGGTCGATATATTTTCCCCTCTACATTATCTGTATGAGAAACTGAAACTCCTAGCAAAAGCAATAAAACCAAATCAAATGTTCTTTTGTGCAATAGAGGGAGCATAGTTTATGTAAGAATTCTACATTCCGGATGTAACAGAGTGACCCCCTATTTTTCTTTTGATTTTGACTTAAGAAGTTAAGAACATATGAAAATCTTAAAATTAAGGTACCAAAATAAAATAACCCCTAGTCTTCATCATCTGATATTTCATCGAGGTCAAGTCTCCAACATAATTCAGAATGGCATGGCTTTCTCACTAGTTTCACTAGAAGCTTCTATAACTATTGCAATTTGCAAGTGTTTATTAAATGTACTAGAGTTAATCAAACGAGTATACTTCAATTTTCCTGTTGACATTTGAGACAGAAGTGTCAATTGAATGTGGTCTTAGGAACTATTCACAATTGTTGGGCCTTTCTTCTTCTTCTTCTTCTTCTTTCTTTTATCGGCTCATAATTGGGCCTATATCTCTCATTCATCAAACGGTAGTATTACCACTAGACCATTATTATGGCTCACATTATATGGAGAGAACTGGTCACGTTCATTGGGCTTTGGCATATACAATATTGAACTGCAACCATTTGACAAAAAATTGTATTACGTATATTTGAATAACCCAGAATTTTGATTTAAACGTTTATATGCGTTCTATAGTGAGGCCCATCACAAAATTCTTATTCATATATATTCATATAATCAAATTAAATGTACCCTCCTTCCGCCTCAATCTACACCTAAATGGCTAAATAATTGAAACACCACCAGATATGATATCCCATTAGTTCCCCCAAAGAGTAATGACATACAATAATCACGCCACCAAGTGATTAACAGACTTGAGATATAAGCAGCCGCAATGATAAACAACGTCAGCCAAAAGGCGAAAACCATATCCATGCAGCTTAATTCCAAAAATAAACATGAAATTAGCTATTAATAAAACAAAACATCAACATCAGACTAATTAAAGCTTGGTGGTACCTCATGACCAACACCAAAAACAGACATATGGGATGGTTATCGTTGGAATATATCTTCAAAATATAATAATAATAATAATTTAATAAATATTAATTATATTTTATTAATTAATATTATACGATGGACAAAATAAGAATAAAGAGTTTGATATCCTGGTCACAAGAATATGTATATATATCCTTCTAGTCTGGGGGTAACAAACAAATTGGATATTCTAAATTTGATATCTAAGGTGTCATGATTTTACAAACTATATTTTAAATTTGATACCTAAAATGTCATGTTTTAAGTAAAACCTATATACATTTGTATTCTTCTCTCTAACAATTATCTCTCATAATTATTATTCTTGCCTCCGTAGATCTAATAATCTTGAAACATGATTTTGTTGTTTTTCTTTTTTTTCACTGCTGGAGATTTAGATTTGTGTTGATCGCCAATGTGTTGAATCTATTGCGATTGTTTGTCTTGTCTGTAGCATGCAATTGAATGGTCCAATCGATTATAACACAAAGCACATTGGGAATGAAGCAACTGACCAAGTTTTATAAAGGAATTATGTACCGATCAACACGCTTACAAATAGGTAACCATGAACAATCTAAAAACCCTCCGTAACATCAGATGAAATTTAATCCTAATTGGTAGAGTACTATACCAATGGTTAGCTAGCTAGCTTGAAATGAAAATCAATATTCAGATTACTAGAAATATAACCTTTCAATTTGTACCAATAGCAACACGATTGATCCTCAACATAGATCTATTTTGGTTTCTTATTGTCATTCGAGGTCTCCTTACTTTTCACCACTGGAGCCCTCGGGAAATAGTTTGGAGGATAACCACCGTCCATCAGATCAAGCAGCTTTGATCCCATCCAATAGGTGAGATACGCATCCACAGTGGCGAACTTCACTTTCTCCTCGCTAAGCCAATTCCTCCACCAGTGGTACTTATTGCCGTACCACCGCACTGGCTCTTCCGGTTTTGCAACCCAAACGTGCTTCCCGAGCACCGTCGTGACCAGGCGGTCGAAGTCGAAATTCATCAGATCCAGATTGTCTCTCTTCAGCGCCTTCGTCACCAGTTCGTTCAAGTCCACCGGATTCGCGATCTTCAACTCGTAATCCTTGTTCAGCTTCTTCTCGATCTTGTGGATGTCCTTGCAGACGGTGAGAACATAGGGATTGCCAAAGAATTTGTGGAACTGCTTAGAGAGAGGGTGGTCTTTGGGATAGGGAAGGTGGTAGAGGAAGCAGTGAGAGCCGGAGCAGATTTCGAGGATGGAGTCGGACATATGCCTGTACTCATGGCAGTGATCGAGAGATAAGCCGATGACAATAGTGCCGCACTTGTTGTTCCACCCGGTGTTGAGGAATTCCTTCATCCATTTGCTGGCGATGAGCTTCGACGGTGAGGATGCGGTGGAAGGAGTCGTCGAAGGGAGCATCAACGGTGACGATCCGGTGGCCGGAGATGGTGACGGTGTATGTCTTGTGGTTGTAGTTGACGTCACTTTCAGAGTCTTTGATCTCGACCTCCATTGTCCCGATGAGAGAGAAATGGAGAATATTGAAAATGAACAAAATATAGAAATACACAGAGATTGTGTGCAGTGCAGGACAGGAAACGTGATGGGGAAGGAATTTATAGTAAGGTGGTTACAGTGGAATGGGCTCCAATGAGATTTTTTACCGAGGGCACGAGATACTGACACGTTTCAATAAACGATCGAAGAAAGCTTCTCAAAATCGTACGGTATTAGCTACCGCAACTAAATTGGTTTCTAGTTCAGCCGGCCAAAAGGCTGCAAATTTTTCCTGATGGACACCTATTTATAATTAATTTCTAGATATAGTTCAAATTCAGTTAATTGTACACATAATTGTATATTTAAATCCTACAGAAAAAAAATCAAATACTCTATATCCACTAGTTTTTTGACAAAAAAAAGTTCAATAAATTTTTTGATAGGGTTAATTGCGACAATATATGCCATCTTCTAGCGTAAGTTTTTCATGAGGTGCGAGTTATATCCTAGTTGTGACCGCGCGTAGCTTTCTCTCGTTTTAAACTTTAATCACTGAAAAATAAAAACCAATCCTTCGTTAAATTCCAATAGTCAAGACATATATGCATATTTATCTTTTTTAGGCAAAATAAGAGCAAATTAAAATTAAACTATAAAATTAGCGTCATATTCGTGAAAATATTTTGGAATATGTCATTTATTATAGTCAATAGTCACTATGTTATTACTGTATATGTTAATTAGTGGCAACCGCTTTATTTTGTTAATGTTTTGACAAGTTTGTACGGTGATCGAGGCTTATCATATGAGCTCAAATGTTTTTTTAAGGGAAAAATATATAGAAACAAAAAAATTAAGTATAAGAATTTTTTTTTTCTTTTAAGAAATTTATTGAACTTTTGTTACAAACCTTAAAAAAACACTAGTGGTGGCACGTACTAAAATTCAAAGATATTATTGAAGGTACACTAATTCCAATAGAACCATAAAAGAGCGATCCTTCTCTTTACATAGATGATTACAAGAGGATCTCATTCTAGCATTGAGTTTTGTTTTATTATTTGTTAATACATCCTCTGCAATAACTTTAAAATTAACTCACATGTAAGTTTTTTTTTTTTTGTCTCTTTGTATTAAATAATATAACCCCCACTTGTTATTTTTTAAAAATTTATTACAATACATCTGATGTGTCAACTAATTTACGTAATATCACGTTGATTACGTTCTAGTAAAATTTCATGAAACCTGCAGAAAAATCCTCCATGAGGTGGGATTTCACCCTCCGGTGTGAAAATGAGTAATTGCTAGAGAGAAAATGATGATATGTATCGGATAAAGATTATGTACCTTATTATAGAATGACATGATCTTTTTATAGTAATTTGGACCAATAAACAAAAGCGAAATAGGAATGAGATTCTTATATCTTATCATATAATGAAACCTATACTCTTTAAGAATATGTTTATTAGTCATGTCATTTATCTGGACTTAACGAAAATATTTCAAAAATGAATTTCAGCCCTCATTGGTTAATATTAAACAACTCATTACCTTGAGTCATTCTTAACTGAACTTTTAAAAGATAACATCCCGCATCAACACTCATTTATACATGCTAAGTCAACACTCATTTATACATGCTAAGTGTTCTTCTCATCCTAATGCAGTAATGTGAGAGAGGTAGGACAAATTAGACTTTAATTCTTGAAACCGAGAGATCGACTTGTTTGTTTCGGCGTAGTCATGGGCCTAGAGGTATGTGGACCAATACAAATCTGGCAAGAACGCATATCGTAACGAGACTTGTTTCGACATCGTGATTTCATGGCAAATTGGCAAATATAACATACATCTATGGATGAACCCCAGTCATCGACAATTGTCAAATTGCAAAGTGATATATGAAATTGTAGTTTTCAGTTAAAGAACAACAATTGTTTGTTATATGAACAATGAAATTAACATGCATCGTGATAATACAAAGAAGCAAGGGAAACATGTACTAGTCCTGTTTCGCATATCTCAATTGACCCCTTGTTCATGTAGCACGTAAGATCCTATACCCTTCATCGCAACGGAACCAACTTGTTCAATTAAGCCCTTGAGGATTAAATCAAAATGTGTTGAGAATCGTTATGGTGATACTACTACACAAATCAAATATATGTGACCAAAGAATGTTCAATAGAAAAAATTAAGAATAAATTGTGTGTGTGTGTGTGTGTGGGGGGGGGGGGGGGGGTGGTAAAGAATATAGCAAGTTCAATTAATCAATAGCTATCACTCCTTCGAGCACCTGGAAGATGGTGTTATTTGTCCCATTTTATGCATTATAAACCACGCCGTCGTCGCAGAATACAACATACTTCCAGCAATCTACACCTTGACATGCATCTGATCTTAACAATAAGCTAGCACAACCATTTTCACCATCAAAATTAGTAGCAAATTCATGAAATCTATCAACAAATTAAGAATCATATGTGCAATCCATTTTCACCACCATAATCTATCAGTAAATCCTTGAACTCTATCAAAATCAGCATAATCAGAGAAGATTCAAAAGAATTAAGTATGTAGGATGAACACAATCAGGGGCGGACCCACCAGGGGGGGTCAGGGTGCCCTGACACCCCCATTATTTCAAAAAAAAAAAATTTTATTTTATGTGCTGAAAAAAAAACCCAATTCTCACAATTTCACCTCTTATTTTCTTATGCAGTTGAGCAGAACCAGTGTACCACTTTTGACCCCGTTCTAAACTTTCGCCTCTCCCTCTGACGATCTCGGGTGACCACACTACCACAGCCGGCAATCCTCCACTCTCCAGCCTCCGACCAAGCAGCCATCTCCAGATCAAGCAGCCTCCGACCAGTGTGAGTTAAATTTTAGTCTTTGAGCAAATTAACCATAAAAAGGGAAAACCTAAAGAAGTGATTCAAAATAAAGATGCCACACACCTAGGAAGATCACTAGTTTGTAGTTATGGTGTCCGAAAAGAATTCAAGGAAACTCCATAGTTGCAGGACCATGACTCGCAACTATCATTGTACAGACTGAGAATTTTCTGGAATTATTGTATTACCTTTGTGTCCATTCTGTTCAGTTTTAAGGCTTTACTTTGATAAAATTGATTTGCTTGTTGATATTGATTTGCTTATTGATATTGATTTGCTTGTTGATATTGATTTGCTTGTTGATATATATAAGTCTTGCCTTAATTGTGGTATGATGTACAATGTGATATATTTATTTTTGATAAATTTATAGCATACTTTTCTTTTACAAAAAATTAAATGATGATGTACTAATGTTATTAATTTAATTTTCATAATTTATATGGAAAATAGAGAGCCCTTTGGAATCATCCACAAAGAAGAAGAAATCCACTAGTTTATTGGTATCTATGTTTCAAAAGAAGTTAAAATCTTAAGAGACTTCTTCGGTAGATAAGTCTTCTTCTCAAGATAATGAAAATAATGAGGGTTCTTCTCCTTCCTTGCCAACCGAAAATAGTGAGAATGAGTCAAATTCATCACCTCAAACTCAAGAAAATGAAATTGGAGTAGAATATGGTTCAATTACTCCAAATCATATTAATGTCTCACCGTTAGGGGGAAGTGAGTATGATGTTGATTTGCTTCCTCATGATCCCACAATGAGAAAAAAGTATAATGGCCTATCCTTTGAATGAACAAAATGCAGTGAGGAGAGCATATATACTAAGAGGTCCATGCCAACCAAAACTTCATCATTTCCCTTCAAGAACAATTGGTAAACGGGAGCGTCGGTTTAATGTCTCATGGTATGAAGCTTATGATTGGCTTGAATATAGTGTTGAAAAAGATGCGGTATTTTGTTTTGTTTGCTACTTATTTAAGAATGAAACCGCAACTAATGCTCCAAGTGGTGATGCTTTTGTTAGTCAAGGAGGATATAAGAATTGGCATAAGACATATGGACTTCGAAAACATGTGGGCAGAGCATTAAATAGTGCTCATAAAATAGCTTTGGAGAAATTTTACTCTCTAAAGGACCTTAAAATGTCCATTGCTACTGTTCTTGACAAGCAATCATATAAGACTAAGATTGAAAATAAAGCACGCTTAAAAGCTTCTCTCCAATGCTTGAAATATCTTTTGCGTCAAGGATTAGCAATTCGTGGTCATAATGAAAGCGAAGAATCAAGTAATAAGGGAAACTTCATTGAGCTTTTACATTGGCTTGCGGATATTGATGAGAAAGTTGGTAAATATGTTTTGAAAAATGCTCCAGCAAACCATCAATTAACAGCTCCTTCAATCCAAAAACAGATAATCAATGCTTGTGCCAAAGAAACTACTAAGATTAATATGGAAGAGCTTGGTGATGACTACTTTGGGATATTAGCCGATGAATCTAGTGATATATCACATAGGGAACAAATGGCACTTTGTTTGCGTTATGTTGATAGAATGGGAAAGGTAACCGAGCGATTTCTTAGCATTGTGCATGTTCATGATACCACTTCCTTGTCTCTTAAATCTGCAATTGAATCTTTGCTTATGGAGCATTCTTGGGATATTTCTAGAATTCGCGGGCAAGGTTATGATGGGGCTAGCAATATGAGCGGTGAGATAAATGGTCTTAAAAGTTTAATTATGAGGGAAAATCCTTATGCTTACTATGTTCATTGTTTTGCTCATCAACTTCAGTTAACACTTGTCACGGTTGCTAAAACGAATGATGATTGTTTATGGTTTTTTGATGCAATTGCAATGTTGTTGAATGAAGTTGTAGCTTCTTCTAAGCGAACTGATATGCTTAGTGAAAACCAAGTTCAAAGAGTTGCTAAGGAATTAGATCTTGGTGAGCTTGAAACTGGAAAAGGCTTAAATCAAGAGCTTCGTTTGAGTAGACCTGGGGATACTCGTTGGGGATCTCACTATAAGACAATTCTGCATATTATGTCTTTATTTCCTGATATAATTGGTGTTCTTTATAAGCTCGAGAAGGCTAACTCAAAAGAACGAGTGAAGGCCCAAGGTATTTTGCATATATTGGAGTCTTTTGACTTTGTTTTCATGCTGCATTTGATGGCAACTATATTTGGATATGCACATGAATTAAATCTTGCTTTGCAAAGACAGGATCAGGATATTGTCAATGCCATGTCATTTGTTAATTTGACTAAAGATCAATTGCAAAACTTCAGAGATAATGGATGGCTTGGTTTGATTGATAAGGTCTCCTCATTTTGTGGTAAACATGGCATACAAATACTTGATATGGAGGCTTCATTTGTTCCTCTAGGGAGATCAAAACGTTTTGTTAGTGATTTCTCCAACTATCATCATTATCGGGTTGAAGTGTTCTTAAACGTCATTGATTTACAAATTCAAGAGCTTAACGACCGTTTTAATGATGTGAGTATGGAGTTGCTTATTTGTATGGCTTGCTTCAATCCTATTAACTCGTTTGCTTGTTTTAACAAGCAAAAGGTTCTTAGGCTTGCAGAGTTTTACCCTAATGACTTTTCAAGTATCAAGTTGCTTGGTCTTGATTTTCAACTTGACAACTTCATTGTTGATATGAGAAGGGATGAGAGATTTTTCAATTTAAGACAACTTGGTCAACTTTCTATAAAGCTTGTTGAAACCAATAAACATGTTGCTTTTCCACAAGTTTATAAGCTTTTGAAACTTGTGTTGATTCTTCCTGTGGCTACTGCAAGTGTGGAAAGAGTGTTTTCAGCGATGAACATTGTCAAAAGCAAGATGCGGAATAGTATGGGTGATCAAATGTTAAATGACTGTTTAGTCACTTTTATAGAAAAAGATATTTTTCTTCGAGTTTCCGACGATGATGTGATGAATCGATTTCAAAAAATGAAGTCTCGTCGAGGACAATTGTAATTTTTTTGATATTTTGTAATTTTTTTTTCTATAAACAGTTGTTGTAATTTTCTATGGATTGATTTTACAATGTCAAACTAATGTTATGTATTATTCTCTTAAAAAAAAAATTTTGGCACCCTTATTATTGAATTTCTGGATCCGCCACTGAACACAATTACAACTCGATCAATTTAAAAAGCCTAATAGTAGCATCAGTAATTCAACCGCTAATTGAGGAGTACTAAATCCTGATTCTAGAATGTACGCCAAACTTAAACCAATAGCCTAGCTAGGTTGAAATGAAATTCACTACTGAGATGATCAGAATTAAAACCTTAGTTCGTAGCAGCAGTTCAATCGATCCTCAATGTTGATCTACTTAAATCGTTTCTTGTTATTCGGCGTCTCCTTGCTCTTCACCACTGATCTCACCGGAAAATAGTGAGGAGGATAAGAAGTTCTGATCCCATCCAATAGGTGAGATACGCATCGAGAGTAGCAAATTTCACTTTCTCCTCCCTACTCCGCCAGTGAGACATAAAGGCGTAACGCCGCACTGGCTTTTCAAACCAGACGTGCCTACCGAGAATCACCGTGACCAGGCGGTCGAAGTCGTACTTACGCAAATCTAGATCATCTCTCTTCAACGCCTTCGTTGCCATCTCGTTCAAGTCCACCGGATTCTCAATATTCAGGTGATAGTCATCCTCCAGCTTCTTCGCGATTTTGTGGATGTCCTTGCCGGCGGTGAGAACACGAGGATCGGCGAAGAACGTGCGGAATTGCCTAGGTAAGGGATCTTCCTTGGGATAGGGAAGATGGAAGATGAAGCAGTGAGATCCAACGCAAATATTGAGGATAGAGTCGCACATTCTACCGTACTGATTGCAGTGCTCGAGAGATATGCAGACGAGGATAGTGCCGTACTTGTTGTTCCGGCCAGTTTTGAGTACTTCCTTCATCCACGTGCTGACGACTTTACTGAAGGGAGTGTTGATGGTGAGGATGCGGCTGCTGGAGTCGTCGACGAAGGGAGGTTCGACTGAGAGGATGCGGTGGCCGGAGATGGTGACCGTATATGCATTGTGAACGTACTTTTTGTCATTTCTGCTGTCGATACTGTTTATTTCGACCTCCATTGTTGCCGAATAGAAGATCGAGAACAGAGAATTGGTGTGGAGTGAAGGAGAAGAAACGTGACAGGAAGGTATTTATAGGAGAGAGCGAGTGGGGCCAAGCAGGGTGACGATAAATTCCGTACCAGATCTTGTTAGCGCCAAATAAATACCAATTAATTTATAATTCTTTAATTTGAATTTATTTAGGGGTTGTGAGGTGTTTTTAAATTGATTTGAAATAAAGGGGTTTAATATGTAATATGATGTTATTATAAAGTAAATAAAATAATTTTTCACAAAAATAAAATATCTTACCTTCTCTTTTCTAATTTATTTATCACAGTTTAATTTTTTATGATTAAATTTGCTAATTTGAAATTTCACCAGTATATTACTCTTTATAATTTTTTTGTTGTCCCATGGATGGATAACAAAATATTCTTTCCAAGATTACAGGGTAGGAACATAGTCTTCTATTCTCTCCGACACTCGCAACTTCAATACCCTTGGGCGCTACGACCAAAACAACGAATTTGAAGCAGATCAGAATTTGCTCTTTGCTAAAGAACAGTTGTCAAGTCCTCTAAAGCCCAGTTGGTCTTTTTAAGGGGCAGTGACAACCCAAAGGGGCCGAAGCACTAGATAAGGAATTTAATGTAGCAGATCAGTTTATTTCTTATATTTGGGGATGTAAACGAGTTGTTCCGTTTGTGAACAAACTCATGTTCAATTCAGATGGCGAAAATAAACGATCTGATTTTAAACACTATTTTTCATTCGTTAAAAATTTCAGACTTGACTTGATTCGGATCAAATTCGAAAGTTCGAGTAAGCTCGATTAATTTGCACTGATCAACTCATGTTCGGCTCTAATCGACTCATTCGAATAATTAAACAAGACTTAAACATGATTTTTAATTTGTTAAGAATTTCAGACTCAGTTCGGCTTGACTCGTTTATAAAAATGTTCGATTAAGTTCGGTTTGAGTCAACTTGTTTATAGCTTTACCTATTTTGCATCTTTCTCGACTTTTTTTTGTCTTTTTCTTTTTTCTATATCCGATATGTAATACTCTCTTCTTTCTAAAATAAGTGTCACTTAGAAATTTGGTAGAGTTAATTTGACCATTTTTTAGTTTTAAAATTACACATATACATTTATAATATAAATTATAAAAATTGAATGTTTATAAGTTTTTTTAATTATGATTATAATTTTGTTACATATATATTTATAAAATAATAAATTAAATATACATTAGCTTTGATAAAAAAAAAATTTATAAGTGTAGGTTAATTAAAAACAAACTGATTAATTAAAATACATCGTATATGTTAAGGTTAGGTTAAAGAAAAAATCATTGCACATAAATTAGTTCACAAGATAAACTCACAATAAGTGTATAACAATATGATACTTTCTCAATTTCACAATAATTAACATTTAAATTTTATGCACATAACTTTAACTTTAGGTGAATATTTTTATATGTTAACTTTAGTAACATAACTTTACATATTTTTATATGTTAACTTTATATGCACATAAAGATAGTGATCACTGAATAGCGGTCATTATTTTTCTTAATTAGAACAATTGTGATAGTTTCTATCACTATCTTAAATCTATTAAAACTCTCCTTCATGTATATCAGTGATGTTCCTCCTATTTTTGGCGGTAAAAAAATGATATCTGATATTGTGTGCCCTCTTTATTTAATTATAAAAAAATTAGTAATAAAATATATACTCCATTAAATAAGGATTAATATAAATAAAAAATTTAACTAAAATAAAAGGTTTAACATATAAAAAAATTTACTTAAATTTATGTGCAAAAAAATTAAGTATTATAAAACGGATGAAATAACAAAGAAAATTAATGAGTCTCATTGATTCAACGAAGAAAGAAAGCTGTATGACGATTTGAGTGGGAGAGCTTTTTATTTGTATGGTAGATAGTGTTGAGATGTTGGCCCTTTACTGTTAAAAAAAAACAAAAAAATTATTTGCATGCCAATTTTTTATTACTCTTTTTGTCTTGATATAGGGTTTTTTTGGTCAATTCACAAATATTAAGAAATTTTTAATTACTATATTAATTTTGTATGAAATATCAAAAATAATTTTTGTATTTTTCAATACACAAGAATAATTATATATTCTTTCTCTATTAAATAATTAACTTTTATCATATTTAATTAAACATATTTTTGAAAATAAGTTATTAAATTTTCTTTAAAAATATATAATTAACTTATATAATAGGATATAGAAAAATCATCTAAAATAATTATGATAGGGAATAATTTATAAGAAAAAAGGTTGCATGAGTCACTGCCTCCGAAGAAATGATGATTACAGTGTACCGTACGAAAGGACCAAACATTAAATATATATGGTACAGGAGCATCATCAATGTGTAACTATTTAATTATTCAACTCGTGTTCATTGTCACGTGAATTATAAATTTTTCATCTCAATAAATATAAAAAACAGATAAATAATACCATGGTGAGGACACGTCCATTTGATTATTTTTATATCGGATGTAATGCAAAACGCTTTGATAATACATTAGGCAAAACATGGTCGGGCTGACTTATAAAATATTTTTAATAGGTTCAAAATTCGAATCTTAAAAAAAAAAAAAAAAGAAGCTAAAATGAGTGTTTAATCAGAGTCTGTTAAAATTAATCGAAATTTAATACAACCAAATATTAATACAGTACATTTACAACAAATTATGGTATAACTAGTTATATCTGATATAACTTTAATAACTAATTTAAAGTTTTAATTAAATTAAAATATTAACTTGCTTTCAATAATGATTCAAAAATATTGAATTGAATTAAAAAAGGAAATAATAATTATTTTATGTAGAATGTATGGAGGTAATGTCAATTAATAATAAATTAAATTTTGACTTATTTTTCAAAAGCATGTTTAAATTTATTTATATATGATTATATAGGAGATCACGATATTTTAAGCGACGAGATAGTCGATGACGAATGAGATCAACAATTAAATTAATAAATTTAATTGTAAAAAAAATTCAATTTATCAAATAAAGAAAGCAGGAATGGGGCTTAGTATATAATACTGTTGATTGGAGGGACTACTTTGAAGTTAGCCATATCGTTTACGAAGACGGGGAGCATACTTGGCATGCATTCACACACTTGTTTTTGAGAAATATTTTACATTTTCTTTAATTAAAATTTTCATCCAACGGTACATCCCTTTATTGTCCTTTTACCAAAATACTCCGTCTATTACTAATCAATGTTAACTCTCAAGTCTCGACCGGCCCACCCACTGACCCACCTATCCATCTTCTTCACAACAATAATTCAAGAAAATCCCTTCAATTTTCTTGAATTATAATTACTGGGTTTGTGTAAAATTTCTGAAAATTTTCAACAGTATTAACAGCAATTTAATCCATCAATGGCTTCAAAATCAGAAGGGGTGGGCTTAGATTACTGGCTTAAATGGCAAGTGCTGGTTTGTGCTCTTATCTTCATAATTCCACTGATTATATCACTCAATCTCATCATCAAAGGGAACAGAAGAAGAGAAGATGACGAGCAGCTGTTTAAATCTTCTGATTTGTGGGTCCCATGCTGGAGAAATCTTCATCCCCTATGGCTACTACTTTACAGAGTTTTTGCTTTCTCTTCCATGGCTTTCTTGCTTTATCAGACTATTGTCTCCTTCGGCCTTTTCGTCTTCTTTTTCTATACCCAGTATATATTTCTTCATCCTCTTTATCACAATTTACACTGCACATATAATTCATGTTTGTATGTGTTCATTTTTTCTTGAATAATTCAGATATAACAAATGATAGTACTGATGTACTGTTTATGTTGTGTGAAATCATAATCTATACTGCCTTCCTTTCACGTTTCAAAGTTCGACATACATTTTTAAAACCCGCGGAGCTTTTAAAGATAATTTATGTGTTCCAAATATATTTATATTATTTGAAGCTATAGTAGTGGTAGTTATTACGGAGCCAGTTGAGCAGTGGATTTAGTTGGAGATATTGAAGTTAATTGGAGTTGTGGAGTAGAAGAATGACATTTAAGAAATTTCATGATTTTCTATAGTCTAAAATTAAAAAAAATATATCTCTAATTTTAGAAATGATATGAGTACTTGTTTATCTTTTAACAAGTTTTATTTTAGGCCAATTGCTACTAGTAAGTTCTAGTTGAACTGATTAGTGATGTATTTGTACAATTATTGAGATCCACAAAACTTTCATGATGTTTGGAATTTGGATTCCCCAAATGAAGTAAGTTTCCATCAATTAATTACTCACTTAATTAAGTTGATGGAGACTCACTAAATTAGTAAGATGGTCTTTTAACATTGTTGAATTGGTATGCAGATGGACTTTTACATTGGTGCTGCTCTACTTTGTGGTATGCCCATTTCGTAGCTTGCTTTCTTTTCCCTCTCCCTTTTTGGTGGCAGTTACAGCCCATTTTTTCTGTTCTGTTCTTGTGTCTTACTACAACATTGTCAATCTATGGTATGCTTACAAATTGCTTCATATGCACTAATTCGTCATTCTTTTCGTAGATTGCAACCGTTGTGTCTGTCCGTGGCTGCTGGATGTACTCAAAGAAACCTTTTCCTCATAATGCAGACAGAAATAAGTTCCTTAAAAAGGATTCTCTAGAGACTGAATATGAAGTTGCAACAAATATCAATGGGAAAGAAGCCGAGGGCTATTACACCAAAGGGAAAGTTAATCAAAAGCCAGGAGCGTTGGAAAACTTAATGTACTCTATTTATCATGTTAGTATTTACAATCCCTTGCTCTAAAAACTTTTCAAGTTTCGGTGATTGATCAACATTATGCCTCACTTTATCTAATAAGAATCGAGGATATCAACTAGAAATTCGGAAATAAAGGTCGCTGGGCTTCGGTTTGAGCTTATCAGTTGCATACTATCATTAGCCTAAGAGAGGGTGACAATATACATTTTGTAAGTAATGTACTTAATACAGAGTTAGAATATATTTCTCCAAGGTGGTAAAGTATGTGATACTTCAATTCTCGAATCATCATTAATGAAGTGAAAGAATAAAAGTCAAGTGTCATGAACTTAGGAACATCTTGGATAGTTTTCTAGCTCTCATTTAATAAGTTCTTATCATTTGAAGATATATGGTTGCGTATAATTAGTTATAACAATACCAATAGGTACAATAACTAATTGAAGTTGGTGAGTCACTTAGCAAAAACACAAGAAATTGGTTTTAACTGCACGTTTCTCAAATTTTAATATGTTAAGTTTATGCGGAACTTTGAGCTGTTTGGCACAGGTTTGAAGCTAATTCGTACCCTTTTACAGGCTTGTGCAGGTGCCGTAATGTTAACAGACCTAGTATTTTGGATCATTTTACTTCCACTAATGACGGGGGAAACTTTTAAGCTTACCATGGTGAGTCCTATTCTACCTCATCTCTATCTTGCTTCACATAACCCTCTGCACATCTGATTCAATTTTCTGGTTTCTAGTTCTTTCTCTTCTTTGCAACGGAAGATTAAACGTTCAACTCTGATCATGTTAAATGTTTTGATACAAATCTGTGCAGCTTCTTCCCGTTTCTTTCAACATATATTGCACATTTTCCCTTATTCTTACTTCAGAATATAATATGCTAAATCTGCTAACAAACTTGTAAATTAACCATTCCTAAATCTGCTAACAATAGCGTAACCCTGTTGAGAATCTATTTTCCATAGGTTACAGCATTGAGAATGATGTGATGCATTAAACCTTTCTTGAGTGGTCCAATTTAGTCATGTAATGTTCGCGGTGACAAAATTTTCCAATTGCAGTCTAATGCTGTCCATGTGCAAATGGCTATATTTATAGGATTATCTGAACTTTCTTGTGTATAATTAGACAAACGGACTTTTATGGAGTCAGGATTTGGTGGCTTTTCTAGTATGTTTTGAAATCAACAATGTATTTTTTTCCTTGCTTCTCTAATAATCGACTTATTGTCAGTTGATAGGTCTCATGCATTCAGTGAATGTTGTTTTTCTTCTTCTGGACTCTGCTTTCAACAGCATTGTAAGTATTCATTCATACTTCTGTGACAACGTTTAAACATTTTAACCGGTCAAGGCCTGTGGCTTCCATTTTTCGCTTCTAATGGTCATTAATAGATCTACTTGTTTAATTTCAGCTATTTCCTTGGAACCAACTCACCTCTTTTGTGTTGTGGACCTGTGCCTACGTTATATTCCAATGGACTATTCACGCTTGTGGAGTTACATGGTAAAATTATTCACTTGTTGTGGCCCCTTCTATCTTCGTGGCTAGTTTTCTAATTAATTAAAATTTGCAAATTAATTGTGAGTCCGTCATGTAGGTGGCCTTACCCGTTCCTCGAGCTTGCAACTCCATGGGCTCCTGCCTGGTAAAGTTTCTGCATCTCGTTTTAATTAATGAAGGTATCCTCATCATCTTGAGTTATCTAAATGGTGATTTTAACTTTCAGGTATTTCGGCTTAGCATTGTTTCACTTTCCCTGTTATGGACTGTATGGACTACTTGTTAAAGCAAAAAACTCCATCTTCTCAAGGATGTATCCCCATGCATTTATGAGGTATTACATATCTACATCTGCTATTTTGACGCGACAAGCTTTGTACAAACACGCACACGCGCACGCAGGTGCACATACCATATCCCAAACCTTGAAAATTATCAGATTCACATATCATGAATCAACATATCAAAATATAAAGGCCCTTGTTTTTTTTTCCTTTTGTATCTTCTCTTTTACCTTAATCAAATGTGAAAAATGTTATGTAGATCCTACTATTTGATGGTCCTCTTAATATATACTGACACACATGTATATATATCTCTCATATGGCAGGGTTTCAGTGGAGAAGAAACATACTTGATCTGTGCTTTCATGGTTGTCACGAAAAATATAAATAACACTTGCATTTTAACACTTGTAACAGATCAGATGCATTGAACATCCAGATTGACACGTGGAGTAGAATTCAGAATTCTAATGTATTATCTTATGTAGTGCTAGTATATATATATATATTTGTTCTAAAATAAAGGGTTATAGTTGCATAATTGTTTTTTTTTCTTCTTATAATACTATATTTTTTAAAATTTGTGGTTGCCAATTTTTTTTATCTTATCATTAATTTAAATATTTATAACATATTTTGCGAAGACAAAATTATTTGAATGTATAATTTTTAATTAAACATAAAATTTTAATATTCATAAAAAAAATCTTAAATACAACTTTTTTTAATGGAAAGAATAATAAATATGCATGAGATTTGTTGGGGCAGTCGAGCGACGTCTTGGTATTATCCGCAAGGATACTCCTAAACAAAAATGGTATGCACATCAACAACTTGTATAAATAAATGTATATAAACATACGTGATAAATTATCAAAATTTTAAGTGTGAGCGTATTAGAGTTTAACAATTGCCTATATAGTTTAGTTATATTAATTTGTGCATATTTATTTAGTACACATTAGTGCATTTAACACCACTTTATCGATAATCATGAGCTGAAAGGAATTTTTATCGTGGTAATGGTATTATCAAACATATCTAGGTCATACTTGCTTGTTTATATTGTCAGCACGACCCGAGGTTGACATAATTTATTTATTAGTCGAATATGAATATGAGAGGGATTTTTCCTTCCATTAAAATCTGGTCAGCTAAAATGCCAAGTTCAAAGATATTAGTCCAAACAACAAATTATAATAAGGAAATAAATAAATTCTATTGATAAGTTCTAATCGAGCTCTAAATAAATACTCCTATTAACACAAAATATCACCATAAAAAGTTTATTTGACTTTTTAAATTCAATATATGAGTTTATTTCATCATTATTATTCTATATAAATAATCATGTGAACTAGAAATTTTATTATTTTTAAACAATTGCATCGCTGAAAATTTGAAATTTGGCCCTTAATTGAAAGGACAATATTATGTGTGACTAAACTAAAATGAGTGTCAACCAAAATTATTTTTACCTACTTTTCTTTGAGTTCAGGGAATGTAAGTGATCGGCCGAATAAAAACAGTCACAAAATTTAATTTGATATAAGAAAATAAAAAGATAAGATAGACTGTTTATTTCCCATTTTCTTTTTTCCTTTAGAAAAGATGGAATTTGTCTAGATGCACCAATATCATGGGAATTGCTCCTTCCGGGAAGGCTGGAAATAGAAAATAGATGGTAACCACGGCTCTGAATTGGTCTCTCGGCGGCATAATATCCGGCTGCCGTGTAGACGGCTGTGAAGCTCGTACTAATGACAATATTGCCATATGTCAAACAGAATTAACAAAATACATTTCATTATCGCATACAGAATGACAAAATGGAAACTGTTTCTATCGGCATCTTTTGTCAAGCTCTTATAATTCATATAATATTGTTTGTTTTAAAGTTAAAGATACATTTTAATTTTTAAGTCAAACGATGGTATATTAGATTTTAAGTTAGTGTCGGTCAGGAGAGGAACTAGGATGATAAATTACAATGGGACCAGAGGAAAAAAACACGATCGAAAGAAACGAAATATAAAATATAATGTAAGAAACATATGATTTTTTATAAAATTATAGGGGTGATAATACAATTTTTGAAATATCGAGAAGGGGCCACCCCGTCCGAGTAGTTTGGCCACCAGTTTAGTTGATATTTATTATAAATCACGTAATTGCATTGTTTAAAATTCTAATATCAATTTTACTTTCAGAAACGAGTTTAATTGAATCCAAAAATATCATCAATGTCCCTATATATCAGTGTAATGGGGGAAAAAACTACAAATCCATTCCAAAAATATAGATGGACTTTGTGAACAAACAAGAGAATGCTACAAATATACATTACTGTCATGCACTATAAGTTAATACTGATACTGATTGCACATTAATCTAACAACGCTCTCTACCTCTTGGGTCTGATTAATTAATATTAATAAATACAATAACAATTAAGCCATGCGACTTAGAACTCCTTAATTATGCCCTTATAAATACTTACAATATCATGAAAGTTTAGCATAACTCATCTAACTCCTCTGTTCTTCATATATAGAACCAAGAGAAAAGAAGAACAAGCACAAGAATGGAGTTGAACAAATCAGCAATGCTCATTTGTCTGCTCTCATTGTCAGCCTTTCTTAGCATGGCGCCGGAGACTTCAGCTTTTAAAACAAAATTTTACTTGAAATCGTGCCCATCAGCTGAAAACGTGGTAAGGAAAGTTGTTAAGAATGCAGTTGAAAAAGATCCTACCATCACTGCCGGTCTCATCCGCCTCCTCTTCCACGACTGCTTTGTCAGAGTAAGTTATACTCGCTGTATTTTAAAATTAAAATATTTTCCTAAATAAATATTTAATTATATCATATATTATCGGTAATCACTTTAAACTGAATCATGTGAATCTATTTATTCTTTTATAATAAAAAATTTAGCTAACTGTATCGTTTTGAATAGTTCATGGTAATAAAAAAAATGAACAAAAACTGAACTATCAGAAAACATATACACAAAGAACGCATTGTTGTTAAAATTGTTAATATCTTTTTTCCGGTAATAAAATTGTTTTTGCCTTTGCTATAAAAAGAAAAATAATAAATAAAGAACGCGGCGTTGATATAATAACAATGTTGCACAAATAAACGCAGGGTTGTGATGCGTCTATACTACTTAAATCAACGGCCAAAAATGTCACGGAGCTAGGAAATCCAGTTAGCTCTAGCCTGAGAGGACTAGACGTGATCGACAAGGCAAAGGCCAAGTTAGAGGCTAAATGTCCCGGAATTGTGTCATGCGCGGACATCATTGCTTTTGCAGCCCGGGACAGTAGTTACATTTCTGGTGGCATTTTCTACAGAGTACCTTCAGGGCGTCGCGACGGAACAATTTCTATAGCATCCGAAGTTCTCAAGACTCTTCCCAATCCATTCCTCACAGTTGAACAATTGATCCAATTTTTCGCAAAAAAAGGAATGTCAAAAGAAGAAATGGTGGCACTTTCGGGCGCTCATTCCATTGGAGTCGCTCAGTGTCCTACTATTCTGCCTCGACTTTATACGTTCAACAATTCAAAGCATAGACAGGATCCGTCCTTGGACCCTAAATTCGCCAATTTCTTGAAGAAGAAGTGCCCGAAAGGCGTTGCGACTGGTAATGTGAATCTTGATGATGTGACTCCGAATCGCCTTGATAATGAGTATTACAAGGTTTTGAAGAAGAACAAGGGAGTGTTGATAACGGATCAAGAACTAACAAACAGTCCATTGACAGCGAAAATTGTGGAGAAATATGTGAATTATCCACAACTCTGGGCCGACGACTTTGCAGCTGCAATGGTGCATCTTGGTAATATTGATGTTTTGACTGGCAACGAAGGGGAGATTAGAAAGAAGTGTGGGGTGGTCAATTGGTAATTACCACTGGCCAAAGTGATTATTAAATTTTTTTTTAATGATTTTTCTGTTCATATGTATTGTATTCTTTTCTGTGTGCAGCAGTGTAATACTGAAATGTGAGCAATTGGTTGGTGGTGTTATTGATATTGGGCATATAATGTAATGCTGATTATATACACAGTGTTTGTTAATTTATTTGGAAACGCCGATACGTACATTTCAACCTCACCATTAAAACCTCATGGAAATTGGGTGATGTCCATCGGAAGTATCTTGGGTGCTAGATACTGGTCTTTTCCATAACATCATCTCCATGGTGTTCAGATATACCTACTGACCAACAACCGATTTGAAATATCCTACACTATTTCTTATTTTTTTTTATAGGATTATCATGTCGTCTTAATCTCTCTACGTTAATTTTGTACTAAAAAACAAAAAAAAAGTGAAAATGAGAAAAGAAGAGAATTGTTTTTTTTCTCGATATATCTTGTATGGGAGTTTATGAGTGAAAATTTTTTTTAATGACATGAATGGAATAAATTTGATATTATGAAGAACAAGAAGGATAAGTTTGGCATTAAAGAAAATTTTGGGGAGAAAAGTTATATACTTTTCCCTTCCTTTCTGTTCTTTTTTCTTCTAAAAAACCCAAAGATAGTAGAAAAGTAGGATTTTCTCTCCTTTTCTTTTCTTTTGTCTATTTAAAGTAAACTCCAAAACATTGCGTTGAGTTTTTAGATATTTCGATAAACAAAAAATTTATAAAAATTCATATGTCAATTATAATCAATTATAAAGAGTGTTACAACTAATCTTACAACTAAATGTAACAATCAACCCTAGAGTGTTTATAAAAGGTGTCAATTATGAAACACCAAATGCAATAAATGATCTGAACTTCTACAATCAATCCTGCAGTGTTATTTCTTTTGGCCTTTTTTTTTGTTTTTTGTTTTTTAGGTTTCAGTATTAAAACCAAAAGTATTACAACTAAATAATGTTTTAAACAAATTTAATGAAGAAATTATAATTGAGTTGCTATGTATGACTTCAATGTTGTTGGATAAATCAAGTATGAAATTAAAACACTTGATTAACCCACAATCTTCAAATTATAAATTTAAGGGTATGTTAAATTAGTGAACTTCAAGATATATCATTACTTTCTTGGTGTAGATGAATGGATTTAATGTGGATGATTTTTTCCCCGTAAATGTCAAAACAAAATATTTCTTCCGTTCTAAAATTAGAAATATATATATTTTTCTTAATGTAGTACTATTTACAAATCATATAATTTCATTTTTTATATGAATTTGTAAAGATGTCAAAGTTTAAAATTTTGTATCTAAGAGTATTCCTAATATATTTCACAACATTTTACATCAAAAGATTTTAAAAGTAAAAAATTTCACTTCAAATTTAAATTGTAAAATTTCATAAATTTATTTTATATAAGCTAAAATATATCTTAAAATTTCAAATTTTAAAACAGGTTGAGTAAATCATATTACGTGGACTAGAATCTCAAAGGGTTTGTTCAATTCACATGTCAATATGTCAATTGTCCAATACCATAAAGACCCTTCGCATAGCTGTCAACATATAAATGTCATTTGATGTTTACGGACTTGACTCATCTTTATTAATTTTTCCCCACTATTTTTTTAATATACTTAATAACTTTTGATAAAATTTATTTTACCAAATTTTAACAGTATAAATAGTTATAATATATAAAAATATGATGGTATACCAAATTTCATATAAGTAAACAATATAAAATATATGATTTTAACAAGTAAAATAATTAAATCTCAACTATTTAAATTATATTAAATTTCAATAATTAAGATGAGTGTGTTTTATATTATAAACTTGTAAATTAGTAAACCCACATAGTTTTATATGTTATATCTATATGTACGGTTAAATTTAAGTAAAATAAATTTTATCAAAAGTTATTAAATGCATCGGAAAAAATTAAAAAAAATATAATGGAGAAGAGTGAAGTCAATGATGGGGTGCCTTATGTGGCAATTTTCAACTTTTACCGTTTAGCGAGTCTAGAACTAGGGGATAGGTGAGTTAAATTGATCAGTTGGGTAGAAAATCGAATAAAATTGTCGAATTTATTATGTTTAAAATAAAATTTGTGTATCTTTTTTAGCCATCAATCCAACAAAAATTTCAAATTATCATGATTAATTTGGACTTTCAAAGCAAACAGAAACTTTAACAAGATTCGAGTGATCAATCTGATCTTAAATTGTACTTGAGGTTCAAATCAATATTAAGTTTTATAAGTAAAATTAAAATTAAGTTTTTAACTGAACAATCACATTTCGAGCACTATTCATTAGTATAGTTCCTTTCTACACCCCGATGATATACAAATATCTTAGATACAACTTTTTCTATTAATAGGAGAAATCAATAAGGATCGAAATTTCAAATTAAATAAAATTAAAATAATAATAATAACTATAAAAATTGATGTGTCAATTCTCTGAATTAGAAATAATTTTAAAATTTTCTTCATATCCCTTTTATTTCATAATGTTTACTAAATTAAACAATATATCTAATATGTATTAAATTAGATTAAAAATATAATCAAAATAAATCAAAACACCCTTTTTAGAACTAGATCAAAATATTGGTATGGTTCGCGGTCATTGCCTCGTTGGTTTGCTAATTAATACATACCGATGCCGTAATGCTATATACATAAGATTTTGAGTCAAAAGCGCACAAATCTAACCACAAAATCACTTGAATATATCACAAAATTAAAATAATATAAAATATTTAATACGTATTACATGTCATTCAAAAATATTTGTAACCATAATTATTTTTGAATTAATGGAGAAAGTGTTGTGTATCCGATGGATTCAAGCCTTGGAGCAGTCGTGTCTTGCACAATTAGCTAATTAATTATTCCGTTCATATGTCTTGGAGTGGCCTTGGTCTCCAAGAAATTAAGGCGTGCCCTAACCTCTTCTTGAGACAATAGAAGAGGTTTCGATGACCACGTTTAATCTTGTACATGTCAAATGCATTTTTGTAAGGTTTTTGGGGGACCCGTTCGTTTACTACTTTTTCTTTACCATGAATTAAAGTTAAAAATTAAAAGTCAAACGTACAAAGTAAGTATTATTTGTTTTTTATATTTTGACTTTAAATAAAAAATTAGTGTTATAAAAAAATAAAAAATAAATACTCAAACAGTAATTTTTTATTAAAAAAATTAAAAAGGGATTCTTAAAGGAAAAAAATCGTAAACGAACATGCCCTCTATCCCCAATCTCCTACATTTTTTTTATTTCGGTCCAAACAGTCAATATATCTTAAAATAAATTTATTTACACAACTAAATTAATGTTTATTTTCACAAACAATGATAAATTATGTTGTTTTGTTAATGCGATCCAATAAGAATTGCCCCTTCCAAAATTAAGATTTTAAGATTTTAAATTTGTTTAAATAAAACAACATAATTTATAATTTTTTATAAAAATGAGTATAAATTTAAGTGTGTAAACACATATCTCCTAAATCTTATTGAGGCGGTTTGTCCACAATAATTTGTATTTCATTAGTGGAAACAAGTTGCTTTTATTTTTTAATGTTTTTAATCTAGTAAATGTAATATCCATTTTATGGGGGAGGGGTCTAAGTGAGAAAGGAATAAATTCAAACATGTGAGTCTGTGACTTAAGATCACATCTGTGCAAATAAGTTAAATTGTGAAGATAATGTTATATAAAATCAACGTGTATAATACAAGCACAATCAATCTCTAAATTATCAAATCTTAATCCATGCACTAAATAATAGATACACATAATACACGTACACTAAAAAAACTCAAATCTTAATCCATGCTCTAAATAAATCAGACACATAATACACTCATACACAAAAAAACAATATGGTTTTGACATATTTTATTACGAACATTTTATCTACATGAGAAAATTAATATAACATTAATTTATCATAATATAACATTAATTTGCAAAATATAATAATTTATTATATATATATATATTTAAAAGATATTTTAATTCCGTAAAATGTAGACCATTGAGTTAGTTAATAATGGATGACTAGATGGTGTTACAGATTTATTCACTATCAAAACGCTTCCACGTTTCATTTGTTTTGGAGTATCACTTTCTCAACGTCACCACACACGCATGCAAATTATCCAAAACCCCTCCAATTTGAAACTATAAAATGAAGCTTCACTCTTTATCCGCTGCAACTCTCTACTTTCATTTTCGCCGTATTTTCAAACCTCCACCCACCACAAATCACTCCCACTCTTTCGCCACTACACCAATGGCAGCAGAACCGAAAGGAACCATTGTCTTCTCCACCGTCGGCAGACCCAATTACGGCTTCGACGTCTTCTCCGTCAACCTTCCCCCTTTTCTCCACCACTCCCCAACCACACCTCCAATCTCCGACCACCGCCTCAGTGACGGTACTTCCATCAATTTTAACGCCCAATTCCTCGACAAAGACAATCACTCCCTCGTCTACATCTCTGAAAGAACCGGGTCACCTCTCATTTACTTGACCCGACCGGGAATCCCCAAACCCCAAATTCTCCCCTCGGCACCGGGAAGTTTATTTCACGATCGTCCTGTAATTAAAAACGGCCGGCTATACTTCATTTCAGCTCACGAGCCGGCCGACAAGCCGTTCAAAAGCTGGTCTGCACTTTACAGTACTGAATTACAAGACCATGGAAATATAGTTCGACTGACGCCAAAAGGTTTTGTTGATTACAGTCCTTCAATTTCACAAACCGGAAAGTTTATTTCCGTTGCATCATACCAATCTCGCCCATGGTCCGGCGAATTTCACGATCTTCAAACGGATATCGTCGTTTTCCAAGAATCGGACCCCGAGAAACGCTCTGTCGTGTGCCAACACGGTGGCTGGCCCACCTGGTCCGGTGACTCGACTATATACTTTCACCGTCAGGCGGATGATGGATGGTGGAGTATTTACCGGTTAGATTTACCGGATAATTTTGAAAGTTCCGGCGAATCTTACGCTCCTGTCCGGGTAACCCGACCCGGTTTACACTGTTTTACTCCAGCTGCACTGCAAAACAGTAACCGAATCGCCGTCGCAACTCGTCGACGTGATAGAAGTTATCGTCATATTGAGATATTTGATGTTGATTTGCAGAACTTTTATCCACTAACTGAGCTGTTAAATCCTAATTTTCATCACTACAATCCATTTGTATCGTCGGATTCTTCTTTTCTGGGTTATCACCGTTTTCGAGGTGAATCTTCCTCCGGCGAGTCGGTTATACCGTTCCTAGAGCATGTATCTTCTCCGATTAATGGTCTGCGAATGCTAAGAGTTAACGGATCGTTCCCTGCTTTTACACGCACCGGCGATTTAATTGCATACAATCATGGTTTAGACGCCGATGCCGGCGTTAAAGTAATTAAATCGGACGGATCGAAACGCTGGATCTTGTTGAAAGATCGAGTCGCGTTTCACAACTCGTGGAGTCCGACGGAGGAAAACGTGATTTACACATCGGTGGGACCAATTTTTGAGACGGTGAAAGCAACGGTTCAGATTGCACGAATCACATTTGATCCAGCTAATCTGACGGATGATCGTGAAGAAATTCCGATAGATGTGAAGATCCTTACTAGAGAAGATACCGGAAATAATGCGTTTTCGTCGTGCTCGCCGGATGGGAAATTCCTCGTGTTCCGATCCGGCCGTTCAGGACATAAAAATCTCTACATAGTAGACGCCGTTAATGGAGAATTTGACGGCGGAATCCGTCAATTGACGGAGGGACCATGGATAGACACCATGCCGTGCTGGTCACCGGACGGGAAACTCATTGCGTTTTCGTCGAACAGACACAATCCCAACGACGTGAGCGCGTTCAGCATATACGTCGTTAGACCGGACGGTTCAGATTTGAAGAGGATCCAGGTGGCAGGATCGGATTGTGACAGGGAGAGGTTAAACCACGTGTGCTTCAGTGCTGACGGAGAGTGGTTGTTGTTTGCGGCGAACTTAGGCGGAGTGACGGCGGAGCCGGTATCGCTTCCGAATCAGTTCCAGCCGTACGGTGACCTGTACATGACGAGGCTGGATGGGAGTGAGCTGACGAGGCTGACGTGGAATGGGTACGAGAATGGGACGCCAGCGTGGCATCCTGAAAGTGATGACATGGGTATGGGGCGTTTAACTTTGAGGGGTGTGACGGGGGATAAATTGGAGGGTAAGTTTGATGAGCCCCTGTGGATTAATTATAGAGACTAATATTTGCCTATTTGGGGTTGTATTTGTAGTTGTGCTTTGTTTTGTGTTTCTTTCGACCACAATTTTGTACGTCTCATGTCAAATGATTAATAAGTGTATCTCACCATGACAAAAGAGAAACTTTTATTCTAACTAGTATCTCGGTATGTGCAAATTTCATTTTTTAATCATGTTTTGTGATTATACTTTATTTATAAGTCTAATTATATATAATAAATAATAAAAATGTAAAGTTGTTAATAAAGGTTTGATATTTTGAGGATAGCAAGCAACTCATGGGGTAAATTTTGTTAAAAAAATTATCTAGGTTTTTCTCACTCTTCAATTTTCAGTTTAGAAAAAAAAAATTGAGGCTGTTAATTTTTTGGCATGCAGCTAGTGTTTTGAGTTCTATCATAATATGCTGTATATAAACGTTTTCTTTATGTAAACTCGCAACAATTATTCTAAAGGATAGAATTTTAATATAATAGAATAGATATTCTACGGAGTTGTAGGATTTATAATGTATAGAAATATCACTCTTTATAAATGTATATGTTTTCCCCTTACAAAAAAAATAAATCCAAGTCGGTCATAATACGAATAGTCCAAGGACAATAAGCGAAAATTTTAGAAAAAAGAAAATAATTTTAAATAATTTTTCTACGAGCTAGTTGTATAACTTTTCACAAACTTGATTCCTCTGCATTGCCATTTTCCTACAATTTTTTTCAATGCATTTTTTATTTTTTAATAGAATTTATTTTATATAATTTTAATTATAGGAATGAATAGTACATGAAAAACTACGAAGTTTTAACAACTTTCGTACAATTTAATAATATAAAACATATTTATCTTAATAATTTAAATTTGATATAATTTAAACGGTTGAGATTTGATAATTTTTTAAAATCTTGTATTTTACATTATTACATTATATAAAACTTAGTACAACTTCATATTTTTTATGTTCTATTACGGATTACGTAAAATATATAAATATTATTCAAAATTATAAGATGCATTAAAAAAAATTGGAAAAATGAGAAATGAAAGATTGAAAGGAACCAACTCGATTTTTCACAACCTTCGTCGGGCATCCGATGCGGAAATCATGTTGAGCACTTGACCCCTTGCCGCTTTGAGACTTTTAGCTAACTCCACATGCTCTGTTCTTGTTTTTTTTTTTTTTAACTCAAATTATATACATTAAAATCAATGATTAATAAGTATAATAATATTAAAATTGTTGATGTTATATTATTAAAGGAAAAATAATTTGGTCCTTATCTTAAAATATAAGAAAAGTAAAGAAAAAAAAGGGTAGTTCAAAATTTTCTATGATCAATACATGTCTCTTTTTATTTGATACCTTGTTGTTTGTGTTGAAAAAAATTAAATTATAAAACTAATGTGACACCTCTAAAAAGTAAAACAAAAAATAAAACACGTAATGAAACAAGACTTTAAATCCTCCATGATGGCTGCCTTTTAAATACGGATCGAACGCACGCCTATATATACTTGGAGTAAATTGCGCAAACTGAATTTTGATTTTTCCGTTGAAAGTTCAGACTGAGACTAATAATAATAGTCAAATAATCTGGGCTACCAATTAATTAACTGTAGATTGTTATATTTATCCGGGAAAAAAATTATCTAACAATTTACTTTTTTGGGATTTACAGCTAAACATTTATTTCATGTGATGTGTCTATCCTTGCATAGTTTTACGGAGTGTAGGAGGAGATAAATACTACAATAAAATATACAATTTGATTATAAGTGTGATATACAATAAATACTATGGAGTATATTTGTCGGTAGGATTAAGGAGAGGATTGAATTATTGAGTTTGATTTAAAAAATAGTTATGTGTTTGTTTTGTTATTTAACACTAAAATAATTAATTCTACGAAATATATAGTACTATGTTTGTTTCGGCACACGAAATTTAACTAAATATTATTATTTAAAAATAATACCCCATACAAGAGATTAAATAAATGTGGGAGAACAATATGAGATTCATTAGTTCAATCCCACAAAATTGTTGTTCTAATTCTATGTGAACATTAATCCAGTCTTAAGGTATTATTAGTCTGAAAGTACTATTAATCTTAACAAATTCAATCATACAAACAAACGCATCATTAACCGTTTCATATTTACCACTAAATAATATTTTTTACATGTTAGATAATTTTAATTGTTCAATTATTATACACATATAATGAATATAATCTATACTTATATGAGATTACTACTAAACTCTAGATTTTAGAGGTATTATAAATTATAGAGATTCTGATTAAATCGTTTTTTTTTAATTCCAAACTAAAGATTTGAAGATTACAAGGATATTAGTGTAAGTGTTTTTATATTAAAACCAGAACAATGTGTTTGCGATCTTACATGTTATTAGTGAGTAATAAATTGTTTATTTTTTGTCGGACTTAATTAAGATATGTTTTAAATTATTTTTTCCGTTTATATAGTTAAAATATAGAAATAGTTACACCATGGATTTTACATACATGCCGATTTTTTTTTATTCGAATTTTGTATTAAGTCAATTCGATATACGTATTAGCAATAATTTTGGACTTTATAAAAGTATTAGTCATAATTTTGGTCAGTAACGTGAAATCACATAACATGGAGATTTCCCGTTCCAGAAAGTTGGATCATAAATCGAGAACAATTTTTGATAGTTAAGTAAATTTGTCAAACAATATTATGATAATTTTTTATACTATTTCATTTTTTAAAAAAGAGCAACATTTAAATTTTTGACGATTATTAATTATGTATTTTTGACTAATAATTAACTATACAAATCATAAGTTTTTTTCATGAAATTTATTATAAATCTTTAAATTATAATGAGATCTATAAATTTATAATTGAATTTTTTTTTAATTTATCGCAAAATAATAAAATTTTTTTTTAAATATAACTATTTTTTGGAATAATTTCTTTTTTCAAATATATATTTTTTTTAAAACGAAGAGAGTGTATAATTATCCTAGGTTTTAGGTTAAAGTTTACGGTAGATTAGCTAAACTTAAATGTGAGTGGGTTGATAATATTAGCCTTAGAATAATAAAATTTTATTATTTTTTTTAAAAATATTTACTTTTAATATAATTGGTATAAAATTCATAATGTAAAACGTTGTAAGTTGCGATACTTTTAGTTTTATTTTTCCTAATAATTTCAATATTTAAAAATATTACTCTGTATTTTTTATTTAATAAATACATATATTTTAATTTGGAACGGAAACATGAATAACATGAATTTTATATTAAAGTGTTGAATTTTATTTTATTTATAAAATTTTATACTCTAGCCACCGCATAAAAGAATAAGAAATAAATATTTTTTGGATTTCTTAAAAAGGCACCGCTTATAATTTCAATATTCGGGAGATTTCAGATTTTGGGGTTCTGTTTATAAAACGTCCACCTACAAGTCTCGAATAATTTTTGCTTTTTCGAAATCCTAGATCGTGATCGTCTACCATCTCCAATTCTGATTCAGCCTGTGCTTAATTGAGAAACAAGAGAACAAGAAGAAGAAGCCATGGATGATAGTTGTGCAGTGTGTGCAGAAACCCTAGAATGGGTTGCTTACGGAGCATGTGGACACAAGGATGTTTGTTCTACTTGTGTGGCTCGTCTCCGATTCATCTGCGACGATCGCCGCTGCTGTATCTGCAAAACTGAGTCCGATAAAGTTTTTGTCACCAGGGTGAATTTTCTTGCTTTGTTGCGTTCAAATTCAATTTCGTGTCATCCGATTCGCAAATTTGTGGCTCATTCCTCTTTATTTATTGTGTTGGCGAATTGATTCTTACTTGCAATTTAGTTGCACCCCAGTTATTCAATTATTGTTTTTTTTTGGGGTTCGAAATTGAACTCTTATATAACCAAATACGAAAAATATTTTACTCAAAGCAAGTATATATTGGTAAAAAAGTAGATGGACAAGAACTGGGACATCTGGGAAAGGTAATATGAACCATTTTTGGAATTGAGTTAGAACTTTTTGTATACTCTGCGTGTGTAATTGTATGATATACATGGTCGGTAACTATAGATTGTGTGCGTTCGAGTTCATCTCTAGACATTAGAAGATAAGGACCATGGAGGGATTGGCATTTGATTTTAGAACCATTTTATAGCTTGCGATGTTTTGGATCATGTATATAAATTGTAAAACAACAATTTACTGGTGTTATAGGCTTTGGGAGGTTACACAAGGATGGTAAGTGATTTCTCGGCACTGCCATCTGAAGCAAAAGATGGACGGGTAGGATCATACTGGTTTCATGAGGACACACAGACATATTTTGACGATATGGATCAGTACAAGATGATTAAGGCTATGTGCAGGCTTTCCTGCAGTGTATGTGACAAATTGGGAGAGCAACCTGGTGATGGTCCAAGGAGAAGAGGAAAGTTCAGGAACATTGAACAGCTGAAGGGTCATTTGTTCCACCAGCATAGATTGCTCATGTGCAGCTTGTGCTTGGAAGGAAGAAAGGTAATATCTTTGTTATGATTTTTTTCTTCCTTTTATCATGTTGTTGATGGCTAATGAAGGTTGGATTGAGTAGTTCTTATCACTTAAAGCCCACTACTTGCTATTGCAATTATGAGAAAATTTTAGCAGTGGCAGATAACTTATCTTTTAGATGTCTGAGATGCTTTATATTTGTCATGAAGTCTACCTATCATTATGTTCATTTTCTAGGTTAAAATCACATTGCTCCAGAAATGTTGCAAGCTACCAGATAGGTGTTTGGCAGTTCCCTAACTAACCTCTGAAAACGGGTGTATGGGTTTTGCTTGATTTATTTGCATGATTCGGTCAATGGTGAATTAGCGTTTTTTGGGAAAAGCTAGTGGCTTGAAATTCGAGTTTTCAGGGATGAGCTTTGCTGAATGTTCATGGTTTAGACTGAGATAATTAATTTAGACTTTATGGATCGTCACATACCTAGTGCAAGGAAGTCTAACAGGCAATCTGGATTCCTGCAGGCCTCTCATCTTTCTTCTGTTTTTTCTCGCTTTCCACACGACATGGTCATACATTATGTTTTAGAGATGATCTTCCACAATTATCATATCTGGTTATCTTAATTGTTTTTGGTGTAGGATGAGTCCGAAAAGCCTGCCCATCTTGGTTGGATCAATATTATTTTTGGCTAAGTAGGATTTATAATAGTAGTAATCCCAAATACTAGATAATATCAGATCATTCTAGAATTGTTTTATTTGTTAAGGTCATTATTAATGATTAGGATTCTATTTCCTTATTTAATTAGGAGTGTCTTGCTCACTAAGTTTTAGGTTTTGAGTCAACTATATAAAGGGATGTAATCTTTATTTTTATCATCTATGAATTAATACAATAATATTATTATTGAAGCTTTGTGCTCGAGTCTCTCCTTCTCAATCTTCTCCCAAATTCTTAAACCTCAATCCTAACCCGACCCGGTCCCCACCATTTTTGGTATCAGAGACTAGGCTCCTGTCACCGTCTTTCTGCCGCCATTCAAGCAATTACAGCCGTAACCACAAAGTCCAAAGGTCTCCAACCAAACAGACCCTACTGCTCATTTACCCCTTACCTGCAAACCACCACCAGTAAACCTTAAGCCAAAAAAAAAAAACCCATACCACCATCTCCTCCCAAACGCAGGGACCCACGTTGACACAAACTCTCAAAGTCAGATACAAATCTACCATAAACAAGAGGGAAAAAAAAAACCCGACCAACAGTGATCTGCTACAGTAGTCTATTGTACTGTTCATCGGTGAATCCTAGCCCTACTGTGGTAACAGTGGATTGCCAGGAGAGAAGAAGGAGAAGAAAAGAGTGTTTTGTTGTTGTGCTTTGTTCTGGACCCCTTCTGCTGTTGCTTACTGTTTCTTTTGGTAAAAGAGGGCTAATTAAAACGAGTTGTCAGATTACAGTTTGGTACCCAGAAGCTTCTGGAAAGTTCAAAACAGACCCCGGACTTTTCAAAAATTACATATCAGCCCCTATAGTCTCAAAATCAGTCTATTCAGTCCCTATTCTATCACGTCCCACACTTTCACCTCCAACCATGGTTACTAACGCCAAGGTTTCATCAAAGTTTGAGGAGATGTCCAAACAGATAGAAGAAATTGCCAAAAAGCAAGATGATAGGATTGAATCTTTGAGTAACGAAGTGAGGTCAATCGTAGAATCGGTTAAAGGTTTGGTTGCTTGAGATAAAGGAGAATCATCTACTGGTCCAAAGACTACGCAAAAGGATCCGTTTGCGAAGACAGACACTTATGGTGACAACAATTGGGAAATCCACAAAAGTCTCAAGCTTGATGTTTCAGATTTTTATGGAGATCACAATGTTGATGTCTTCCTTGATTGGTTGCATAGCTTGGAGAGTTTCCTCAAATGGCATAACATGAACGAAGCTCGGAAAATTTACTGAAGCTAAGCTTAGAGGAACCGCTTGTGTATGGTGGAAGGAGGAGCAAGTGAATTTTCTTAGAGCCGGAAGAGGTGACATACAAACCTTGGCAGAGTTGAAGGCTACTATGGAACAACACTTTCTTCCAACCAACTACTAACGACGCGATCATATTCAGTTCATTGGTCTTGTACAAGGAAGCTTATCCGTTGGAGAATATAGCAGTATGTTCTATCACCTTTGCACTCGTTGTGAATTTGATAACGAAGATGTTCTTGTTGCTATATATAGAAAATGTTTGAAACCTGAAATATCAATCGAGATTTCTGGAAATATATGTACCCCATTGAGTGATATTGTTCAAGTTGCCTATCAAGTGGAGGAAGAATTGCCTGGAAAAATTGTTACGAAGCCTTTCATGCCAAATTACAATAGAAGAGAATTATTTTTCCACCCACACTAACGGTGTTGTTGAGAAATCACATAATGGTTCATCTTGTAACAACAACCATAATGTTGGTTCATCTCAAAATAACCTTGGTTCGTCTACATATAACAATCGAGGTAATGGCTCATCAAGTTTGATTCTGGAAGTGGCGCAAATGTTGTTTTGGAAGATGTTGTTCACAAGCTTGGGTTGAAGACAGAATCTCATCCACAACTGTATAAAGTTGCATGGGTAAACAACATTAGTCTCAAAGTTCATGAGACGTGTTTAGCGACTTATTCTATTAGGCGATTGGTTGATACAGTTGAGTGTGATGTTTTGCCTGCAAAAGTGTGTCATATATTGCTAGGAAGACCATGGTTTTTTGATCGAAAGGTGCAACATTGTGGATACAAAAACACATACTCATTCAAGCATGGTGGTTATGAGATGAAGTTCATGTCTACTAGATATCAAACTCCTGTGAAATTAAAGCATGATGCTGGATCGTTGCTTCTCAAGAGAATTCCTAATGAAGATGGTATCCTTGGTCCTTATCCAAACTCGAGGACGAGTTGTTCTTTTCAGCGGGGGAGAACTGATGTAGGCCAAGTCCGAAAAGCCCGCCCAACTTAGTTGGATCAATAGTATTTTTGGCTAAATAGGATTTATAATAGTGGTAATCCCAAATACTAGATAATATCAGAACATTCTAGAATTGTTTTATTTATTAAGGTCATTATTAATGATTAGGATTCTATTTCCTTATTTAAGTAGGAGTGTCCTGCTAACTAAGTTTTAGGTTTTGAGTCAACTATATAAAGGGATGTAATCTTTATTTTTATCATCTATGAATTAATACAATAATATTATTATTGAAGTTTTGTGCTTGAGTCTCTCGTTCTCAAATCTTCTCCCAAATTCTTAAACCTCAATTCTAACCCTACCCGGTCCCCACCAGTTTTTTCCCTTTAAGGTTAAGTCAGAAATTTCTATGTCTGAAAGCACTTATGATTTTACTAATCTAAGTATTTTGCACTTCAGAAAGTGTGCGCTGTTCGTCCCCAAAAACCTAAATGTTCTCATGATGTGTATAAACAATAATCATCTATATTATGCAAAACCCAAATCCCCAATTTTCTCAGATTTTTCAAATAATGGTTTCTCTGTGTGGATAACCTGAATCCCCCAAGGCAAGTCCATGTTTCTTAGGCTTCTTGGACCAACGTTTTAGTGATTGTAGCAGCAATCCTTGTTGCAATTTTCCATGTTCTTGCAGAAGCAAGAAACTAAAATTATGAAGGTAGCAGTTTTTGCTGAATATTTATACTTGAATCAAGCTATAAACTATTGTTAAAGAGACAAATGGTGTCAGCCTCTGTCTTCCTGTATTGCAGACTAAGCTCGCGTTGTACCTCTGAAGTCTGTTACAGCATTACTGGAACATCCACTAGTATAATGCAATGTGGTTGATGAATTCCACACTCACCGTAATCCCCACAATCTATCCAATATACAGCATATATGTAACAGTCTGTATTAAGAGTTATCGTGAAACTTTTTTACTTGGTATGTTAGAGCACCATATAACTGCAGTTCACTAAGTACATTGAGGTACAACCTACAAGAGTTATCATGAACCTTTTTTTCTTGGTATGCTAGACCACCATATAACTGCAGTTCACTAAGTCCATTGAGGTACAACGTACAACTCAGTGTTATGGATCTTCAATTGTTGAAGTGTCTGCTTATCCTCTTTGTTTTTTACTGAGATATCTACGTACTTTTGAAACTTCTTCATGGACTCTTCAGTTCTATTGGACTACTTTTTCTTCTGATATAATATTAGGATATTTGATATGATGATCTGATTATCATTGTGTGGGATAAATCAGGTATTCATTTGTGAGCAAAAACTTTATACTAGAGTACAGTTGAAGCAGCATATAAACACTGGTGATTCTGAGGTTGATGGCACTGAAAGCGAAAGAGGTGGATTCATGGGGCATCCTATGTGTGAATTCTGCAGAACGCCATTTTATGGGGAGAATGAGCTGTACACGCACATGTCAACTGACCACTATACCTGCCATATATGTCAGAGGTGGATAATGATACATAATGGCCTTTTATTGGATTACATGATATCATAATCTCTATTGTCATCAAAATGTGGAAATGATTTTATAATTTCGTTCATTTATTTTCCTTTTAATGCAGACAACACCCTGGACAATACGAGTACTATAAGAATTATGACGACTTGGAGGTAAGTTGTATTATGTTAGATGTTGATGTTTATAATCTTTCAACTGCTAAATTCTTCTTGATGAATTGATTAGTGTATCCTTGACAGGCCCACTTCCGACAAGGGCATTTTTTATGCGAAGATGAGGCCTGCCTTGCTAAAAAATTCGTTGTCTTTCAATCTGAAGCTGATATGAAGGTACTCACTAATTTCAGTGGCTTTCATTTTAATAACTTTTTAGGTATCTGTTACTTTCTATGAAGAGCATCTCTTAATTTTCTTGTTTATCTGTTTACTCTTTTGCTTATTCTCTCCTTTTATGTCGGTACTGCTCAATTCAGAGGCATAATACATTGGAGCATGGAGGGCACATGTCTCGTTCTCAACGTAGCGCCGCTCTTCAGGTAAGTTTGGATCAATTGAAACTTTCATTTTCTGCTGATTATCTTAGTTTTAACCATTGGTGAACGTTCTTGCTAAATTTTTCATTCTGAAGCATTCTATGATTTTATATTGTACATTACTTCTGTCGAAAAAATTGTATGATTCCTGCTGTAAAATGATTGTCTTACATCATCCAACAACAATGTGCTGAATAAGTATTTCTGTAGAATAAAATGGGATCTGCAGACAATTGACTCTTACCATGACTAATTATTAACAGTGTCGTATCTATTGATATGGACTTAAATTCCTTTCCTTTCTCCTGGAACATCGTTGAATACTATTGGTTGGACTAAAATTTGGTTTTAAAGGAAGACTTAAAAGGGTTCTTTTTCTTTTTTCCCTCCTTTTTAACGTCATTCTCTTGTTTGCATCATAAAATTGAGAATTGATAGTCCCTTGTCTTTTTAATGGATAGATACCAACCAGCTTCCGTTATAGGAGAAGCAGTGAACAAGATGATCGCTGGGGAAGAGGACGGACATTCAGGCGTGACCGTTCTGATGATGAACTTTCTGTGGCCATCCAAGCTAGTTTGGAGACATCTAATACAGATGGAAGATCTAATGTTCCCTTGCCAGGAAATGCACAAGAAAATTCTAATCAAAGAGACACAAGTGATATTGATCTGATTATTCAACCAGTTGAGTCATTTGCTACCTCGGACTCTGAAGCAGCTTCAAGATATCTTCAGGCTGTGTCACATAGATCGAGGAATGCACCGCTAGAAGAATCATCCTTCCCTCCCCTGACTACAACACCTGATGTTAGTCAGCAAAAGGCGAAGCATGATCCTGAAAGTTTACCTAAGAATACTATGGTTGAACACCTACGGCGGCAGAAAAACAAGAATGTGAATATGCTTTCTTCAACGCAGGCATGGCCAGCAACAACGTCAACAAATAAAACAGCCAACATCCTTAATTCAACTCAGGCATGGCCAGTACCAAGTCGTGGATCTGTGGCACCAGGTATCAGTCCAATAGCTGCCAAAGCCCCTGCAAATGTTGCACCTGGGTCATCCTCTAATCTTGGTCTGAGCATGTCAGCAGCAAACAATGGATCTGCATCATCTAGTTATGCAAGTTTGGCTCAAGCTCGGCCTGTAACAGTTCATGAGCAGTCCGCTAGTTCTTCAAGCGCTTCTAGAACTTGGGTCAGCTCCAGTAGGATTAGCCATTCCTCATCTGCTCCAAACCTCAGTGAAGTTGGAGCTTCTATTGCTCTACAGTCCGATTTCCCCCCAGTTTCTGCAGTGAAGAAACTGCCTGTAAATGTTCCAGCTGCTCTAAATGTTGCAGAGGATGTACAAACTGCCAACAAGTCTCTGGTGGAAAGGATACGTTCAGGTCTAGCATTTGATCAAGACAAATATACTGCTTTTAAAGAAATATCTGGAGAATTTCGTCAAGGTTTAATGGACGCAAGCACATATTTAACATACGTGGAGCAGTTTGGCCTAACACACCTTGTTCTTGAGCTTGCTAAGCTCTGTCCTGATGCACAGAAGCAGAAAGAACTTGTTGACACATTTAATGCTAATTTTGTACCAAATGCTCCACGAGAAAATGGAGGCTTGAGAGATGGTGGTTTGATTGATAAAGCTAAAGGGAAATCTGTAAGTGCTGCACATAGTGGTTCAAAGGATAAATTGGCAGATGATGTTATAAGCACTGTACGGAAGCTGCAGATCTACAAGACATCTGAAGAGGAGGTGGAGGTATTATCTAAAGATGGGTACCGAGCTGCCAAGGGAAAATCGAAGGTAGCGTTTGAACCACAAACAGAAGTGAGATCAAGTGACCAGCCAATACTGAAAGTCCAAAACAATTCCCATTCTGCTGGTGGAAGATCTAATCCAGATGCGGTAGATGGAGTTGTGAAAAGTAAGCCAAAGAAAACATCCAAGTTTCATAGAACCCGTCTTGGTGATGGCTCAATGGCAGCTCTTTTAGACCAAAAAAGTTCTGATGTTGATCCTGAACCTGATCCAGATTTAGAAAAAGCATCTTTAGATGGAAACAAGAACTCTGTTGAAGGGTTGCCTGTACGTGGGGTTTGGCGAAATGGTGGAGGTCATAAGCTGTTGGCAAAAACTTCAAGAGATTCCAGAAAATGATTTCATTTTACAAGGGGGTTTTAAGCAGAAACCTGCATCTCTTCTAGTACGATTTTGACTTGGTGTCTAAGCGTGTGAATTCATTTTGATATGGGTCACAAATAGGGGGTCAATGCAAGCTCCTTTTGATGGTATGTATTGGCAACAACCTGTTTATATATTATCTTTTGGAGAATTGCACAGAACTAAAGCTTATGTGATGATCAATTTCTAGTACATGGGGTAAGGTATGCCCTTCCTTTTTGGATGTCATGTTGGTCTTATGTCTTTGTATGTCGGGAACTCTGATATATTGAAGTTGTTTTTCTTTTCCAAGTACATTGCAAGAATGCTGGATAATTTGAAAACTTATATTTGGGTTGATAGTAGTAATGATGCAAAGATGATTTATTCTCTTTTTCCCTTGGAAACAGAATTTTTCATATTTAGTTCCATAATTTTGAATTTTAAATGTATAACAAATTGACAATTGTTGAATGAAAAGACCAACGGTCTCATACTTGGCTCTGTTGCCTGATGGTCGTTTTGTATCCGATAATGTCGAGCACCGTGCAGAGGCAACAGAAAGCTTAATATCGGGGGAAGATTTTTTTATATTTTATTTTGTGTTGTGCGATTTGTTTTTTTATTTGTTCTCTCTCTCAATTTAATAAGTTATGTCTGAAGTGTTTGTACACTGATTATAAGACCATCAAATCAGAATGACTCGCAAGAAAAATTTCTTCTGAGTCGGTTAGTACTAACGATGTTACGACTACGGCGGTAATAGAATCTAAATACTGCTTGATTCGAAAATTAATTGGCTCGAATTCGATACAAGAACGAATTAAATTTGATATTTTATTTAAAATTTAATAAATTAAATGAGTAGAATTTGAGTATTAGGTATTCGCTCGAATATATTTGTAAGTAGTTCGATTACTCTTTTTATATTAAAATATTATAATATATATCAAAATTTTAGGGTCAATTTTATCTTAATAATTTATTCAAGTATAATATATGTTATATAAATTATTTTTAAAATTGATGTTTGTAAGTAAAATGATTACTACACAAAATGTGTTGTAAAGTATGAAAACTTATATAAATATAATTTATATTTTATAAAATTTATCAAATATAAGTATTCACGAGTAATTCGTGAGTAACTCGAATTATATTAAATTAGAATCTAAGTATCAAAATAATATTTGGTCTAATACTCGATCGAACTCGAATTCGAGTATCAAAAATTTAATTAGAATAGAATTTAAGCACGTGAAACCATTTGCTTCTTTCTTTTTAGGGGGTTATTCTTCTCATCTGTTGGTGCAAAGGAAATGAGTTATAGAGAGAATTACGTTCGGTTGGTGCTTTTGAAAAAAAGTAACGTAAGCAACCTATGAAAGTAGGTTCGGCTAAAAATAGAAATAGAAAGGAAAAAAGGCAGGTGCTAAAGGAATAATTAGACAAGAAGTCCGAGATGCTGCTCGTGTGCATATTGAAAACACTGAATTGATTGTGAAATCAATGAAAAGTAACCCTCAGAGGACGATGGACTATTGACATATAAACTCCAAATCTGAGAGAATGAAGAAAGAAAACAATATGGAAACATCTTTTTTAAAATAAAAGGAAAAGCATTCGTAGAGTAATATTTAGTCCAAAATTTATTGGAACTATTCCAGTGAATCGAATAGAAAAATTGATCCTACAACAAATAACATAACTTGTATTCGACTTGTTTAGCCCAGTTACAATTGAAATTGCGAGAAAAATTCAATAGAACTTCAAATCAGATATGGATTGCTTGGTAGAATAATTATACTTTTATCTGTTCTCCCCAAACAAACAAAAAAGTTGCAAAACTAAAATTTGTTTCATTAAAACGGTTTGAATTTACATTTCTTTTATATATTATATTAGTATTTCTAAAATTTGTCATACAATTCATTTTGATATTAAAAACAAATTTAAATACAAAATAGTATAGTAAATTAAAATTTCCATCAAACATCCAATTTTGAAGATTAAAAAAAAACACTCTAATATATTTATGAAATTCAAATGTAATGAAATAAGACTTTTTGTGGATTGAAGGAAGTATAATTTATGATAATAATTAATTAGACTTGCATTAAGTTTACTTAATTTTAGAATTAAATTGTTTTACTAAGGTAGCCCTCAAACGTAGCTCTCTGTTGTGAAAAGAAGACGCATTTAGCAATCACTTGGTCTGAAAAATTCACTAAAACCCGCTTCCAATTGCTAGGCTTTTTACTGGAACAGATATTAATGTAATATATTTGCTTAAAACAGATATTTAACATTCATACATAAGTTCAAACTCCAGATCCTAGAGTAATTTACAAAGTGGATAATGAAGATTGATAATATATATTTGATATTTCTACACGGGTAGATGTGCAACTGCAAATGGATTGCTGATATATTTACAAATGTGAAGATTCACAATTCAGCACAACCAAATGTCTTCTCACTGCTGTAGCACATGTAAAGGAACCCATCTTCTTCCTTGTATGATTCATAAACACACTCCATCAAACTTGCTGGTGGAGACAACAGGTGAATAAATTTAATCAGGACATCTCAGATGAAGACATCAAGTAAAAGATGGTCAAATTTCACAAAACAAAACAATGCACAAGGAAAATGCTACTGAACTTACATGTTTGGGGCAATGTATTCTGTACGAAAACAAAGAGCGCTTTTCCAGGTTCGAGATGCAGTCTAACACTCAAGATGTGAATGAATTGACCAACGGACATGTCTCGGGGGACAAGGTACCTGTTGTCAAAAAGAAATAATAACAAAACTGGAGTGACTTATTGATGTCAAAATAATACAAGTGAACGATAGCCATGATGTGACAATGTACAAGGAACCTTACACTTCATGCTTCACTACAAACAAACACACACAAGAAGAAGCTGAGAGCAAAAGCTTACTTTTTCTTCTCCATCTCTGGAAGGTCAGTTTTGGTATACCTTTCAGCCACCACCTGTATAATCCAGATAATAGCGGATTTTACATCAGGAATGATCATAAAAGAGACTCGACTGGGATAAAGGAAAGATGACCGAAATTCACCTGACACGACGTTACTAACTTCATGAGAGAAACAAAGAAAGCTAACAAAATATTTTTGAGCAGAGCAGTAAAGATGGTAGACAACAACACCAGTCATCGCTTCATAACACATGAATCTTGACCAATTTGTAAGTCAAGTTCTTGAATGAAGTTCAAATCATGCTTACTTATTCAAGAATCTGTACACATTACAACCACGCGAGCAGCTGCCTTTGTTTCCCTCATTTGTTTGGTTCAGAAAATCAGGGGGGGGGAAAACTAATAATTTGTTACTTTGTTATGGACACAACACTTGGTTTACTGCCTGAACAAACGCTTAATTCTTCTACATATAACAACTTGAAGTACAAAAGAGTATAAAATTGCTAACCCTAATTTAGGCTCCTGAGGAAGCAATAAAGGGCAGATATGAACTAAAGAACATCATAAATTCATAATCCAATAGCAATAACATATGACTATGAAATTTAAATAAAGCTTGTAATTCATCAAATATAACAGCAGAAAGAAAATTGATGCTAAATTGACAACTTAAAGAGCTAATTAACGAATAACGTCTCGAACTTTATACGAGAGAAGTCAACTTACAGGGACTCGATCAGGATATTTTGCAATTATGTCTCTTGATTCTTCACATCGTTCCTCTGCAATTAATTCAGATAAAGGGAAAACAACAAAACATTAGAAGAAAAGGGTACGAATTAAAAACAATAAAAGGGGGTGAATTATGGATTTAGGTAATTTTAGAATGAAAAAATTGTAAGTAAAACTAACCAAATGAGTACTCGTCTTTGAAAGATGTAGGCTTCCCCATCTAATTTTTATTGTTGATTGAAGAAGGTGTTCTTCGGATGATCTGCCACAAATTATAGAGAGAGAGAGAGAGAGTAACGTAGAAGAAACGAAACGAAGAGAAAACGTAGAACTTGGAATGGATGGATTGATAAAGTGATATTTATAATGTCTGAGGCATTAAAATCATCTTGCGGGGATAGCTCAGTTGGGAGAGCGTCAGACTGAAGATCTGAAGGTCACGTGTTCGATCCACGTTCACCGCATTCCTTTCTACACTTTTAGCTTTCTCTTCTTTTCTCACAGTATGGGGCTCCGGGCTTTTTGAGTTTTGACACTTGATTTTCTGATAGGATCATCTGGATACAAAATATTACAGACATCTAGTTTGTGTTGACTAAAACAGTCATCATATCAAGTTCTGTGTTCTCAAAATTTATCCTTGTATATCATATTGCATGATTTGAAATTTCATTATTTAGTGTCACCCCAGTAATTTGATTATTCAAAAGAAAACAAAGGCCAACTTCAATAGTATTATAGCTCAATAAGAAAAATAATACTCGATTCGTTCCACAAAAAAGAACAATATTTAGATTTTAGACGAATATTAATTTTGCATATTTGATCAATAATTAAATGTACAAATAATAATTTTTTATCATAAAATTTGTTATGAACTTTTAAGTTACAACAATATCTATAAGTTTATAATTGAAAGTGTTTTTAATTTATAACAAAATAATAAAGAAAAATTTCAAATGTAACTGTTTTTAGAATAATTTTTTTTCTAGACGTAACTTTTTTTTTGAAACAGAGAGTAAATAAATCCTATTCCGAAGATGTATTAAGACTCTTCTAGCTAAGTTTTACAAGATTTTCGCATTAGCTCTTGTAATTGATACTTCTATGCGTTTTAAAATAAAAAAGGATAACTATTAACATAAATAATCTAATGATTAATACTGGTCTTCTTAATCAAACTAAAGTGAAATTTATATCATACGAAAATTTGATTAATTTTAAAAGTTTAACACACTCCGTATATCTTTAAAATTTAAAACTCAAAAGAAAAAACAAGAGGAACTACAAGGAGAGTAGTAGTTGTAAGTGGATAGTGACGGATGAAACACCAATCCAGTAGAACCGGTAGTTGGAAGTGAGTCCAGTGGGCCCAGCCCAAGCTTTTGGGATGGAGAGAGAGCATCCTTGCTGGAAATACCACTTACCAAACTTATTACCAACTCCCTCCACTCCACCATTTTTCTTAAACTTTTCTTTCCAATAGAACACAAGCTCTTTTTTTAGTTGTTGCCACGTCATGTGCACTGCCTCCCTCATGTTCAATTTTCAATGATTTTTCTAAACATTTTTATGTATGCCACTTGATATTGTCCTGAATTAATTTGTTAATTAAGTATCATCATGTTTGTTTCAAATTAAATTTTAAAAATTTTATATTCTTGTAATATAAATTTTTATACTATCAGAATCTAAAATCTCTAAAATTTAAGTTGAAACAAATGTGACTTATATCGACTATTAGAACAGATTATGAATTATATCATTTATAACATACTCCCTTTGTTTTTTTCTTTTAAAAAGTAACATTTTGAGAGTAAGATTTGTTCTTAAAAACGAGTGATATTTGTATAAATTTTTCATTATAATATTAAATTATTTGTTATTACAATATTCTTATCTTATTTTATCTTTAATTAAATATGCATATCAAATTTTATGAGAAAAACTTATCAATTTTACATGTAATTCTTAATTAAACATGCGACATTAATATTATTAAATTTTTTTGTGAAACATATGAAGTACTAATTAAAAGTTGACACATTTTATACATTAAAATATATATAGTACTCGTTCTGTTCCAAAAAAAAGTAACATTTGAAAATAAAATTTATTTTTAGAAAAAAAACAACATTTATATAATTTTTCATTATAATGCCATATTTTTTGAATTTTGTTATTATAATATTTTTATATTATCTTTAATTGAACGTTCATTACAGATTTCACGAAATTTTTATTATTATTTTTATATGTATAACTTAATTAAATATGTAAAATTAATATTTGCCGCAGTAAGTAATAGATTGAAAAGTTATTATCGTAGAGATCTAGTTCGTAGTGTTGTTTCCGAAAACATTGACAATTTTTGCGTTTGAGTGATGGTAAGTACACGTTCAACGTTCCCAAGAGACTTTAGAAGAAGAAAAGGGAAAAATACTTGTTCAATAAATAGAATGATATCTGGTATATTCCAAGCCACTCTTCATATGCCATTACCTATTCAATTGCTAAGCAGTAAAATGTGTTATGTCTGGTCAATAATTCATTAGCGAATTTCCTAGTTAATACAATTAGCTCAACAGGTCCCATGTAAATTGTCTGTACCAAATATGTAAACATGGTACCTTTTCAAGTCAAGTCAATCATGTAATGAATACGATATTGACACCAATAAGTTTGGTAGCCCCTCTGAAATGCAAATAATGTTATAAATGTATGTGTTATCAATAATTTGAGTAGTATAATTAATTATTTGGATGCAAATATGTAACAAATTTCTCTGAAATATATAATTAATTTAATAGTATATATTACTAAATGTTAGTAATTTAGTAACTATATTTTATGTTGATAATATTAACCGTAGGAAAATAGACACGAATACTTTCAAATCAAAGTTGTGCAAAAATAGGATCATTATTACTCGACGTGACATTCATGATTCAACTGCTAGAATTTCATAAGATTTTGGCAATCATTACACTCAATATTTATTATGATAGCACGTCATTTGTTCATATTTAATTGTCATATTTTAATTTTTTTTTGTTTAAATTGATTATATTTAGAATTAAAGTACTATTGTCTTTTTACATTTAATAGACAAAGATACATGATTTTCAACAGTAAAAAAATATATTGAATATATTATCAAAGTCAACATATATAAGTTTTAAATATAAAATACATATGTTAAATTGCGTGTATTAAAATTAATCAATTTTTCCTTAAAAGTGATAAATAAATCAGGACAAAGTAAGAATAAAATCTTATTAATGATCCAAATATGTTCGTTATTATTATTTTTTTTAAATAAGATGGTTTTTGCCACTCATTTAAAAATGTGCCAGTACATTAACCAAATTCTTCATTTTTAAAACGCACAGGTCATAATTAAATTTCAAAAAGCAAGAACCTTGTTTAATATACCATAACAGCAAAGATTCTTTTATCCAAAAAAAGATTTAGATTCTCCATTTTTTCTCTTTTCTTTCCTTTTTCCCGCTACATAAAAAAGTAAGATTCTTACAGGAATCTTAACCGGCTAATCCGGTATCCGGTCATATAATTAGTCACTACAACATCATTCTCTTCCCAGCCAGCTCCATAAATAACTTGGACTTCTTGTAAAATCAGAGTCATCGTCTCCAAATACACCGCGGGTCGGATCAGTCTTACTTCGGTTTGTCTTTTACCAATAATCCCCGACCCGAACCGGACGCCGCTTATCTATTTCAGTTACGTATACCATCCTCATTCTCCTTTTCAACTCTGTTTTTTGTTTTCATTTCTGAAAAGATTTTATTTTTGAATATAATTGCTTGTATATAGACCCTCTGTTTTTGTTCTCTGTATTTTGATTCAAATAATATATTAACAAATAAATAAAGATCTGAAATGAGATAAATTGGTTAGCGTGGTTTATGATTTTTCGCGGAGTTTGGGTCTTAAAATTTAAATCATGTCCGAATTCTATATATCTCTTTATTTGAATTGGCCAAAACAAATTGGATTTGCGCTTAAATACAATTTGAACTTTGGGGGGTTACAATCAGTACGTACAAAAACTAATTTTAGATTAATAGGAAGTTGCAATTAGTAAAAAACAAGAACAATTGTGTAATTCCTTTTAATGGATATTAGATATACCGCTAGCCGTGCACATCACTTATAAACACTGTAGTAAAAATCTCGCCTCGACAAATTAATCCTTCTGTTTAGACGTTAGGAGCCCTCTATTGTTTATTGACTTGTTCCGTTTATCTCTGATGACTAATCTTGATTAAACGAATCAAACCCCGTTTAAGAGTTAGGCGATCTCTACCCGCCTGAAGTTTTTTGCAACATTGCCATTTAAAAAAAAAAATTTAGATTTGACCAATTTATGTTAGATTTATATTATTGGATTTTTTAAAATTTAGAATACAAATTTTATTCTGATTGGGTTTTTTAAAAAAAAAATAAAAGATGATATCTACATATAAATTGCTAGCATAATACCCAAGTTTGGCTGTGATTGAATTATTTTAAGCAAAATCGCTATTTCAGTGTCCGACTTTGTTGAGCGAATAACCTATTTCGCTTAAAAATTAGTAGATACTTGCTTACCTCCACTTGTCTACTAATATATTGAAAATAGGTAGACTGCAGGCTACTCAGTTTAGATAACTATTATATGGTCTAGTACTCAGTGTTTGTAATTTGATTTGATTTGTAGATGTTAGGCATAAATGTGTCCCAAAGTTAAAGCATAATACGTACAGTACTTGTTTAAAGAAAAACTTGGAAGAAGAATGGGTGGCCTCATGAGTTTGTATATATTCTAATCTAGATATGAAAGAATATATTTTGATTTTTGATTCTAGAGTAGTGAAAGCTGAAGGTTTTATTTCTAAAGGTTGAAGAATCAACTTCTTGTTTCTTTCTCTTCTGTATCAACTTTTATCGGAATATAAGCTCTTGGAGTGCATGAAGTGAAGATAGTTTATATTGATGTTTCATATGTCATGATCAAACTAGTTGTGAGAGTTCAAATGGCATATTAATTCATCATGTGGGTAAAGAAAAAAGAACTTGTTCTTGATTCTTTATGTTTAACAGAATCTTGGAGTATATTCTTGTCGAAATAGGGAAGCTTCTTCTTTTTGAAATTTATGATATGTTTGTCTCCTGCAGCTTTAAAGCATGGAGAACTTCCTATTTACCTCTGAGTCTGTTAATGAGGGTCATCCAGACAAGCTGTGTGATCAGATTTCGGATGCTGTGCTCGACGCTTGCCTAGCCGAGGACCCTGACAGCAAGGTGGCCTGTGAAACATGCACTAAGACCAACATGGTCATGGTCTTTGGTGAGATTACTACCAAGGCTAATGTGAACTACGAAAAGATTGTCCGTGACACATGTCGTGCCGTTGGCTTTGTTTCTGATGTTGTTGGTCTAGATGCTGATAACTGTAAGGTTCTTGTGAACATTGAGCAGCAGAGCCCTGATATTGCCCAGGGTGTCCACGGTCACCTTACAAAGCGTCCAGAGGAGATTGGTGCAGGTGACCAGGGCCATATGTTTGGTTATGCTACTGATGAGACTCCTGAACTTATGCCTCTGAGCCATGTCCTTGCAACCAAACTTGGCGCTCGCCTCACCGAGGTCAGAAAGAATGGTACCTGCACCTGGCTGAGACCTGATGGTAAAACACAAGTCACTGTCGAGTACTTCAATGAAAATGGCGCGATGGTTCCAATCCGTGTTCACACAGTCCTCATCTCAACCCAACACGATGAAACTGTCACAAATGATGAAATTGCTGCTGACCTCAAGGAACATGTCATTAAGCCTGTGATCCCCGAGAAGTACCTTGATGAGAAGACCATCTTCCATCTCAACCCCTCAGGCCGCTTTGTCATTGGGGGTCCCCACGGTGATGCTGGTCTGACAGGGCGTAAGATCATTATCGACACTTATGGTGGATGGGGAGCCCATGGTGGTGGTGCATTCTCTGGCAAGGACCCTACCAAAGTCGACAGGAGTGGCGCATATATAGTTAGACAAGCTGCCAAGAGCATTGTAGCTAATGGACTTGCTCGTAGGTGCATTGTGCAGGTTTCATATGCAATTGGTGTTCCCGAGCCCTTGTCAGTTTTCGTAGACACATATGGAACTGGAAAAATTCCCGACAGGGAAATTCTTAAGATAGTGAAGGAAACATTCGACTTCAGGCCTGGAATGATCTCGATTAACCTTGATCTGAAAAGGGGTGGCAACGGCAGGTTCTTGAAGACGGCTGCCTACGGACATTTCGGAAGGGATGACCCAGATTTCACCTGGGAAGTTGTTACCCCCCTCAAGTGGGAAAAGCCCCAAGCCTAAGTCTAAGATTAGTATTGTTTGCTTCCAGCTTTAAATGGTTCTTTACTGTTTTGTGAAAATGAATAACTCGCGTCTCTTTGTTGTTGCTATTTGCAACTTCAATGTCTTTCATTATCTCTAAAAGTTATTGAGGTGCTCCTTTGTCTCCAAGTTCTTGTTCAGATTGGTAGACCATTTATATTGTCTTCTTCATTCTCTCTGTCATCGTATCTTCTTCATGCATATCAGTATTCAGCTATAAATTATATATTTTCTTAGGGATGTAAAATTATTATTGTTACACCGTACAAACAATTTGTGTTTATTTTGTGGATCTCACATTGACGAATCTCAAAACACTAGTGGAAATTAATTCCTTAAAATTCACTCTAATTGAAATATGTAAGTATTAATTTTATTTTGTTATTATTTACTTTTTTGAAGAAAAATATGCAGTGCAATTTTCTTAAATTTTTAATTTATAAATAGTAGTAACATTGTAAATTCTTTTCAAACATTGTTAATGCCATGTCTTAGATATCTTCACATTAAATTAAATTTTATATGACCAAGTTAAAATAAGAAAAATTATAATATTAGCGTTTTAATTATGTGGACAATAGTAAGGACTTATAAATTTTATTATCATTGAAATCTTTTTTTTTGTGAGGAGTTAAAATAAATTAAGCAAAATGAGATATATATATATATATATATATATATGTGGTATAACCATAGTGGCTTATAATATTTTTAAAAATGACATTTTTTTTATT
>CM025786.1:3340595-3429644 GCA_014636745.2 Centella asiatica | reverse complement strand
AACATTTAAAACATTAAATAAAATGAATGAAAAGTGACACCAATTTCGAGACATTATTGCTTTATATATTTTTATTTAGTTTACTTTAAAAAGCTATCTAGATATTACTATAAATACACATACAGACATATACATAGATACAGAAGTATTGCATTGTGAACAGGGGCGAAATTAGGATGGAGTATCGAGGAGGTGGAGGAAGAAAATAAGGATTGAGGGACGAAATGTAAAATATAGTATAATATACATATATATATATATATATATATATATATATATACATATATATATATATAGGTGATAATAAAAATTTTAAAAAATTAAAAAGAGCGGTCGTCACCCCTATTTTTTTTTAGTTCCGCCTTTGATTGTTAATCCTTCTGCTACGATATGAGGTAAGCCGGTAAGGTACTCTAATAACTCTATCATCTCTACGATTATATTTTAGAGTTTTAGATTTTTAATAAAATAGAGTTAAACTGCCTAATAATTCCTTTATATATCTCCACCGACCGAATATATCTTAAGATTTTAGTTTTTTAATAAAACAGATTAAACACTGTCAATAACAAAATGAATCGGATGAAAGATGAGAGAATTTTAGGACGAGCCTGGCTGCTCCCTTATGCTAAATTGCGTATTAAAAATAAATTTTGAATTATTCGCATTTTTCTGTTCGGTTTATGCTAAGGAATACATATAATATACAATTACAAAAGTATTATTTTTGTTGCATTTTCTGTTTGGTTAACGCTAAGGAATTCGGAAGAAATATAAAAGATAACGTAATTACATATGGATACATGCACACACAAGATTATTTTCTTGGCTTTTCTATGTTTGGTTGATATTACAATATATTCATATCATGCATATACAGAGTATTTGTCTTTAGAAGAAACTTGTTAAATTTTTATATAAAATCAATGTCATCTTTTGAAAGTAAACCAGAAGTAATTTAATAATTGAAAATTGCCAGGATCAATTTAAATATTTGTAAAAGATGAAAATTTTATCAAAACTGAAAACTCTTATTAAAAAACATTGAAATCAAAGAGAAAATATAACAAAAAAAACACCTGTAAAATATGAGTCACAGCATAATAAACCTCAAACCAACTCAAAAGAAAATGACTGATCCAACTCCAAACCTTGATAATTATCTCCTTGTTTCAATTAATGTTAATATTTTTCAATATTGATATTAGAGATACATTCTAATCTGATCACTCGTCATTTGTAGAATCCTTAAGAGTTAACTTGAAATATGTACATGCCATAATTCAAGATTACAAAGGCTAGTTATATCCATAATTACTTCATGAAATTTTTCAGTAGTGCTGTATCCCATTTTTTTTTAAAGTACACACTTTTTGCCGACATGAGTTATTTTCTTTTTGAGGTTAAACTTGGTATTTTGAGGCTTATTGGGTGAATTTTTTCCATGTATAACACAGACACAACTATTATACAATAAAAAGGCTGCCAAGTCCATACGACATTCCTTGCGTAAAGCCAAAAGTCTCATCTCCAAAACTGCTTAGAGTCTTACACCACATGATTTTGCCAACCCCCCAACTATGCAAATCTTGTTCAAACATTGCATGACTCGCTGCTAATACTACAAATTTCATGGCACTAAATTAAATGTTCTCCAAAATGGTTGCTAGCAATTTGTCTTTGTCTGATGTATGAACGTCTTTCTCAGAATTACTCGAACGATATATACTATGTTTGGCCTTATTATGGATATGTCTCGACATTCACTTCTTTCCGAACACAAAATTGTGGGGAAAGCACAACAAAATCTATGTATGATATAAAACTACAGCGTTTTGAGACAAATACGGCGGACTTCTCCCTTCAATCTCTTTTGATTTTTTGTTGGGAATCCAGGACAAACAGGATGTTCCATCCAATCATTTTATGCAGATTCATAATTTTTGAAATTTTAGGATATCGGTCAAGTCGTCCATAATTGTATGTTTAAGTACATATTTGTTTCAACTTAAAATTATGAAATTTTAGATTTTGACAATGTAATTTATATTGTCAGAATCTATAATCTCATAATTTTAACCTGAAACAAACAGGGTTCCGCGATTTACCAAATACTAAATTGAGTATTTGACTCAATTAATTAACTTTGTACAATTTAATTGATTGATATTATGACATCAAACATACATTAAAAAATTTAATCAGAATTTGATCTCGATGTTATACTTGCAATTATAAGCTAAAATAATCTTTTGCCAAAATAAACTAATCTTACCTAAATCAAAATCATAATTGTACTTAAATTATACAATCAGTGTTAAATTAATCAATTATAATTATACTAAAATAATAATTACATATAACATAATCAAACAATCACCTAATTATTATAAGTTATGTTATAGAACAAATACATATAGCATTATCAATTAAGTAATGTTTTTGGTACATTACATAACTATGCTTTTATATGTTTGTCACCCAACAAAATCCAATAATTCCCATACTTTTTAAAGATTTTTGCCATTTGCTATCTATGGCCTCCATTCCCATATAAATTTTGACATTTTAAAATCAGATTAACTCGCTTTCAAATGTAAAATCAATACATAATAATTTGATTTTAGTCATTAATTTGAGAGATAACCCAATTTGAAGTAAAATTTAGACAACCACGTGTGAAACATAAGTTGATATAACTGGTAAATTATTTTAAAACTTATTCAGTCAAATATCGGTTAATTTTAAAAAAATAAATAAAATAATAACAACTTTGTCTCCATAGGCACGGATGTATAAGTATATAAATAAGATGATATGGACCTCAAAGCTCCCATGTTTTCTCCGACAGTTCCCTGCACAGACACCCTGAAAAATTTCAATCAGCAATGACAGAACTAACAGGGACGGATGATATTACCAGTCACGCAGTTGGCACATTCGGAGAAGATGAGGAAGGTGAATTAGAGTTGGCGGCAATTGAGAGACTGCAAACACAAGGACAAGTTGTAACATCAGGGCCTTGTGATCAACAAGTCGGTATAAAGGATCATAAGGAAGACAAGAAGGCCGTGGAGATTGATCATTTCGTGAAGCTTGGAGCTCGAGAAAGACATGCATTCATCGATAAACTTCTGAAGAAAATTGAAGAAGACAATCACCGCTTGTTACTGAACCAGAGAAAGAGAATAGACAGGTCTCTTCTGAATTTTTCTCATTACTCCAGAGCTACATGAAAGACAGAAACATAAAAGGATACTGACACGAGACTCAAGTATTCACAACAGAAAATGTAATAGTATCAATTTAACATATAAATATGATTGAGTTTAGAACATCTAAATGTATTCACTAATCACCCTATTTCAGGAAAACATATGGGTTATAAGCGATTTTAAAACTTACTTTCTGGATTTTGTGAAAACAAAATCACAAATGTCTGATATTAGATTGCAAAGAAAAGATAAATGTGTTAGTGCTGAGGTATTCAGATAAATCCTAACAAATCTGTCTAGACAAGGTACTAAGGTGGAGTGGGGTTGGTTTACGTGATACAGAATTCTGTGTGTGCTGTCATTCATTCAACTTGGTTAGAAAGCCCCAACGTGCTTAGTCATATTCATATTTATCTGAATCAAATCATATTTTGTCTTTAGAGTGGGTCTGACATTACCTACTGCGGAAGTAAGGTACAAGAATCTATGTGTCGAAGCAGAGTGTGAAGTGGTTCATGGGGAGCCCCTGCCTACTCTATGGAACACCATGAAAAGGATCTTATCAGTTAAGTGTTGTTCCTTATCTTTTTCTTAGCCCTTTGACAATTACGAGCATGCAGATTTAAAAATAAAATAAAAATTTTAGTATATGTATATATGTGTGTATGTATGCATCAATGTATGTATAAGATAAATAACATAGAACTGAATAAAAACCCTCTCTTTATTTTGAAACAAAAATTGCACAGTGAGAAACTTAAATTGTTAAGTCGAAATGAAAGTAGGAGACAGCCCTGCAAGTAATTCTGGAAATTTGATACTATCTCTTCACAATAAAATTCTCATTCATACCCATCTTCAAATGCAAAACCCACCTAAGATGTACGCCCGTAGATTCCTCTCATTCCAACTTGAGGGTCCTACTTCTTCTTTTAAAATGTCCCAAAATGGAGGGTCCATCTCATTGGGACATCTCAAAATGAAAGGTCAAACCTTCAATTTAAAAAGTTCCATTTTAGAAAACAGAAGTTTGTTTCCTTATTCCTCTTAAAGATAAAAAGGATGGTTTGTTTCTCAGCATCTAAATGCTTAAATATATAGCAAAATTGAACTCTTTATTATCGTTGTCACTCCAAGATCTTTTACCTAAGTTTCCCCATCTGCCTGGATAAAGATGCCTATCCAGCTAAACTCCCCACGTGTCATGTAGTTATATGCTTAATAGAAAATGGATAAATCATGAATGAAATGTTTATGTTAATAGGGTATCATAAAGATTACTGGGAACAAATCTCATTCAACGAAGATCAAAATTCTGCGAGATGTCAGTGGAAGCATCAAGCCTTCAAGGTTCATCTTGAAATTTATTTTCATCAACTCATGGAATAGTGCAGTGTCACTTTATCCAAATTCTTTTAATCAAACAAATATATTCACAATACTTACCCTTTCACAGGATGACACTGTTACTTGGGCCTCCAGGCTGTGGAAAAACCACTCTACTGTTGGCACTTTCAGGAACACTCAAGAAGAATCTTGAGGTTTTTACTCTTATTATATCATGATTCTGCGAGAGATTAAAAAGCTTATTGCATTAAGTATGATACAAAAATGGATGAAATTATCATCATGTGAAACTATGATGCTAAACTACACATGCACAATTTTAGTCATTATTTCTGATTAATCATAGACAAATGTTAATTAGCCTTCTTGCAAAATCTTAAATATTAGGTTAGTGGAGACATCACTTACAATGGCTACAATTTGAATGAGTTTACACCTCATAAGACATCGGCTTATATTAGCCAATATGACCAACACATTGCTGAATTGACAGTAAGGGAAACTCTTGATTTTGCGGCAAGATGTCTGGGAATTGGAAGCAGAGCAGGTAACCATGTTCCATAAACTGTAGCCTATATCATTAATTAGAGGGTTTATCCATAACATATTGCACCGACCTGGCAGATAATGTACCGCATCTGATTACCAAATTTTTTAGATAAATGATTGCCACTGCCGGTATCAAATACCAGCCTATCATACTGAAATGGACCCAGTTCAGTATTTACTGTCATCTATTAGGCATAACATTGATCTGATGGCTGACTCTGTAAGTTGTTCTAGAAATTATGGCAGAAGTAGTCAGAAGAGAGAAACAAGCTGGAATCCTACCAGAACCGGACATTGACACCTACATGAAGGTAAACTTCAGGAAACCTTATTTGTATTGTTATAGTTATTTTCATTTTCATGAGTAGTTATAGTTTTAAGAATTGTCATGTTTATCTTCATTGGGGTCTTGTACTACCAGGAAACTGCCGTGAAAGGATTAAAAAGGACTCTTCAGACAGACTATATTTTAAAGGTAGTACTTTCAACAAAATTATGAATCAATAACCACCTTATTATATGTTGTTCAGAAGAAAACTTTTGTGATATATAAATTTTCCAGATACTTGGATTAGATATCTGTGCCGACACAATTGTGGGAAATGCAATGAGAAGAGGAATATCAGGAGGTCAAAAGAAAAGGCTGACAACAGGTGCTCTACACAGACACCAATGGTCCATATTATACGTTCAGGACCATAATGCAGATTGATGTACTTGTAATTGTTCATAAAAACCTCTAACCAGTAAACTATATGGTTGGCTATGAATATAATCACTTGCTGTAAAACTGACAACGTATCATTTTAGCACAACAAGTTTCCTAACGTCTTATTTTACCAGGGGAGATGATAATTGGTCCATCAAAAGTTCTATTCATGGATGAAATATCAAATGGCTTAGATAGTTCAAGCACCTTTCAGATTGTTACTTGTCTTCAGCAACTGGCGCACATTACAGAATCAACCATCTTGGTGTCACTTCTGCAGCCAAGCCCAGAAACATATAATTTGTTTGATGACATCATCTTGATGGCTGAAGGAGAGATTGTATATCATGGCCCTCGAGATAATGTTATAGAATACTTTGAGAAATGTGGTTTCAGTTGCCCACCGAGGAAAAGTGTCGCTGACTTCCTCCAAGAAGTATGCTTTTGTCCTGTAATATATCAGCTAATACATAAAAAGATTGTACCATCAAACTATACTAAACTTGAAAATGAACATATACAGGTAGTTTCTGAAAAGGACCAGGCGCAGTACAGGCACCATAAAGACCAACCTTTAACTTTTGTCACTGCAAAAGAGTTCACGAGAAAATTTAAAGAATTCCATCTAGGACAGAAAATGAATGAGGACCTCTCTCAGAATTTTGATAAGGATGAGTGTCATAATAATGCATTGATATTCAACACTTTCACCACAAGCAACTGGGAGCTATTCAAGGCATGCATGGCTAGAGAATGGATTCTGATGAAGCGTAACTCATTTGTTCATGCATTTAAATCTGTACAGGTACAGGCACATGTGGTGAGAGTTGCATTGAACTTAGAATGCTTGTACTTATGTAAATCTTTTTCCCTGCAGCTTGTGGTTTCTGCCCTTATAACGATGACAGTTTTTCTACGTACACAGACAAGAATTGATGTCATTGGTGCAAATTACTTCTTGGCATCTCTGTTTTATTCCCTTATCAGATTTAACAGTAATGCAATCCCAGAGTTATCCATGACTGTGTCCAGACTTTCCATCTTCTATAAACAGAGGGATTTTCATTTTTACCCCGTATGGGCTTATTCAATTCCTGCAGTCATTTTAAAGATTCCGCTTTCATTTCTAGATGCTTTTCTATGGACAGGACTCACTTACTATGTTATAGGTTACAGTCCGGAACCAGAAAGGTGTGTCTTCATAAAACTAAAAGCATTATATAATTAGAATTGCTTTATGTCACAGTTATTTTATTTCAAGGGCTGATTTATACACGTTTACAGGTTTTTCCGTCAGTTAATTCTCCTTGCTTTTGTAAATCAAGTATCTACATCACTATTCCGCCTGATAGCTGCTATCTTTCCTGATCAATCTGTTGCAACCTTCTGTGGTCTCTTCACAGTACTAGTGATGTTTTTGTTTTGTGGCTTCATAATTCCACAACGTGAGGCAACTGATGATTTCATTTGAGAATTTATTCCTTAACAATTTTCAAAAACTAACAATCCTCCTCATTGCAGCCTCTTTGCCTAATTGGCTGGAATGGGGTTTTTGGCTTTCCCCATTTACATATGCAGAAATTGGAATTTCAGCAAATGAATTTCTCGCTCCTAGGTGGCAGAAGGTGAAATCTAACAGATATACAGTATATTATGTTATGTTTGCATAGGTGACTGCTCATATTTACTTTTCCTTACAGGACTCATCTTCAAATGTTACAATAGGGCAGCAATTTCTAGCAGACCATGGACTAAACTTCGCGCGAAACTTTTATTGGATATCTTTCAGTGCATTACTAGGATTCTGGATTTTCCTAAATATTGGATTCACTTGTGCATTAAGTTTTTCAAAGTGTAAGTTCCTCTTACAAATGCGTACGAAAATAAATTAGAGTCTGTATACATGTCCTTTTTTGTATGCATGTGAGCATGAATACACATACTGATTTACTAATTTCAAACCAGTTTGAATTGGGACATGTGGGCAAATTATATAAATAATTAAGTCAAAAATGTTTCTACTAGCCTGTTCTGATGAAATTATAACATATTCAGCTTCAGGAGGATCTCAGACCATTATTTCACATGCAAGACTCTTCAAACTAAGAGCAAAAGACAACACACACAAAGAATCTCACGAAAACAAATGCGCTAATATTGTTCCATCTAATGCTCCAGTGGAAAGAAAACAGATAGGTGAGCATCTAATATCCTACACCTAAACATAGATGTTAAATGCTTATAGGAGGAAAGTGAATGGCGAATAACGTCAATGCACTCAAATCAAGATTAGTATTGAAAAGAATTTCTTTTTCAACAGGAATGGTTTTACCTTTCAAGCCAACGACAGTAACATTTGAGAATGTGAAATATTTTGTTGATACTCCTAAGGTAGTGGTTTATTCTACCTACGACTGACTTCAAGTCTTCAACGCTATTGAAATGACTTCTGATATTATCTTCAATATTTATAACAGAAAATGAGAGACAAAGGTTTTAAACAGAAAAGGATTCAACTTCTTCACAATATTACTGGATCATTTCAGCCTGGAGTTCTGACAGCTTTGATGGGCGTTACTGGAGCTGGAAAGACAACACTTCTAGATGTGCTTTCTGGCCGTAAAAATACTGGTATCATTGAAGGAGATATTCGAATTGGAGGTTACCCTAAGGTCCAGAATACTTATTCCAGAATATCTGGTTATTGTGAGCAAACTGATATTCATTCTCCTCAAATCACAATAAAGGAGTCACTCACATACTCTGCTTGGTTACGTTTGCCACCTCAGATAGCCGAAACTACTAAATCTGTAAGATATCTTCCAAAATGAAATGAAGCCAAATTATCTGATAGTGTCAGTTAGATATTAAGTTTCAGTCGTTTGACTATGTTGAATTGATTTTCTATAAAACTAAAGGTCTAATCACTTGTAAAGTTATGAAACTACACTAATATCTAAGAAAGCTATGAATTATGAACCTTCACTAATAAGAAAAAAAGAGTTCTTTTCAAGTGTACGCTTCACAGAGATACATATATGGGAAGAATTCATTTGAAATGATGATTAAAAATTTTACCCACAAACTCACACAGCTGGCAGGTTATGGGAAAACTTTGTTTCTCACACTAAAATCTCTTCGTTAACTTCTATCCATGCACAGGAATTTGTTGCAGAAGTTCTTCAAATGATTGAGCTCGATGATATTAAAGATACATTAGTTGGTGTACCTGGTGTAAGTGGTTTAACAAATGAACAGCGAAAACGGCTAACTATTGCAGTAGAGCTTGTTTCAAATCCATCCATAATATTCATGGATGAACCAACCTCAGGTTTGGATGCCAGAGCGGCTGCAATTGTCATGCGAGTGGTGAAGAATATAGCAAATACAAGGAGAACAGTTGTGTGTACCATCCATCAGCCAAGTATCGACATATTTGAGGCATTTGATGAGGTAAATAAGTGCTAGAAAATCCTGTCAAATGAATGATAGGTTGTCAATTTACATTTTCCCTCATCTTGGTTGCTAATGCAATCAAAATGACTGTAGAGTGTAGACCAATCAGCAAAATATGATAAAACCAAAGGACAAGAACAACAGTCCTCTATTCAACATAATTACGCAGGTAAATTACATCTTCAATGAGAGAAGAAATGAAAATGTTTTCCCTTCCACCACGCCCACCCAAGAAAAGTAAACCTGAAATAAAGATCTAAACCAAAGTAAATTGTTATGAAATCTCATTTTACCTAAACAAGTGATGGGAACATAGCTCCACACAGTATGTAATATTTTTGGTAAGAAACTAATCATTACCTTTTCTAACTTTCTAGATCAGATAACAACAGGAATAACTTAATGTTTTCTACAGCTAATTCTAATGAAGAGAGGAGGACAAATAATATATTCTGGAGAGTTGGGTCAACATTCCTATAAATTGATTGAATATTTTGAGGTAAGCAATGATTATTCAGCTCACCTCCTCTCTCCTCTCTCTCTCTTTCTCTCTCTCTCTCTCTCACACACACACACACTCACTCTCCTTTGAATTGATTAAAGATCATCTTAATTTGCTCTGTTTCTTTGGATGCATGAAAGTACATTTCAAAGAGAGCCAAGGGAACGTAATATGCATTTGTTTTTGTGATATTACTCATTAAAAAAATTGAATAAGACCTGGCCGTTAATCTCACTGGTCATCGACTACCTCCTCTGAAAAGTGAGGAGGTATGGGTTTCGAACCTTGCAAGCTAATAAAAAAAAACTTACAAGATAGTTGATGGGAGTGTGAGTGTGTGCATGAGTTCTAGGCCTATGTAACCGGAAAAAAATGAATGAATTCATTTTATTGAAGAAGTATACACAAGATAGGAGACAGAAAGTTCTATAACCTAATACAAGTGTAAAATAAAAATAAGAAAAATCCATATTTTATTTAAACAGAAGTGTGGCACATACAAAAAATTGATGTGTAAAATTTCACATCTCTGCATAGTTTGGACTATGAGTCAACTCTACAGAGTCACATAATAGAGGAGAGTAAAAGGGTAGAAGGACCTACATAGCTGAACAGATTGGGGATAAATGATCATGCCCACAACTCTAGCATTAGACTTATTCCGGATACAGTAGAACAGAGAACTCAAATGTCCACAGAAGTTTTTTGATTTATTGATTTAGTTATTATTGTAATGAAAGTCACAGGTCATAACGGCAAATTAGAGAGTTTAACTACAATTTCTCTCCTTTTTGGCAGAACATTACTGGAGTAAAAAAAATCCATGAAAATTACAACCCCGCAACGTGGATGCTAGAGATTACAAGTTCATCTGCAGAAGCACAACTTGGTTTAGACTTTGGCCATCTCTATAACGAGTCTCATCTATGTCGGTAAGCATAAGATTTATACAAAGCGTTGGCATTTCAAGATCAAATATTAGATCAATCATGAGGTCCTATCGAACGCTGAAATATTATAGAAAATGTTTAATTACTATTTGTTTAATAGTTCTGGTCTTTATCATCCAAATAGGCAGTTGCTATCTATTTTATTCTTTTAATTGTTTATTTAACATGATTTATGAACTATGAAGGCTCAAACTGAGGCAAAGACCCATTAATGCCGAGAAAAACAGATAAAAAGATAGCATTACAGACAAATACTGTCATCCTTCTAGTGATTCCGTAATCTTTTACTCCGTAATATATTTATGAATAAGGTTATCTTCCTTAGTCCCTTTGAAATACTGCTAAGGGAGCCTTTACGCGTACCAACGTGACTAATATTCATAGAGTTATTCTTACATTTTATGAGTACTTAGGATGGACTTCTTGCACCAACCATTTATTATGTCTTCTCTTTTCTCTAATGAATTTCTTCTTATATATATCTTTAAAAAAATAAGTGGTAATACCATTTCTTACCTACCTAGGGAAACAAAGCTACGTGTCAAAGAATTAAGTTCTCCAGCACAGGGTTCAGAAGAACTACATTTTCCTACAAATTTTCCACAAAATGAATGGGAACAGTTCAAAGCATGCCTCTGGAAACAGAACCTGTCCTATTGGAGGAGTCCTAAGTATAATTTAGTGCGCTTAACATTTATTGCGTTGGCATCTTTGCTGTTAGCTGCAATTCTTTGGCAAAAAGGAAACAAAATGTAAGCATGTCTTTTCTTTTCCATCTATAGGGCATGTTGTTCATCTTTTTTTCACCCTTTTCTGTTTGTTTTCTTTCCTAATAGAGCACATGGTATCATTTACATTTATGATTATCTTATATATATGTGATGATGTTGGGGATTGTTCCTCAGGTAGTGCCACAATGATCGAACAAATATGTTCATCTTCGAGAAACCTAAGATGACAAAAAAACTAGCCTGACAACATCTAACACAAAAGAAATTCCTATATTCTCCAAGCTTCAGGGAACAGCATGAATTAAACCAGAATTACCAGAATCTCACTTTAGAGTTACTCTTACCAGATTCATGCTCAGATGGTGTGTCCTTCAGAATTAGTACACTTGTTTTGACCATTATTTGGTGATCTTGGACACATTTCTATGTTTGGTTTTCTCCAAAAGCCTCATGGATTTTTATCTTTTCCACACAAAGTCCCTTTGCTTGCTTCATTATGGGCTGTGGAAATGGAAGCATTTGAGTCTGCGCATATTCACTAATTTATTTTGGAGGATTTCTGTCTACTATACGAATTCTTATTTAATCGCCAAAGTATAATACCCCTTCTTGCTACTATCAGAAACAAATAGACTTTAAGCAGAACTTAGTCCATGGTGCAAGGACAAACAAACATTCCTCCATCACCTGAAAACAGACACCAAAGCCACACATCTCACAAGCATCTAAAATACAAATCACTGATTCACTAAAGCAAGATCTAGTACAAACTACTAAGACAACCAAGAACCAGAGCCAGCACAAAATCTTTTAACATTACATATAGTTGTGCCCTTCAAAGATGAAGAAGAAAGACAGGCTGCAAAACTAATCAGAGGAGTGCAAAGACCTGCTATGTCTATCAGGGGAATCTCACATTCTCCCAAAACCAACCCAGACGCATACAATCACCCCGTCCCCAATGCATTGAAAGAAGAACAGTTACGACCTTTGGGGATGAACTTCCAATGACATACGATTAGAAGTGCAGATAATAACATCTCACCTATTCCACAAAAGGTCAAAGTTTCTCTTGATAACCTTATGTAAAAATCCATAGTCATTTTCAAACTAGAGATAAAGTTTTTCAGACCATGGTCAGCTAAACAAGAAGCATTTTTGCATAGGATGAGATACCAACTTCCAACCAACTACATGGTCCCATTCTCCTTAATAATCTTGTAGAGTAATGTATACAAGATATTTGTAAATTTATATTCAATGGTTCCTCAAATTAATTTTATTTGATTCTCTCTGGTCAAAGTTATCCATGTTTAATACTTAATATGCTGATTGTGATCCTTGTTTTAAAGAAATGGTGAACAGGATTTGTTGAACATATTAGGATCAATGTTCATTTTCCTACAATTTTTGGGAACATACAACTGCACATCCGTTCTATCACTTGTAGCTACTGAGCGTACTGTGGTCTATAGAGAAAGATTTGCTGGAATGTACTCCCCATGGACTTATTCATTTGCACGGGTAATGTTATGTTCACAAGCATACACAATTTTCCCAAAGTTTGGCAAGTCGATATTTCATATGAAAGATTTTCAATTCTTTTATCACCATATGCTTACATATATTTTCCATCCATGTGGCAGGTGATCATTGAAATTCCATATATACTACTTCAAGTAGGTATATTTGTGCTAATAACATATCCAGCAATAGGTTTTTACTGGTCTGTAGATAAAGTACTTTGGTATTTCTTCACAATGTTCTGCACAATGCTCTATTATACTTATCTTGGGATGTTGCTCGTTTCAATGAGTGGTTCTCTCCAAGTGGCTTCTGTAATGGCGAGCTTCAGCAACACTATCATGAGTCTTTTTTCAGGATTCCTCATACCTGAACCAGTAAGCAATTTCTGATTCTCTCAAGTCTTAACTCTGTAGATTACCATTTGTAGTCTGTACCTGCAGAGTTGCAGTTGCTACAATTTTTATCACATACAGAGCCATAAAAGGCCAAAAGCAACTATTATTATCAGTTATGAGACACACCAACAATATTTTCTAGGTTCACATACTTCAAAATATATACATCTACACATCGAACACATCAACTAAATATACTAATACAACCTTACGCAATTGCCTCCTCTTTTTATATAGGAAATACCAAAATGGTGGAATTGGTGTTACTGGATCTGCCCAGGATCCTGGTCCTTGAGAGGCCTTCTTACTTCGCAATATGGAGATATAGACCAGGAAATAACAGTATTTGGAGAAAGAAAAGCAATAAATGCCTTCTTAGGGAGTTATTTTGGTTATCATCATAATGATACAAGTGTTGTGGCATTAGTTCTTATAGCTTTCCCTTTTATATTTGCAACTGGCTTTGCATACTCCGTGGCAAAACTAAACTTTCAGAAGAGGTAAATAAAATTATCATGCTATAGAGACACAAACTTCAGAAAATTCTTACTTCACAAATTCTGTACAATATATTATTATTCACATAATTCTGATATTATTAAGTTCATTAATCGCATTGTTCGAACATGTAATTTTGAATGTTGACGTGGATTCTGTATGGAATAATACAAAGCTGTTTTTGACCAATACATATGCTATATACATCTGTTGATTCTAGCATGATAAATAATGTTAGAATTTGTATTTGTGTTTGTTTGTAAAACTCCTTTTTGATGTCCGTTCATATTTTGGCCATAACTTTTGCATACGGTGTCCATTTTTGACTTATAGCGATTCGAAGCTCTCGAAAAGTTCTACAGGGGCAACTCCGGAGTAGGGAGCATATATTCGTCAAAAAATACTCCAAAAGTAAAGTTTTGGGGTTTTGAAGTTTGTAACTAATGTTTTTATGACATTTTACTAACAGTGACAGTGATGGTCAGTTTTTGTCAATAAAATTGACGTCAGTTACATAGGTTAGTGGCCAATTGAATGACTATTAGTCACAAGATGGTAGTGCTAACATCAGTGTTGATGACTTATCTGCCGGTTATAACACGAAACTGCTAAATATTGGAGTTTTCTGGCACAAGGAAAAGATACTCAGTTGAGCTCAGAGACTTGACATATATCCTAGGGGTGAAACATATTTGAGCCCTTAAGGAAACCATTTTGGTAGGGGATGTTCAGCACCTTAAGGACAGGGATTTTACATCTTCTTTAGTTTCTTGATAACAGATAATGATCAATCGGAAACAAAAATATCTCTAAACAGGTTTTTGCCGGATGCAGTGAATTTTCAAAGCATAGATCATAAGATACATAACAAACATTGGCCCCATTTGTTTCGGCTTAAATTTTAAAAATTCTAGATTCTAATAATGTAATTTAAACATAAAAAATCTATAATCTCAAATGTTTAAGGGAAACAAACGGGGCCATTATATATCAGATTTGGTCAAAGTTCACCCGAAAAGCTAACCCAATTTCATAAAATCAAACACTCCATAAGAAATTCCAGAAGCTATGATCACTTGCCATAAACATGAGTGACAAATAAATCAAACTCAGAAGAACATGAACCCAATTTACGAGAAAACAATGATAACGAATTACATATGGAAAAAAGAAGGGTTTACCACTCACAAAAACAGACGCCATTCCCAAAGCGTCTTCCGGCCAAATTGAATCGATGAAATCGCCGGAAATGACGATGAATAATGATTTCTGCAGCTTTGCATTGGGAGTTATAGCTTAGGAATTCGGTTGCGAATATCAGCCTGTTTAAATTAGTTAGTTAAACTGGAGCTAGAGGGAGTATTTAATGCATTACGGTATAATTCATTTGTTTGTCTCGTATACGATAAGTATAAAAAATTCTCTACTGTTTTTCTTCTTTTACACTATATTTCTGAGTTTGAGTTTGGATTAAAAAAAAAAAGAATAATAGAAAACTTAATTATAACATAAAAGAATGGACTAGATAATTCAAAAAATTTTCGAGTTGCAGTTTCTGAATTTATAAAGGAAAAGGACAAAAAGATATTTTTTCGCAAATTAATCCTTTTAAATATTTGCCTGATATGTAGCTAGAGGGAAAAATAAGAAATAAAAATCAGATTACTCTTCTAATATTCTTTCCTATTCAAATCATATCCTTGTTGGGAAGCAAAGTTTGACAAAAAAAAAAAAAATGGATACTCCATCGGTTCAAAAAGAAAAAGAGTTACATTTGGAAAAAAAAAAAGTTATATTTGAAATTTTTTTTGTTATTTTTTAATAAATTAAAAAAATTTCAATTGCAAACTTATAAATTTCGTTATAACTTAAAGATGTATAACAAGTTTTATAAAAAAAATTTTATAATTTTTATATTTAATTATTGGTCACGAATATAGAATTAATAGTCGTTAAAAATCTAAATATCGTTCTTTTTGTTAGAACAGAAGGAGTATGTTTTTTTGTCATTTTTTTTTCTTTTCTAACCAAATCTTTCTTTTCTATCTTCCAAAAACTCAGAAACACTAGAAAATATATTTTTTCAATTCATTTCCATTCATTTTTATCGTTGAAAAAACTCAGTACTCGTAATGTAGAAGTCACAAATATGAAAATTGGATAAAGGATATTTTCTTTTCTTTTTCCATTTGAAACGAAACTCACAAGTATAGTGTTAAGCCTGTTCATACTAATTTTTTATTTTTTCAACTTAAAGTAAAAAAAAAATCAAAAAAGAATTAGGGCATTTACAAGTCGGCGCTCCTGACCAAAATATACTGTCTAGCATCCACATCGTCAAGTTTAAAGTTATTATTTATAAAATTAAAATTACTATATACTAAAAAAGTTTGAAAAACAATTCATAATAAATCTAAAACAATTGTAGTAATATGCAACTATTGTTAACATGAATAATATTATTAATTTTAATATTAATCAACGAAAAAAATATATTTTCTAATAGATAGTAACTTTATAAGTAACTTTAATTTTGTAGATAATAACTAGTGCACCTAGAAATTCTAGTACACCACTCGTTAAATATTATTGTCAACGCAATTATAGTACATTACTAGTTAAATATTATTGTCAGCATGCGTGTATCGATAATTTATCTAATAGAAATTCAAAGTAATAAATCTAACATTTTCATTTGAAGTTAATTCTTAAAATGATTTAAGTTAATCAAAATGTAGTAAAATAACACTTGTACAATATTTCAATTCAAAATTAATATTTTAATTAGAAAAGAGTAACTTTTGAATATGATCTAAACTAATATAAAGCCACATAACTTAATCTTGATCAAATCTGAGCTCAACTTCAAACTTATATAAATTTAGTTAATAAATAAGTAATTGTAATTAATGATAAACTTATTTTTCAAAAAAATGAATCAAGTTAGACTTTAACTATCTATAAATGATTTAATTGTGGTTATAAAAGAGTCAAATGAAATAAAAAGCTTTTAATGAGAAAGAAAAAAAAAACTATAAAGAGTTTGAAATCCACCCTTTTAAACATAATTCGAGACTTCCAGTCGCCGCTCATTCACTCGACTCCTCCCTCCATCGATATTCACTCTCTGATTCCCCATCAGTCGAAGTGTGTCCATCTTCACTCTTCTAGTGAGAAATCAAAACTTTTCAACTTAAATTAATTGCAGTCGGCAATATACACTTAGAAATCGTCAGTGGTTACAAAGGTTTCGATTAAATGCGAAGTAGATAAAGAGCAAACATTTGACAAAGCTTTGCTTACTTTCCATTGGCTTCACTCCTCTAATCTCCGGTAAGCATTCTTTCGTTTTGCAGGTTGAACCGAAAGTTAATTCTCGTTAAAGTTATTTGAGATTGCATATTACATGTTTGTGATATTGTCCCTATTTCGAATTTTATTTGCAACTTTTGAAGTATTATTGCTGCATTTCTTAATTTAGTTGTATTTTTTGGGTTAAATTCTGTGATTTAGCTACGGTGAAACGACGAAGATATATGTATATATGTATGTATGTATGTATGTATCAATATTCAATTTCATGGAGTAATAGAGTCGGCTGTATTTTTGAAGTTTCGAAAGAGTATTGCACTATCCTTGATTGGTTGCCTACTAATCTAGCTAATGCCTTACTCTAAAACAAAGGGAAAAAAAAAAAAGAAAAAAGAAGAAAGATATGCATATGGTATTGTTTCGGTAACAGCTTAATGCATGATTTTAAGGTATACATTATTCAGATTGTTTAAAAATATATTACTATACATGACATATGTTCTTCCCATTCGATTAATGACTTTATCATGTATAACTGTATTTGAAGCTTTGTTGGCCACTATAAAGTTTGGTTGAATATCAAGTAATTCAACCAAAAACTAACCTTATAACTTTAATATAGCAGCCTACTATATCAATGTTAACATGTAGCTTACTAGCGGTTTAGGCAGTTAGGTATTATAGTTTGATTGTTGTAATTTTCATGTTTCCCTTGAATGATTCTGTTCTTGTAATTATTCCATCCTCATAGTGCAATTTTCATTTCAATCAATTCTTAGAGCAACTAATTGTTCAATTCCGTCTTTGCATTCTGTTTGAATTGTTAGTCATCAATCCATCTTGTAACTCAATGATTCGAGTTAATTTCAAGCATATATAGCTATAGCGAGCTTAGTTGTCAATAGTCAAGGTATCAAACATTACATGTGAACTAACTTCAGACATGTAAAGTAATCTTAAGGACATTATATCTTCTTAATATTGAAATCTTGTGCGAAGGTGATTGAACCTAATTGTAAAAGTCCGAATGCTGCTTTTACAAATCACCAGAGAAGTTTATTAGGATTTGTTTGATAGACATAATGTTGAGTGCATACAGTTGGGCAAGTAAATATGAAGTAACAAATTGTTGAGCAAACATCACAAATTTTAACATTTATGTGTTTAATCGGACATAAAAATATGTCATACTGTAAATATGAGCTAGAAACGCTGTGGATGTTGCCAATATTTGTCTACTTAATTTTATTTACGCCACAATAGCAATTATTATTTAAATTTAGAGTCAATAATATAGAAGTCTTTTGAATTATGTACTAAAGCAATGGATTCAGATAGAAGTCTTTGGAATTATCTACTAAATTACAGACACGATGAATTGTTTGTTTAGCTGGGTGCTTTGTTTGATTGTTGTGCATCAAATTTCTTTTGGTAAGCATATTTTTGTGTTCTTACTTTTCTGGTGATGATGAGAAGATACAACCTTAGTGAACTATCAAGGAAAAACCTATTTCTTTACTGTTCTCAAGTATTTTGCATCATTGTATTTCCATTTTATAGGATTGTCGAATATCTCTTGGTCGTTCATTTTTTGCAAGTAGCAACTTGCAGGGGTAAGAGCTCAAGTGAAGGATCAAGTGATGAGTTTCTGTCATGTGCGTCAGCGCGTGAGTTTGTATACTATAATATGTAACCAATAGTGTTGCACATAAGAGCCAGATGTTGTGATTCTATGATATTTATCTATTTTTCTCTAGATTGTCAAAGAAAAGTAGCGTGCTATTTGCTGATTTTAGCTCAGGTGTTATGGTTAGAATTGAATTTCGAAATTTCATATCTTTTGCAAATATCAGAGCTGGTTTTATGTGCTGGATACACTTCACAATCTTTGTGAATATTAGCAATTCAGGTTTTCTACTACCCCTTCATTGGTTTCACTCTGTGTTCTCCCTATAAATATTACCATGGAGCAACTTAGCTTGCCAAACTAAGCTATTAAGGATGCACCTTTACATTTGTGTTGTTGACTGATTGCTAAACTAAGCTATTAAGGATGCACCTTTCCCCTTCATTGGCAATGTTTTGGTTTATGTTTCTAAGGGACAACCACGACACCCACCCGCATATGCGCATGGGTGCCTAATGTTTTTATGTCATTACATGCACTATAATGTATAGCTTAATGCTAATTGATTTTTTTTCCTTCTTGAAAATGTAGGTACTCAGATTGGGATGGGCTATAAATCAATAAGCTATTGTAGTTGATGTAATGATTCTCTCTCCTTCATCTAGAGAGTATAGAAACACACTTGACATAGGTAAAGTCTGCAGGTTTTGTGCCTGAACTGTAATTTCTGATCCACCATTCCCTTACATCAATACCCAACAGTAGAACATAAACAGCAAGCTCAAAACAATGAGACAACACTTAAATGTGTACTCACCTTCTCTCGTTTCTTGTTTTTATCATCATTTAATTTTTTTTTTAACATTATGTCTGAAATCTTGTAAACATGTTCTCTTGTTAAAATAGTTTACGATGTGAAGAATCCCTTTTGATCTTTCTTTTTTCTCCTCCTCAACATTGGTTTTAAAATATGAAAGCAACCTATGAATTTGCATCCTACACGTCTCATTGTTTTTCTGATAGGATTTATGCAACATCTTCTTATTACCTGTTTTCTCCTGTGTAGTGAAGAACTTGCCTTTTGCATCGACCTTTTTGTATCACATCCACAGGAACTTCAACGAAAGAAGGTTTAGCAGCCAGAACTATTCCAAATCAAAGAGTAGTTGTGACCACTCTGATTATACTTTGAGTATATCATCTGGCGAAAACCATCCTATTTTTCAGTCAAGTAGTCTTCAGCATTGGTTCAAAAATTGGCAAGAAAAAAGGAAGCATAAGCTAACAGCAAGTACATTTGCTGGGGCTATTGGTCTATGGCCTCATCGAAGAGTTCAACTTTGGTTAGAGAAGATTGGGGCAATTGAGCCGTTCCCTGGTAACTTGGCGACTTGTTGGAGTAATATCAAGGAAGAGGAAGCGCTTGAAAGGTATAAGCTGATAACCGGTAATCCGGTATTTTTTCCTGAGTTCCAGGTTTATGACAATTTAAATCCTGAAGACAATTGGCTTGCAGCTTCACCTGATGGGATAGTTGATAAGCTTGTGTATGTTTTGCCTTCTCAAGGAGTGCTAGAGATAAAGTGTCCCTATTTTGATGGTGACATGACCAAAGCTTCCCCATGGAAACAAATCCCTCTCTACTATATTCCGCAAGCTCAGGGTTTAATGGAAATATTGGACAGAGACTGGATGGATTTTTATAATTGGACTCCTGGAGGAAGCAGTTTATTTAGAATATATCGAGATGAAGAATATTGGAATACAATGAAGATTGCATTATCAGACTTTTGGTGGAAACATGTCCAACCAGCAAGAGACATATGCCATAATTCTGTGATAACAAATCCACTAATTGAGTTGAGAGCACTCCGCCCTGCACCCAGGCATGAGTTATGTGCAGTCATTGTTTGTGAAAGCAGACGTATAGTAAAAAACTCCAAGCTGCTGATCCGTGAAATTAATGGCAAACTGCAGAATTGATTTTGGAAATTGTTATTCAACTGAACTAAATACTTAAACAGAAACGAGATTAGTAGTTCTGCTTGTCATCCTTGTGCATATGCAGCAATTTGGAAGCGTTTCCGGAAGAGGTGGGCTAGGCTACCAGTGTTAATGTAAGTGTAGTTAACTGGACATGAGAAATTTGTTGTATGCTTCTCATTGCTGAAACCGTTTTTTCTTTGCTCAGGGTTATTAATGACGTACACTCCTGTTGTAAGGCCTAAGTGGAGCTGTCTTGTTTGGATTCTCTTCAGCTGGAGAAGCTAGTCTCTAGTTGAGCAAATTTGGGAATGAATTTTGTCATGGAAATTCAAATTTCCAGAATACTGATGTAAGATATGATTTTTAAGCAAAATTTAGGTCTGGTGCAAGTATGTGCCAGTAGAATTGAGGTATTATGGAAATTTCTGGATGGTGTATCCTATTGGTGGCAATAGGAATCTGTAAATTGGAAGTAATACGGGATGCAGTTCAGTAATTTAGTCCTTCCTCTGCTGGCAATTTATCAACATTGGCTTTTAAGAGCAGGTAATTCCATACCTATCTCTTTGGTTTTTCTTTTGATGGTTTCAAATTTTTGTGGATAACTGTATTGTGTCAATCAATCTACTATACAGTTTTGAAGCAGCGAAAACTTTAGGGGAGGTACTCCAGATTTTGAATTACAACCACAGTGAACGTCGGATGTAACATTCTCAGGATGTCCGCCAATTAGTGTCACCCTTGCAAAGTGACACTAATGGAGGTGCTACTTTAGTCAGTTCTGTTGTAATGATCTCTACAGATTATAAAGTGTGTACTTATGACAGGAAAGGAACTATCACATTACTTTGAAGGCTTTTGGTCATTCTTTTTGTGCTGAAATGAATATCAATATATCATGGTTCTGAAATAAGAAAGTTTTGTGCTTCAGGTGCATCAATGACTAATCAATGAGTAGAAGATTCTATCAACTTCAGGGTGCTGTTTTAACTAGCTTTTGGCACAATGATCATTATGCGCGGAATCATGGCTTGAGATTCTATAATTTACACTTATCAAGGTTTGCGATAGGGATTAACACGAGGTCAACTCCAAACTTTATAATATGTTTACCCAAAAAAAAAAGTTTATAATCTATTGAGATTATTTTTTTTGATAGGCTATGTTTGATAAAATTTAATGAAAGTTACTGAATAAATAAGTAAACTGAATGAGTTGAATGAATTAGAAATTAAATCTGAATCTATTTACACGTTTGATAATTTAGATGTCTGAATTATTTGAACAATATGAATTTTCAATTTTACCCTTCTAAACAAGTTAAGATATTGCATTTGATAATTTAAGTTTAACTTTTACCTAAATTCAAAATAATTAAAAGAAAAAATCGCTCCGCTATTTATAATAAATGAAAAAAAGAGAGAGCAAAAACTAGAAGTACTAATGTAAAACACAATATATATATTTCTTCTCATAAACATAAAAATTAACTAACTGAAATTTTCCTTTCTTGCTTAAGATTTGAAATATATTTATGATTAAGATAATAACATTTGTCTTTAAATAGTAATATATGAAAGCTTTCTTTGACTGTACAAGGTTGCATTTTACACCAGTTAGTCAGCCTTTACCCGCAAGAAGTATGGATGGATTTACGTAATAGTGATCTTGCTGACCGAATCAACAATTTTATTCGCCTGATTCGCTCAGCATAGTTCAGTACTGTTCAACCCTATCAAATTTTAAATCAAACAAACTTAATGGCTTATTCATTCATTCAATTAAGTAGTTATTTAGCTCATTAAGTTGTTATCAAACACAAGTCTAACTGGGAGAGTTTTTTTTTTTTTTTAAATATATTGGTTGGTTCGTCTCCAGAGCGTTCCTCTGTATTTAAATCAAATTTCAATCCGAATGCAGGAGTTGCTATTGCATGTTATCGCTAATTAAAATGGTTTAGTGATGGAAGAAAAAGCCAAATGAGATAAATTAGCTAGAGATAATTAACACTTTCAGCAGTTTCATTGGTTTATACGGCATTGGGCAGACCGACCTTGTTTTCCACCATTTTAAACTCAAAATTGTGAAGGTCAAGTGACTGCTATTGGATTTAAAACCAAAAGGAAAGTATAAAACAATGTTTTTCGTATTTGTTACTTTAAATGGTTATTATGACCCATCCAAAAGGGGATCATTACATTTAAACTCATTTTTAGTCTTATCATCCATCTCGATTCATCAAAATACAATTACAATTATATCAGAATACAGAGTAATATACAGCAGGTACAAGACAATTGAAGAGAATTAGTCCCTCTGGCATTTTGGATCAGGGAAGAAAAGGATTATGCGATGGATATGCCTCCTTCTGCCTTTTGTAAGCCCTGATATAAGAATTACAAAGGAAAAAAGAAAGATGAAAGGTTTTTTTTTTATTAAGAAAAAAAGTACATAAAATGCATCAAAGTTTTTAAAAAAAAAGAAAAGAAAGAAAGATCAAAGTTTTTTTTTCAACCATTTAAAATGCATTATATTTCAGCTTTCGGAGATGAGATGACCATCTCTGGTGTTTCAAATCTTGATTTACCTTGCAGCATTTGACCCACCAAGTGCAAATGTACCTAAAATGATAAAAAGGAACGGAACCCCAATGAGAGCATGATTCCTTCTTCCTTGTGATCTTGGAACTCCGGTTTTCACGACTCTTGAATATGTACCTGTTTCAAGAGACAATTATGTTTGCTGATATTGTTTATAAAACATTATAAGGTAATTAAGTTGTTGAAAAATATATCACCTGCAGTTGACCATTCTTGTCTTCCACCTGCAACAGACATGATATAAATTACTTGCACATCTTTGATAAATAAACTATAAAATTGTATTTTGTGCGAATATTTCTTCACAAATTTTCTTTTGAAAGGGGAGGGGTGGGAATTAGCAATCCTGTCATGGTTTGCAAACTCAAACCCATAACTAAAATATCCTGTTTGTGCAGTTTTATAAGCAGCAATTCCATGGAAACAAAATCATCAAATATAATATCAGATACAAGTAAACGATAGCCATCAAGTAAACTATGGACAAAATGCCCAAACGAACCAGGGGAACAAAATAACAGGAGCATAAATATAAGCTAATACTTAGAAAATGGATACTCATGCTAATTACTCAGCTCAATCCTATTTAATTTTAGGCAATAGGCATTAAATGTTGTGAACTTCAATTGATACAAATTCATTCAATGTTTACTTCATTTTTTAAGTCTTAAGTGCTGTCTCTGCTTGTTGCACTTAGTATTAACGGCCCCTAACTAAATTATACATAAAACTAACCAGGTCTCAGTTCATTAATTTAATTTATTTAGAATAGCTAGGACAATATCATGCAGTTTTCTGTTTTGATTACCATGTGTATTGTTCTCTGGGAAGTAATACAGGACAAGAGCCATTAAACTGATCCGATGATCTATACTTCAGGGATAACTACCAAAGACTATGATGCGTATCCACCATGGCATGACCATACGTAAAGTACATGAAAGAGCGACTGATCTTCATTACATCAGTTACTTATGTTAACAATATAAGAAACTTTGTTTCTTATCATATCATGGAAATGAATCTTTAAACATGTTAAGCAGTAGGTGGGTTTGCAATCATGACAATTGGATCACTTTCAGATATTTTCAAGTATAAAGACAAGAATTACCAGATAGCAGGCATGTGTAAGCTTCTGAAATCTGCAACAAGCAATTATCTCAGATTCAAGCAAATAAACCAATCCAACCGTCAAAAATGAAAAATATAAATCAGAGACATTAGATTCAAATTTGCTTTTATGGTGGAGAATAGGAAACAATTCAATAAAAATGTAAACTAGTATTGTTCTGGTCTGGTTGTATGGCTTCCTTTAGTGCATCTGACAACTAAGGAAAGATCACTCGGAGTTTATCTAAATAACACCAGACATGAAACATGTGAAGTAATTTTCAGTGTTATATGGCCAAGTAAAAAGAGTTTATTTGAACAATGGTTATGACTGTGCAAAATGAGTCACCCAAATCCTTTCAAAGTAACTCACCCAGTAAAGCAACACTTCGCGATAACAGAGGTAAAGTGAAATTAAAGTGGAAGTTCATAACAAGAGATCAGTCCAGATGATTACCATTTTGAATTTTCCCTCTGCATGAGGCCTTTGAGGAACTGGAAAACGATCAGGATGGGTTTCCCAAACTTTCCTTTTATATGCTGCTTTAACCTACCATATTTTCATAGTTAACGAAGAAGTTATACGACCACTGAAACAAAATATCCTACCAAGTATCACACCAAAGTTTGAAATCTGTTAGAAACTTGCAATCCAAAGATCTATATAGCTAGAATTATGATTAAAATCTGTTCCTGCTTTTTCTAGTCTATCTTCTGTGAAGCTTAGTATTGTTTCACAAAATTCTCAACTAACAAAATTTGACGTATTTATAACATCCACAATACTTCACTGGAATGCAGACACAATAACCAAAAAGAAGAAGGAAACATTACCGATTTATTTATCTAGTTTTGAGCTTTGAGCTCATCTAGTTTAGTTTGCATGGCAAAAGTCATTTCAGTTTATTAGATGTTTATACAGTCTTCACTTGCAAGATTTGATAGTAGAGTGTGATCAACCTCATTGAGTCTGACCAATTTTCTGAACTTTCAAGTTTGGACCTTTATCTCAGAAGCTAAATTTGAAAAATCCTCCTTCAATCTTTCTTAGTATTCCTTCAATTTAATGAGGGGTGCATAACGGTCGGTTTCCTCTAAAAAATACAACTAAACCAAAAGTTTCAGTTTTGAAACTAACAAAACCAAAACCAACCATTTTTATTCGGTTTTCGATTTTATACAGTGATAAGTGGGTTTTAATTTCTTTTTTTTTTACACATTAACAAATTATAATGATTATAATTCTAATATTACTAGTACAAAATTTCTATAGTTATATTTTAGTCTATACTTAAAACTTTGTAATTTTTATTATAACTAGTATGAGTTTATTATTTACATAAAACAATAAATAGTGAATAGTATAAAAATATTATTATACTTTTGTAAACTTAAATTATTAATGATATAATACGAAATAACTACAAACATATAATCCATGTATATAATCTTATATTTATTAAATTTTAAACCGTCGGTTCAATTTTTTAAGACTTAAAACCAAAAACAACAAATCTTATATCAGTTTTCTTTAATTACAAACCATTAGTGACCGGTTTTCTTTGGTTTCGGTTTTTTCCGGTTCAGATTCATTCAGTTTGGTCAGTTCTTTCGGTTTTAAGTGCACTATTATACCAAGTTCAGTTATTGAACGAATAGATAAGGGTAGTACAATGCAATCAAATTTTGTTTTTCATATATATGCTTCTCCGAAAATCTCTGCCGCTAATAATCAATTGAAATTGCATCAGATGGACTTATTTCAATTAATGACAAAAACGGCCTAACGCAATCTAATTCAGTATACAACCAAACAGGGAATCATCTGCAAATAGCAATCATATAAAAACTCAATTCATAAAAATAAAAAATAAAAAAACTATAATTTAAAAAAATGTGGAGATTCCCCACCATGGAAAGAGTAATATTAAATTAAAGAACAGTGACTCGGCAACGAAACTGACAAACTTCAAGTTTCTGAAAGTATATTTTGTAATAAAGAAAGAGTAGAAGCAAGTACGGAGTATATGATTGGGGTGAAATTAATACCTGGGATGGATTTGGGCGAGAATTGGGAGGAAGCCCTAGAAGGAGGATGGCTTCATCAGCCCGCATACCGGAAAATTCGTCGCCGGCGAAAAGTTTGATCTTTCACCGGAATTAAATTCAGTTCAATTGAACTGAAATTGATAAGAGTTCAAGAATGCTTTCTCTTTGTTTAAACTTTTACTTTATTAATGATCGGAGTATTAGAACCCGTCGGTTGGTCTTTTTCAGAAAGTTGGAGATTTTCCTTTGAGCTGAAAATTGTAAATTATGTTTTTTTTGTGATATTATACATTTTCGAAAAATACAGTGTCCGTATATAATTTACTATAACTTACATATGAGTTTGAAATTGAAATCATTACTATTTGTCATTTGACTCTAAAAAAAATAATTAAAAATTAATTATTTGAACATGTATTATCAATCAATAATATCGATTAAAAACTCAAAATGTTTTTTTTTTTAGCATGGATGAAATACTTCATTTAAAGTAGAACAAAGTTTAAGTTTTGTATTTATGTTATATCTGGTAACAATTAGGTTGCGTCTAATCTGGATTTATAATATATCTTTATTCAAGGTGGAATCAAAATGATATCGAAAAATGTCAGGAAATAAATAAATAAATAAATAAATATATATATATATATATATATATATATATATATAAATGTTTGCTAAATTTTTAAGAATAATAGTAGAAATTTTAAAAAATCTAAAGGGGCCACAATTACCCTCGTCTCTTAGTGTTATTCGATTGAAGCCGTTAGCAGTATGCCTGTATTTATTAAAAGTCGATAATCTTGTCATTATTAGCATATGATGCACCTTTGATAGCTAAAACTATAAGAGAAAAATGGAAACTAAATTACAGTTTTTATTAGCCGTCATCTATTTATATTTATTATAAGATTTGTTTTTTTTTATTCCTTTACATAAAATTAGTCATTTATTGAAAATACTGCTAGTGATTTGTCAAATTTTACGGGTTGCATCAAATTCATTAGCAGAAATCTAATATGCAAGCAAATTCTACTACAAATATGATAAATTTAATATAATTTAGAAAGAAACACAGTTAGGTATAATCTATCCTCATTTTACTTTTATTGTAAATTTTTATTTTATATTAGTTGATAATTATCAGTATAATTGGTTTCTAAAAAGAACTTGGATTTTCTTGTATATGAAGAGAAAAAGAACTAAAACATTAGAAAAATATAGAGACCACTTGTTGAAGACAGAAATCCATAAAAAAGAACTCGGTTAATAGAGACTTCACCTCGTAGATCTCTTTTATTCTTAATCATCTATATATATTTAATAGTTGAAATCTAATAATTAATTTTAAATTTTTTTATAAAACTTAACAATAAACAGTAGATAGAAAAACTCAACATAAAACTATTATATAATTTGTTAGTAAAAATGTATTATTTACTATATTTACTATTCAAAACATAAATAAATATAAATTTGTCCATATATAAATATAAAATCAAATAAGGTGTTTCTTTTGCTTGGTAAATCGCACATATTTGTATCACAATTAATTAAAATCATGCAAGCATATACAATTATTTAGTAATTAATAAAAATGGTATAATTATAATAATGTTAATTATATTTAAATTTAATTATAATAATTCACATATTTAAATTTTACTTATTGAAACATAAATTAGATAATTATAATATTGAAATTAAATTTATGCATGCCTATATACAATAAAAATATTTAAATATAAATATTAATAAGCAAATGGAATACATTATGTGAGTGATTGTTTACACGCATATACATAGATTATTGGTAGAGAATATGTTACAATTTGAAATCTTAATATATTTTTAAAAAATAAATGGAAATATTTTGTGTATTCAATATACATTCTAAGTATTAAGTATTAAATAATTTGTAATATAAATAGTATTTTCTTCGTTTTACAATAACTGACACTTGATTTTTTTGCACGTAATTTTAGGTAATATTTTTTATATGTTAAATTTTTTATTCATATTAATCGTTATTTAATATATTTTTTCTTACTAATTTTTTTAGAATATAATAAAATATTTAACATATAAAATAATTCACCTAAAGTTACATGTAAAAAAGTCAAATTTCAGTTATTGTGAAATGGATAGAGTATATATTTAGTTTTTAAGTGTTATATTGTATTATTTAAAAAATAATATTAAACAATCAAAATTCTTATTTTGTTTAATAGATAAGTATATTTATATATGGACAAATTATATTTATTAATGTTTTGAATAGATATAAAATAGTAAATCATAAATATTTTATAACGGTTTTAGGTTGAATTTTGCTATTTATTATTTAATGTTAAGTTTTTAGAGAAATTTTTAAAATCATTATTAGAGTTCAACTATTACATATAAATAAATGATTAAAATTAAAAGAAATTTACTAGTCAGAGTTTCCAAAGAACTCTAGGCGAATCTATAAAAAGAACAAAAAGTCATAATAAGGAGGAAAAATAGATGTTTAAAAAAAAAAAAAAAAAGAAGATAAGAAAGCTAACCTCCTTTAGTCAAAATCTGTCCCTTCAAAAGGAGACCAATAAATATAGATAATACTATGTGGAATTTAACTTCATCACATTTGATCTAAAAATCTATCAAAAAGCCTTCAACAAGTCATCCACCACATGATAATGAAGAAATGGGGTATTGGATAATATTACAAACAAAAAGTTATTGACTATGATCTTCACTTGTCATAGCTCTCCTTAAACATTTAGTGAAAATGAGTAGTACTATTTACTAAATACTATTGTGGGTAAAAATAAGGAGCTTAAAGAAAACAAATGAAGAGTCACTTTCCATTTCCTCAATAATGCAAAGAAAGTCGAGTCATTTTTTCCTCAAATAAAAAGTTTGTGGCACCAAAGCATTCCCTTTCCTTTATTAACTTGAGGCAATAAAAAGAAAGAGCAAAAAGTATGGTAGGGTAGGAGTTTTTAAATTGAAATTATCTTTGTTCTCCGATTTTTTAGGGCATGTTTGAATCAATTTTGTTTTTAACTTTTGAATTTTAAGTTAAAATGTTTTGTACAAGTATTTGGGAACTATTTTTTTTTCAACTTAAAATCTGATTTTAATCATTTTTCAAAAATAATTATGGGCTTTCTTACTTAAAATCCAAAAGTTAAATTTTAACTTTAATCTGAAAGTAAAAATTGATCCCGAACGGACCCTTATCTTGTTGAGTCTCAGTTTAAGGCCATTGATCTTAGAAATATTTGAAGTTCATCACAAAGAAGTGCACAATTTTCTTGTATCTAGTAATTATTTACCCTACCCCCACCCCCACCTCCCTCCACCCACAGACACACAATAAAGAAAAAAGAAAAAAGGCATATGGATTTTTTATGATAAATGCCAAATTGTCAAGTGATGTTACTTGCACCTTGACACCATTCATCAAAATACCTATTATATAATCTGTCAACTAATTGTGATATACTTTCGGATGTATCACATTACAATAAAATATTGAAATTACAACTCTTACAAGAAACAATGACGGATTTCATTGGCTGCAGTTACCAGTTATTATAGTATTAAGATTCTTGTGGGTATACACACAATACAAATTTGGAGTTGTTTACTTGTTTGTATAGAACTTGTACAACATCTATGTATTAGTATTATATTACTATTACTATTTTCGATAATTTGCGTACCATATATGCAGAGTGTTTTTGAAGCCTATTTTGGCAGTAGTAGTTGGCGTTTGTTTAAGGATATGGACCATTTGGTTGGCTGAGGTTAGATCTAGGTTCAGGAGGGCCAATCCAAAACTGTTTCTGACACCATCCACAAATAAATAATTAAACATTAAAACTGAAGACTTTGCAAAAAAAGATGAGACAAGTCTCCTTTTCACTTGGCATATGTTGTAGCAGCAGTAGCCAGCAGTATCACACTCGTCAATTGATTCCCTCAAAACCTCAGGTGTTTCTAAAAATGATTCCCTCACACCATTTTCCATTTCTTGTGGTTTTTTTTCTTTTTTGGACCCTCAAGAACTAAAAATGAGTGATTTTCAAATTTTGGGTCAACCAAGATTGTATTTTTGTTCAAATAATTGATAAATTCGATCAATAACGTCGACACCAACTAGTTTAAGATTAAGACTCAGTTGAGTTGAGTTGAACCCGAAACTGTTGACACCAACTAATTTGGGGTTGTCGAAATTGATCGTCGTGACATCAAGAAATTTAGAAGGGGATTCTTGAAAATGGATGTGGTGAATGAGTGGAGTTGGGAGGAGAATAAGTTGTTTGAGATGGCTTTGGCAGTGGTTGAGGAGGATGATCCGGATAGGTGGGAGGTGGTTGCAGCCATGGTTGGTGGAAAGAGGAGTGCTGAGGATGTTCATACCCACTATATGATCCTCTTGCAGGATTTGGAATTCATTGAATCAGGGAAACTTGATTACAGATTTTGTGATGATGACGACGATGATGATATTGCTCAACCCCTTAACTCCACTACTCAATCCATTTGTTGGACTGATGAAGATCACAAGTACTCTCTCTCTCTCTCTCTCTCACACACACACACACACACTTTTATGTTCTTGGTTAAATTTTCAAATTCCAAATTCAGTTACGAGTCTTGCTACGCATGTGGAGTGTTAAGCGGACAGAATGTGCCATTGTATAATTTAATGGGATTTATGGGTCTGGTGTGCTGAAAACTTCAAAAAATCAAAAGGGAAAAAGGAAAAAGGGGGTGATTTATTGATATGCTCTGTATTGATATTCTTCTGATATTCATGTGTTCAAATTTCAAAAGCTAAACGCTTTTTTTTAAAAAAAAATCTGGAAAGCAGAATAGTACTATAGCATAGATATATTTTGTTATGCAAGAGAAAAGAAAGAACGGATACACTTTCGTCGTAAGTTTCTATGTTGGTTGGGAACATTTAAAAGACTTGCAACTACAAGAGTTCCTTTAGAACATAATTATTACACTATTTCCTTAAAATGTACAACGGTATGCAAAAACTGTATGCAACTCCCATTCTATCTTTAACTTAATTTCACTGCTCCCTCCCTTCCCAAAAAAGAAAAAAACAAAATTTCTTGACTGAACTTCTTAGTATGCTTAAATCCATTATTTTTATAACATTTTTCATGAAATAGCATGCACATGTCATTTTTGGTCTCTGAACTTCTTTACTCTCTTGACTACACAGCTTGCTGCTTCACTTGGACATCAACTAAATCAATGGACATTATTAGCTACTATTCTTCAAAGAAATCAGGATTTTCCACTGTAAAAAACAAAGCTCCGCAACCCGAAACCCGAAATCCGAAATGACACTGAATAGCTCTGTTGTTGTGGGTGACTGGATGTGATCATATCTTCTTTGCAAAACAGAAGTTAGCAATTCAATGCAACTTACGGACGGATCTTCGGAGTTTTTAACCAATGTTGTTTAACTGTTTATACATGAACTTTCTCATCGTATTATTTTGCTCTAGTTTTTACATAAAATTAGCTGAAAATCCGGTACAAAGCATGAGTACACATTATTATAATGTATATAATATATATATTTTTACTATGTTATAATTTATTTTTAATTAAAGATGGGTATAATATCTAGTTTTTAATTATTATAAACTGTATTTAATTTGCAATGTAGAATAAATATTTAATGGTTGTTCTATTGTTCTTCTAAATTAGTAAATTGTTTATTTGTTAAATTGATGTTTCAGTAGATAATGTATTTACAAATTCGCTAACATTCTCACCACAGAACGTTGGTAAAAAGTTTATATTTAACAAAAATTCAATAAATTTTGATATTTTGAAGATAACCAGAATTCTAAATCTTCGGGGATTTGATATTGCAAAGAAATTTATTGTTAAAAATGACTTATTACATTTGGTGAACCTATCAGTGGAATTATATTTGAAAAATGTGTCTTTAGAGTTTTCAAAGTATATTGCATTGTCCTGATGTCTCAAATTCTCAATTCATCAGTTTTAACCAAAAAAAATAAAAAAAATATGCTGTTTTAAAAAAAATTAAAATGAAAAAGACAAAAGAAGAACTCCTTCGTTCGGCAAGGCAGATTTTCACAAAAAAAATAAAATTACAAAACCTACTAACATCAAGATCCGAACACAAAGCACATGAAGAAACTAAAAAATAAAAATTCCAACTTGATATCTTACCTCTTTCCATCTACAATTTCCCATCCACAAGCTCACCCCTCAAAAATTAGAAATTTAAATTCAATTTAAGACCGGAACAGTGAGACGCCAACTAGGCGGGCGGGATGAGACACGTTGCTCTATTGTGTCCAACTCCATTGCATCTGCTGCAATGCAATGGCCTTTTGCTCACCCCTTTTGATCGGATCCTTCTCTTCTTGGGTAGAACTGGTGAAAGATGGACCACAGGAGCTTGTACCTTTACTGGAGAAGAATCTCTATGCACATGCATATCTGCAGTAGGAAGTGGATTTATAGAATCCATGTATATTAACCGAAAAGTTTCGGTTGTAAAGTATTTGGAACAGTAATCACAGATGTTCCCATTACCATGCTCAACAGCTGCCACAGAATGTGAGCATGGGATGCCAGTGACTTGCCACATGCCGCAACTACAGTCCCAGAGGTCAATGTTCACGACATTTACTGAACCAAGATCATCAGACACTTCAAATTTGTTACCAGTTGAACTTATCACTTGAAGTGCTTGTGCTTTAGCAATTTCATCCTGTAGTTTACTTCCGACTGTTGGAGTTAATCTTGTCGACCACTGACCCGAATCAACACGACGCGCATAGATTAATTCCATCATCTTTCGTCTCATGCTATCAATAATATCTGTTATAGGTAACATAGGAAGGTCGGACACCCAATTATAAAATGATCGGGCAATATTGCATGTGAGACTATTATACCGTGAACCTTCAAAGAGTGCATTTGTCCAGTATCTAGGCTCACTTTGCAATATCCACTGATATGCTTCGGGTGAGATATTTCTGATGCTCTCTATACACGTCCTATATGTATCAGGAGCAGGGGTGTAAGCAGCGTCAAAAAAATAAGACAAAATTATTCGTACAACTTCATGATTATGGGAGCCCCTCAAATCCTTTTTCAAATCTTCTGTGAGATAATGCAAGCAATAAGCATGGAAAGAATTTTGGAATAACTTGGAAATACACACTCTTAACCCCATCTTTCTATCTGCCACAAATGTTATTTGTTGGGATACCTCAAGAGCAGATTTCATTTGTTCTAGAAACCACTTCCAATTATCATCATTCACTCTATCTACTACAGCAAATGCAACAGGGAAAATACCATCATTTCCATCCAAAGATGTAGCTGTCAGAAGCTCTAAATTAAATTTTGATTCCACATTCATGGTATCAAGGAAAAGGAGAGGGCGACATCCATTTTGAAAACCAGTAATTGAAGCTTTAAATGCAATAAATAGACGATGAAAGCTCATATCCTCTCTTGTAGAAAGAGTAGCTACACTACCAGGATTTGTCTCTGCAATTTCCTCACACAACCACGGCAAGTGATTGAATGATTCTTTAAATGAACCCTGAAGCTCCTTCCTTGCAGTTTCCATCCCGCGCCATGCCTGTGAATACTGCAATTCAATCCCAAAACCCTGTTGGATCTCATCAGCAATTTCCCTTGGCTTGCTGATTGGGGAATCTCGTAAGATATCCTTTATAATGCTTACCACCAACTTTTTTGAGGCATGAGGTCGATTAGCTGCACCAGTACCAGATCCACAAGTATGGGTTTCATCCAACTTTCTAATTATAAATAGCTTTGTGGTGGCCAATCTTGATGCATGAATTCGCCAAGGGCAACCCTCGGCTTTACACTTAGCACTAACCCTTCTACAATCATTGTGCTTGTAAGCACATGCAAAACCACGTGCTAAGGAATATTTACGTAAAGCATCTCGGAAATCATTAACACTATTAAACTGCTGTTGAACACCAGTAATGCAGTTCTCCCATGATTTTACATGTTTAAACTGCCCACTCTCCCCAACATCCATCAGCATCGCACCTTGAGAATCAACAGCTGTTATAGGCTCAGGTTCAGGATGGACCATGAAATCAAGAGGGTTGTCTTGATCAACAGGCATGACGTGATCAACAGAGGTGACAGGATTGATATGGGTGACAGTCTCAACTATTTCTGTCTGGCTAGATCTGCAAGAGTAGGAATTAAAGGAATATGAACACTACTCACCACATATAGCCTGAACTAGAACAAACATGGGTTCAATTGAATTGGTTTAGAGAAATCCAACAGAACAATAGCTATTTACTACGATCATCTGGTAGTAAACAACTAAATAAAAAATGCGTAAATACCTACTGCCCGGCATAGTTGACACATCACTATTTATATCATCAATACTATCATCATCATCGGTGAAGACATAAACATCCACTGTTGAAGAGTCTTCATAAAAGTTAAGCATCCTTTCTATGTCCTTGTCAGTAGAGATTGTAATAAGTCTCTTATTGTTGTTCGGTAGGAAATACTTGATGGTAAGGGAACAAGGATTATATTTCCACATATCTGCAATCTCGACCTTTAATTCATCAAACTGGGTTTCACTATCGACCCCAATAGCATGAGCATCTCCGCCCTTGTATGACAATGAACCATCATCAGAAATTATAAGCTTCCCTCCAGACTGACAGATAATAATATGCTTGGGCTTCGGCATTGTTTCGGCATTAAATTATTCCCCCTGAGAACAACAAAAACTCATGTTTCTTAAAATAATTACCAATGCAGAGTTGAATTCAAACAAACACCTTCAAAGAATTATAAGTCAATGAACAGAGCATGATGCAATCACTTAATTACAATGCTATCCTTGAGACATCATCTTCATCAATTTTCCTTTTCCAAGAAATTCTGCGACTAGCTGTAGATTTTTAATCAATCAGTTTGTGAGTCTACATATTATATTACCATTGATATGACCGTGTTTGTTACTTTTTCTGACCCAATAATAACACATTAAGCAAACAGGTGATATGACACTACAACCTAAAGCTGAGACCTACCAACCTATGGTTTTCCCAGCCAAAGAACTGCCCTAGCAAGGGAGTGAAACAGTCTCATTTGATGCCTCTAGTATACAATTTCACAGGTACCTTTTAGTTTTAAGGTGCCAAGATGGCTCCTTGGAAGAAACCTGACGGAAAATAATTGTGGCTTGGAGGGCTTGATAGAGGAAGCTTCATCGTTTCATGCCAATACTCTAGATCGAGTTCTGCCCATCTCTGTGTAACTTAAGCTTAACTTCCCTTCCCTATCACTGAAACAAACCAAATTATTCATTTGTTTGGCTGAACTCATTAGACTCTGCTCATTATTTAAAAGAACTGATCTCAAACACAAGTTTTTACCCATTTAAGAGTTCAGATTTGGCTCAACTAACCTATACTGCTTGACTGTGTTCCACTCAACTTGCCTACTTAGAGGAGTCAACCGTAAAGACAATTTTTTGTTCGTTGAGCAAAGTCTGTTCGGGTAGAGTGCTAGACTCGGCTCCAATAACAGTCAATCTCAACTCCTTTACAACCCTACCACCCCGCCACCCCCCTCACCATCATCACCAGACACACACACCAAAATAAATAAATAAATAAAAAGAATAAACCTAAAATAAAAACAATTGAATTTCATTGACTCCACTGATTACTTTCCTCCTCCTCATTCAACCTAACTCTAATAGACTAATTCCTCCTCATCCTAGCCTTAATTCTAATTCCTCCACACTTAACCCTAACCTTGAATACGTCCCAAGTACAAGTTCGTTTGCATGCAGGGCATTATTTCAGTTGCCGTGAAATCTTAAGAAATACATTACCAATCATTATTACAATATAAAAAGAATCATACGTTTACAGATCGATGAAAATGCTAAAAATACAGAGAATTACAAAAATGTAGGATCTTTCAACTGACCTGAAGCCAATTTAAGAGCTTCCCTTCAGAGACGAACACCTCGGGAATCAATAAATTAATTTATTATTTTAAAAAAAACCCAATTCTTCGTGACTGAGCTTTGAAACCGAAAATTTTAAAACAAAATCACAAAAATTTAAAATTTTGTTTACGAGAACCAAACTGGAAGTGATAACAAACCCTCAAATTCTTGAGAACTTCAAAACAAACTGGGGAATTGATTCTGCGGCGGTTTTGGTTTCGGTTTCGGTTTCGGAGTTTGCTTACAATGCCAAGTGCCAACCCGGTTCAACTGGGAAAGAAAGAAAAGAGCAAGAAGAGTGAAACGCCGCCGTAATACTAATTTGATACACTGGTTGTTTGGAGGCTTGGAGCCTTTGGCTGTAAAAGACTTTGAAGACCTGAACTTTTTTTTTTTGGAAAAAGTGTTATGTGCCAAAATATGGATATTAACATTACCATTATTTCAGTTTCTCAGAAAAAAAAATTACATTTGAAATTTCATCTTTTTATTTCAGTTTCTCAGAAAAAAAAAATTACATTTGAAATTTCATCTTTTAACACATTTATAAAATCATAAAATTCAATTGAATGTTATTCATGTAAAATTCAATATTGCAAACTTCGTAAATATTTTAATTAAATAAAATAAATTTTATCTTAGAAATTTTAAATTTTCATCATCAGTTGAACTTTAGAATCTAACAACATTAGTGCAAACAAGTTAGAAAATAACTCCATAAAACTGACAACATTATATCAATATTTGTTACTATAATTTTATCTAACAAAAGTTCTGGCTTAATTCTTGATCCTAATTTAATCAATTCTTCTTCTTGTTCAGAGGCATTAATCCTACCTTTCTTCTTGTTAAGATGCATTAATCTGGCCACTGAAATGCCTTTTTAAGTGATACTGATTTTTCATATTTTAATTTTTTTCCCCCACTAAAGTTGGAATTATTTATCCGGCTGTCTATGAATAAGGAGAAAATACAATTTATCGAGTTTAATTTATAAGAAAAGCATTAAATTGGGCAATAACACATCTGAAACTACCATAAAGGGAAAATGTGCATACTACTCAAATATTCTTCAAAAGTTATTTATGTTTTACTTGTTACATTTAGCAGTGTACACTAAAAAATGGCCAATTCTGTAAAGCCTGCACACTTTTGCTTTGGCTTCTCTTCAAAATTCTCAACAGCAATGCTTGCCTATAATCCTATCCTCCCTTGCATGTAATAAATCTATAAAGAAGGTAAATAAAGAAACTAAAAGAAAATTTGTAGTGGAATCAAGTGCTTGGAGAAGTGAGAATAACATCAAAGTCACTTAGAGTCCACTCTGCCACTTCATCTTTGTCACTAACAAAAATTTCTGTTCCCACATCAAGAGATGTCCATATTCTTCTAGCAGGAGTAGTTCCTGGATCCTGAAAATTAAATTATAAGAGAAAAAAAAAACTCAATGGATTAGATATTTAGATACCTACTTTACTAGCCAAGGAAAAGTAAATCTAAATAAGTTTTTCTTTAGCATTAAGTGTAAAGTCATGAAAATGATAATATGTCAACTAAAGTTCTTGTTTTCTGTAGTATTTAAGGAACTTTCACCGGCCTGATAGAAGTAAAGTCTACTTGAAAGGCCACCAACATCAAGTTCCCAAGACCTTGCATCACCAACCCAACCATCTCCTTGTTTAGTTGGATATCCATATTCAGCCCATATTGGATGAGGCAACAACTGCAACAGTTCTTGAGCCTGAGGATTGCTATAAGGATCACAAGTACTGTAGGGTGCTTCCAAATGCTTGGCATTCCCGGGAGCGCAGTAATAGTGATACGCGCCATAAGGGAAGTGTGCAGTGTTGTTCCTGTGTATTTTTGTGTTGTTTGGAGTAATGTGGTATGGAGGGCAGTTCTGGAGACCTGTGGGACTGCACCAAGCTTCGGTTGCAGGGTTGATGATCATCTCACTGTATCGGGTTATGTCTGTGACAACGTCTCCATCGCAGGCCGTGCCGTCGTTCTTCCAGCAACTACCCATGTCAATCAAGTAGAATTGGCTCTTAGGTCCTCCTCCTTTTTTCACATCCAAGGTTAATCTGACCTTGAAATTAGGTGACTCCGGAAGCTGGAAGTCGAATGAAGTTTTTACTATCATGTCAGAAAATAGGGAACTAATATTTCCACAAGCGTAAGTGATATATTTACAAGGTCTCATCAAATGAATAGCAATTGGGTGCCTTACACATGTGATAGTGCCAAAGACTTGTAGAAATAAAAATTTTACTTGTCAAATATCAATTTTTTGCAACAAAACCAAAGAAGTTACTTGTTGACATTCTATTTTGGGGATTTCTTCCACATCCTCAAGCAATTTCCTACAATAAATCAAAATTTTGCAATAAAATTCCGCTTAAATTTTTTGAAAAAACAATATATATTATTGGGCACCAAAAAAGAAACCCTTATTTGTAATATTCTGTGTGGAAAGAATTGAAGAAGGGAGTAACAAACATAAGGCTATAATTTTTCTATACTTGCACTTCACCCTTTCAGTCAATTAATATAGACAAAGAGCATGCACCTGGGGGCCCATGTCCATACCTAGGCATGTTTCTCTCAAATTTTGGTAGCGAGTATGATTCTAGAAATCATGGTTGACATCATTAAAGATGGTATGCATTTATTTGAAATGTTATAAAGAAAGAAACATCATAATATTGGAGATACACCCTAGACAATTTATTTGTTCTATTTGTTCTCTAAAAAATCTAATCACAAATTTTCACCAGCAACTCAATAACATTAAGTACCGTAGGATATGATCTTTCCTTTGATTGAAGACTAAGATATCAGTCCAAGCAGATCTGTTAAATAGTCTATTATAGCATGTGAAATTTCCATTATTAATTTTATCTAGTCATGGTCTATAACTAAGTTTCAACTTGGGTCCTCTAGGACTCAACTTCTCCAATATAGAATAATTTCAACAATAATAAGAATAATCAAAATTTATACCCTTTGTAACCATTTTTTTTAAAGAAAATCCACACTTTCTAACAAGCAAATAAAATTCATTCAATTATTATCTTATATTCTGCAGTACTTGCTAAAATAAAAAATAAATCAATAAATATTGTGAAAGTTATGAACTTACAGTTTTGAGCATTCCTCTAGTGTCATAGTGATAGCCTCCAGAGAAACCTTTAGTAGCATCAGCTCTTAAGTACAACATCAGCCATGGATACAACTTTGAAGTTTTGAGTTTATGACTAAATACCCAACTCCCACCACCAACTTTCTTCTCCCAAACCACCTCATAATAAGACATTCCAGCATTCATTTCACCAGTCTTAGACCCCAATTCATAACTTCCATGAAAACCTCCTCTCAATGTGGTACCATCACTGGAAAGATTAGTCTGGTCATGATAAAACAATGGCTGATTCATACAATCATTTCCAGGACAAGGGAATCTTCCAGGTTTAAAAGGTGCTACTTTTTTACCATTTTCTGGACACAAACTAGATTTTGTATCGTAATTTCCATTTTTTAGCATAACCATCCAAAATTGCCATGGTTCTGGGGTATCTTTAACTTCACATAAAGAACCCAAATATTTCTCCTTCTCAACTGCATATAAATCTGCATTATTCAGAACTTTTGGATCCAAACCTGGAAATGGCTTCCCAATCCCAAGTTTGTTATCTGCCTCACTTACTTTGTGATTTAGAGAAACCCCTTCATCTGGTTCAATTAGAAAGAAGAACCAAATTAAATCAGAAATAGAAATGACAAGAATGAGTGACAAACAGAAAAATAAATCAAGAATATGGCCAATTCTTGTACTTACTAGAAAAAGTAAAGATTAACCATTTGCTTATGGCATTCATTACTACATCCATTCAAGAAAATGGAGCCAATTGTCAGATATGAAATTGTATCAAATCATAAAGTGCAAATGGGGTTCAATGCAAGTAAAAATTAAAGCACAAAAAATTTAATTAATAAAGAAAGGGACCTACCATTCTTTATTATGAGTGTTCTTCCAAGTTTAGGAGAAGCCGAGAGATCAAAGCAATCAGCAGCTCTTGGGCTACCCATTAAAGGGGCTTCTTTGCCAACTTCGTTGCAGAAGTTCCAAGCTTCAAATGCTATTCTCAGTCCATCTCTTCTCATTCCAGGATCTCCCACAGCTGAGACAATGTTTTCTTGCACTTTTGCAGAAGAAACACAAAACACTATTAGCAAATTTGCTATAAAAAACAAATATTCCATGGCTGTTTATTTACACTCTGCTTCAAAAAATGAAAAATACAGAGGAGTTTCTGTGGCTGACTGGTGTGGATTGAAATAAATAGAGGGGTTTTAGGGGAAACAGGTAGCAGCTTGCATTTGCAGCTGATGATCTACTTGTCCTAAAATTATGCCTGCTTGTTTTGGCTTTTTGTACCAAACTTTTACTTTTTAATCAAGTGAGTGTGCTAGGATAACCATAAATTCTCCATTATCCAAAAAAATATTCATTTATTACAATTGTTAATAATACTCCATCCAAAAAACCAGATGCATTTAGACATTTTCCTAATATTATTGAGAAGTTCTTAAATTTTGTGTGGATATAATCTTGTGCGAAGGTTACTGTACAAATTACCAAAAGTTTATAATAAACTTATATCACGTTTTAAAAAATAAAATAGGAGGAGTTTAAACCATTACAGTAAAATTAAACCATAATAGAAAATTGCATTGCCGAACTTTCTTTCTTATTTTGTGTCATTTTAGGAGTAAATGTCAAGATTGAGTGGTCATTAATGGCCTTTAGTCCGTAGAATAGACCAACTTCTATTAACTGAAAGATTGAAAGCACAATTCATATTAATAACATATTCGGATTTAATATTTTAACACTCGACTCAGCTTCTAATAAATTCTTACTCTCTCGTTATGTTAGTCTATGTAGAGATTTGTTAAAATCTCATTTTATTTGATACATCAAAATAATTTAGACAAATAAATTAAAAAGTTTATCATATTACTTTTATTTATTACTAAACAATTTAATTATTTTCAATCTAATCAATGTAAGAAGAGTAATATTACAATTCAAAATTATATTCAATCATCACTTTAATTTATCAAGCTACTCCTTAATATCGTGATTTCCCTTAAACTATTACCATTATGAACCAAAAGGAATAATGGACTAAGACTATAAATAAATAACTAGATGAACTATGTTTGTGTGTGTTGGTGGTTGGGTTGGGGGGGGGGGGGGGGGGGTGTTGACACCAAGGGTATGGCTTTCACTTTGTCCCATTCTGTTGTCTTGTGACACTAGTCACAAGCTTAGGAAAGGGCCGGATCTGATTTGGGTTCATTTACTATAATGCATAGCAATTGTTAAGTTTTTCTGTTTGATTGTAAGACTAGTAGCTATTACTAGTTAGAATCTTATTATCTTAATCACAACTTATTTGACTTACTCTTTTGATCATACTCTATAATGGGTTACTAGCAATTTCTTTCTGATCAAAACAAAAATTGCCGAATTTAATTTTTTGTCCAAAAGAGGAAAAGTATTGGCGAATTCATGTAATTTTGGCTTTTCCGTAATTAAGCTACTTGCCTCTTCGGGAACTTCTTCAGATTAAAGTTAAAATTTAACTTTTTAATTTTAATTAAAGAACTACATTTTCTTGCTTTTGAAAAATAACTTATATACAAACTTTAGGTTAGGAAAAAAAAAACAAATCTCAAACACTTCAACAATAAATTTTAACTTGAAATCCAAAAGTTACAAAGAGAAAATTTAATCCCAAACAGGCGCAACGATATTCAATTTTTAATACTTGAGCGAGGATGGATACAGTATTTCCTTTTTCAATCATTACAAATGAATTAATACTACAAATTCAACACAAAATGGGAAAAATATCTAAATTTGGAAATTAAATGTCTTGACTCCCCAAAGCTGCTGCGTCCAAAGAGGTGTACGAGTGCAATGACAAAAATTTTAATGGGCAAACAACACAAAAGCTAATGGTGGGGCTAACGCTCATATGAACTTAATTTCCTAGCAATGTTACGCAACTTTTATGTTATGAACATGAATCGACCCATGTGTTAGGATGGCTATATGATCACCCTATTTTAAAAAGAGGGTCTAGATTTAAGTTTTATTGACCGTAGTTATTATAAATAAATAAATTTTTAGCGGTGACTTCTTTGTAATTAAAATAACAAATTAAAAGAAAATAAGTTGGAACTATATCCTCTCGTATTTTTTAAGAAAACAAAAGTATATTAGTTTTTAAAAATAAAGCAGTTATGCAATTTTTATGTAGTTTACAAAGTTAGCAACTTCGACGAGGTGGTTGTCTCCATATAAATATACACATATTATGTTAAGACTATATTATGATCAAATTGAATTGCATATTAATTTTAAAATAAAGAGTACAAATTAAATAAATTGTTTTTTTCTTTAAAAGTGATAAGCCTGGAAGAATAATCTTATTTATCCTCAATAATACATTACTATGTAGAATCTAAGATCACATGTTATATTTGGATTGAGTGAATGAAATGAGAAGAATAGATAAAAAATTGAAAAGAACTTAGTGAAAATTATTGGTAAAAGGAATTATGAAGAGAAATGAGAGAGAAAATCACAACGGAAAAAAAAAAGAAATAAATCATTCATTCTCCTTACATATTAAATGAAATTACATATGGGAGGAAAAATGATTTATTGCACCACCATCTCTCATAGGAACAAAAAACTTTGTGATCTCCCATGATAACTACAAATTTATCAAATTTATTTTTTCTCTCATTTTATTCTCTCAATCGAAACATACCTAAATTACAAGCGAAATTTACATTCTACAATTCTTCCAAATATGTAAAGTTCCTTTCCCCAGCAAAAAAAAACAATGCCATCTAGGCTCTATACATGTGCTGCCCTTGCTCTACACTTGGAACAAGTAAATTATTAGTCCCCTCGGGGAGTATAAATTCTTATCGTATAATTTACACGTTAAAAATCTATAATTTTCAAAATTCAAATCGAAACAAATAAAACTATTTCTAACCACTTAATCCCTAAATCCTAAAATCAATCCTCCAAAAGATCGTAAGTTGTTATCTCCCCAGAATTATTGCGATCAGTCTTGTCGAACTGGTGGCATATCAGCTCTATGTCTTTCTCTCCAACCTTCCCCATCTCTTTCAGAATGTATATAACATATTCTGCTTTGCTGTGTACAATATAGGGAAGTAAATCACAAAACTCGACTTTACTATTTAATTTATTAAAAGGCATAAAAATAACTCCAACCCCACATAAAGAAAAAAGACACCAATTGAGATTTAAAATGAAACAGAGAAGTGCAAGGAAACGTTGTTACACCTATTTATTCGTGAAACTAATATTTGTTAATGCTTTCACCTCGTCTACTTACAGAGCAATAATGCGATGGAGTAACCCATGTGGTGTTAGTTTATAAATGTTCCAAGTATTTTGTGTTATTTGTTCCTTTTATATATAATTCAAGTGAATAATTTCTCCAGTTTATATAGTGGATGTCATTCTCATACACTAGATAACAAATAAAGGAATCTACGCTAAAGTATAACATACGTACGCGACGATGCGACATATGGTGCATTTTTGGAGCATTTAGCACTTTGCACAAATGCAAGTGCGCGTGTAAAAATTGCTGTATTTTATTTTTCAATTATGTCTGAATTAGTTGAAATGATTTATTTTCTAACCCACATTTCTTTTTGAATGAACGAGTTTGTTTAAAGGTCGTGATTGAATCATCACTTTTTGAACAGACACTTACTCTACACAAATAGAGGGTTGCAAACCTAACAGACATAACATAACCATTTTTCACAATTTCCTTTCTCACATACCAAATTAGTTTCATGAAAATTTCGTAGATTATCTACAAAATTGCTATATGTAGATTAATTTGGTTGTCTTAATCCCAGAAGTAAATTGCATGAATCCGATACTAAACTCTAATTGAGTGAAGCAATTATCATTTTAAAGAAACTGTTTTACATGCCTGAAAAATATCGTTTCGTTTCCCTCATTATTTTACTAACTCATATAAGACCTTGCAAAAGAAACATTATAACGTGTGTGTGGAATTATATGGAAAATGATCAAACTCCAAGTGACCGCAGATTGTGGGGTCAGTTCAATTTAATATAATACAAATCATAGCTAATCAAATAATTATGTTCATCCATATTTAAGTTAAAGCTTCCAACTTTGTCAGCAAAATTGTAACTTGGAGAACGAGATTAATAGGAAATGGTAGCTTAAGAAAATGCAAAACAGCAGAGATAAGAATGAGTTCTAACCTAATGAAACCATTGTTATTGATGTCAGCAGCAACAAAATCATCAGCGGCGATTTCCCTATCCAACACCCATTTGCCAATTTTCTGTTGCCTCTTACTAATTCTTGCCTCTGCCGAATAAAGAAAGACCCTAGCCACCGCAAATATCGAGAACAAAAGTCAAATTGATGCAAATAATCTCCCTATAACCGTCTTAAATGCTCTATCTCCAAACCCAACTGTAGTAACAGACATAACTGACACATAAAAGGAATCAATCCAATCCGAAGACTCCACAAAATACAACACCAAAGTCCCAATTCCAATACACAAGAAAACAGAACAAAGAGCTAAACCCAACTTAAATTTAAGTTTCATCTTCATCTTCCCCTTTTGCATATCATAGATGTAAGAAAAACCCTTTTGAGAATGTTCTTGAATGTCTGCTAAATTCATGTTTTTTTGCAAATCAAGAACATAATTCACAACTCCAGAAAGCAAAATGTCAATAAATCCAAAACCCACCAACACAAACAAGCAGGCAAAGAGTTTTGCCGCCGGCGACGAAGGGTGAATGTCACCATATCCAACAGTACATATGGTGACTATACAGAAGTAAAGGCCATCAATTACAGGGTGTGTTTCAATTCCCGATAAATCATCACGACTGAAAGCATAAAACACCATCCCTAAAATTAGATAAATTGGAAGTACAAGGGCCATTTGTTTGACAAGTGGTTTAGAGTAAGGTATGAGTTTTGGGTTTTGAATCTTAAGGTTAGGCATTAGAGTCATCGCCGCAGCCGTTTTACACCGGCGAAGTTTCTTTTTCCGGTCAACTGAAGCACTAAGAGAAGAAGAAGATGGGTCGTCTTCTATGGGGATGACAGAGAAATCACCTTCATGGTGTTGGAGAAGCGATTGATTAAGCTGGGGTTGCTCTTGTTCAGGCATTTCTGAGCTGAAAATTGATTTTTCTTCAATTCAAGAATTGAAAAGTTCAATCAATGAGCAACCCACTTCAATGTGAGAACTGAGAAATTGGTGTGGACACTTTTTGGTTTCTATGAACAAAATAGATACATTTTTAGATTTTCTGAAGAAAATAGAAGTGTGAATGGGAAAGAAAGTTCAAAGGTTTTGAACTTTGGATGATGGACAGATGGAGGATTGGAGGGGTTTTGGGATTAAAAAAACGAATTGTGAGAAGCGGGAAGATGATGATGAGTTGATGACTCGTTAGTTTTTCTTTCCCCCTCGCGAAGGCATGGACCCACATAAATTACAATAATGTCTTGGCCAATACCGTACTACCACTTCAAAATCTATGAAAAAACACCGTGGAAATGGTCTACTTTAGTTGCTTGAAAATGCAAGACCGCTTGGAACCAAAAAAAACAGTTTTTAAATTGCGTCGATCATCGAGAAGACGAGACACTAGTTTAAAATTTTAATGGTAATGAGTCGATAATTTAACCGTTTGATGGTAGGAGTCGATAATTTAACCGTTTGAGCTGAATGTTATTATTATATATGTAAAATTAATTTTCCATATTTAAAATTTAATTTACTCTATAAAATTAAAATTATAATTATATTTTAAATATATAAATGAGTCTAATAATTATTTTTTAAAAATTATTTACTATACAAAAATAATAATTAACGAAATAAGATAAAATAATTTAGACTATTATTATTCACTTATACTAAAAATTTTATAGTTCAAACCTTAATTCTTATTTTTAATAATTATATAGTAGTGTTAATAAGTGAATTATATGTTTAATTTTGTTATAAACTAAAAAAAATGAATTAAATTTTTGTAAAAAATCATTTTTATCATTAAAAAAATCTAGTCTGGTTTTCTAAAAACTTCGCCTGGTTCGATGGTTTTTGAAAAAATTGTCCAATTTATTGAGTTCACTTCGATATTTTTATTTATTAGATATTTTTCGTGAATTGAGCCGATTCAAGCACTGGTTTTTAATTCAATAGGCCAACTAGCTGATCCGATTTTTAAAACTATGCCAAAAACACAAGAATTTAACGGAAGAACCCTAAAATCCTAATAATCGTAAGAAAATAAAGGATTCGTACTTAACAAATGATCCCGTGACAATATATTAATTTGTATTTGATTGATTGGTTAATGGAGTAGTCTTAAACTTTAATTTTCAGAATATTTTTGGGTGAAAAATACAAACTAATTGATTTTAATTAAAAATTATAATATTCTAATTTATCATATATCGAAAATGGTCATATTATCACTTCTTTTAAGAGGTTCAAATTTTGCTAACTATAATTATGAGTTCTTTTTTACTGCATGTGTACGTAACTTCTATGTAATAACGTCTTTTGTAATGAAAAAATTTGATCTGACTCGTTGAGTTAGAAAAAAAATCATTTAAAATTATTTCTTCTTAGAAAACAATAGTTGTGACCAAATATATTATAATATAACGTGTAAAGAAACAAAATGTGGATGCACCTGGCTAGAGGCATGTAACATCTCGGTCTTCCGCCTGTATCGTATATAGACATTCCATGGGATTCATGGTTCAAAGTATCGGGCATTCCGGAGATATATCGGGAGGAAATATCGGTATCGGCGGTGACCGATACCTATTTTCACGGCGATAGAAGTCTACACCGCTATTAATATGTATCGGCGATTATGTACTTGTATCGGTGATTCATATCGGGGATTGGCGAGATGTGCTAGAACTCGGCCGAGAACATGCTTTCTCTGTGTTTTTTAAGAAAAAAGACCATGCTTGATGCTTTCAAACTAATAGATAGAAAGAGAGGAGAAGCAGATTAAGGCAGTAAACAAAGCCTTGACATGCTCTCTGGGTTATTCGTTAGTTACTTTTTGGGATATTCACTTTTTTTATCTTAAACTAAAATGTGAATTTAGTTTATAATATTTTTTTATATAAAAAAATTGTAAAGTCAAGTTTAAAATTTTAAAATGACTTAATCCTTTAATTTATATATTTTGTAGCCCGGCTCGAATGCAAAGCCAGTAGATATTGGTTGGGGTCATTGTCAAGCGGCGACTACTAATAAAAAGAGGTGTTTTACAACTGTTGTGCTAATTTTTTTTTGTTTTTCTTATCTTTAGAATTTTTAAATATTTTTTTTTTTACAATTTTTACGTAATATATGGTCTTTTTTATGCACATTGCCCGATACCAATACCGCGACAAAAAAAAGTTTGATAGGTTCTCCGATACCACACCTTTGAACCATGGATCAGATTAATCCGCTCAAGTGACTACAATGCTAGACCGACCGATAAATCACAACTTTATGCTACTCCATTTTTATTCTGGAACCACTTGTGCAAGCACCGGTTGGTATAAGAATATATAAGGACGGATCACGGATGTGATTAATAAAAATATTAGTATTCTTTATGCAGTGATAATATGAAATGTTTATATCTGGGTACGTACAAATGTACAATATAGTACATTCCTGCAAACTACGTGTAAAGTGAAGATGTTCTGCAATATGAACAAGTGGTACAGGTATCATAAAGTGGCTGTAGGTATATATGTTCCTTTGTTATCCATATCTATGACTCAATGAACTTTTATCTTTTTATTGAAATTATATATATAGACTACATTTTACACTGAGCCACCCAAGTAATAAGAAGGTTATAGGCCAGGCAATAAACTTTCACTACTGTTTGATAAAATGTACAATCTAATATCATGCAGTTCTAATCCTCCATTTGCCTAGATTATCAAAAGAAATCTATCATCATCCTCCATCCTCCCATGTATATATAGTTCTCCTTCCCCTTTTCAAAAATATATATGTGTATTGCCACATTCATATATTTGAACAACTAAACTAAGCTACCCAAGTAAACTTGGACTCCTACAATCGATTCTCCAAGATGTTGGGCAGCGTTATCTTCCCCGAGTTATTGCGATCAAGCTTGTTGAACTGATCACATATCTGCAATATGTCCTTCTCTCCGATCTTACCCATCTCTTTGAGCTTGTATATGACGTATTCTGATTTGCTGTGTACAAGATAAGAAATAAACGCTTGTAAGATCTTACACTCTGTTGTGCATACTCTATGAACAAAATCATTATAAGATTAATCACGATTAGCAGTTCTTTTAAAGATTCAAGCATCAGGAAACAAGTAAAAGAACAAGCGAACATACATGTCTTTTTATAAATTACATCAGCCCCAACCAACCATGTGTATTTTATATATGCTCTCCAAAGGAGTTGCAATAATTGGAAAGGAACACCAAAATATTGATAATTAAGTTCTATATAGGACGGCTAACGAACAAATGTCAACCCCCCAAATTAAAACTACACCTATAAGAACAAGATAACTACACCAAGTCACCAACCAATATACTGTTGATTTAATTAAATCAGGACTAGCACTAGAAAATGGAAAAGTCCTAAAAAAGTAAAAAAAAATATTATATTGATGTGCACCCGTTGCTTTCAGTATTCAAAATAACTAGAGTGTATTAAATACACACACAGACACACGCACACATATACATACATACAGGAAATGATTTACAGCAATCATTAATTGCTAGCAGCGTTCCATTGCACCAAAGAACAACACAAGAAATCCTTTCATTACTGAAGGAAGCTGCTATAACCTAATGGTTGCTGTCATTCTTCTATGCACATAAAATCTGAATATTTACTTTCGGCTAAGAAGAAGATGCATCAAACGTCAGTAGTACTTATCCCAAAGTTGCGTGCTGATCACAAGAACAATTCTACATCCTGTTCCCGGAAGACAATTGACCCTCTCATTTCAGTCCTGTTCCCAAGTTCTTACATCCCTACATCTGAAGCTGTATCTCCGTACAGCTCTTTCTCTCCCTAGTTTTCATGTATCAGATAGCTCTCATGCAGCATTACAACAGCAAACTTGTTGGGAAAAACTGACCACAGCGGAATAATAATTTCCCCTAAACTTGTAAATCTTTGAGAAAACAATTAAGTAGAGAAAAAATAAAAAGATAACTTGTAAAACACAAGCCACAAGACATACAAGAATTATACGTGGAAACCCCCCCAAAAGACGAGGAGTAAAAAACACTGGACTGTAATCCACCCAAAAAATTCCACTATCACCAATAATTGGGTAATACACCAAATCTTCCTTAGTTAAATTAGAGGCACATAAACTCAGAATATATCACACTTTTTTGGAATAAACGTCAAGAAATATGGAATAAAAACAAAGACAAAATCAAAGAATATCACCTAAAACAGGAAACTTGTTCGTACCCAAAAACGCACATTTCCGGACCTCCAAAAACAATCTCCATCGTTCAAAATCAAGAACCAAACGTTGCGAAGCTACTGTCTAAAAATCAAAACAATCCGACCGTCCAAACTTTGGGAAACACAAAATTAAGACCGCTACGTCATGCTGATGGAAAACTACGAATTTTACTCTTTTTTCTGTTTTATGGCGATTGCTCACTCTTAAAATCTCTCTCAAAATATCTTATTATTTTTGTGTGTCTACAAATCTATAAATCAACCTTATTTATAGGCAAAACTATCCATCCTAAAACAAATCTAATTTAAGATTCCTATTTCCTATCTCCTCGTGAAATAAAAAAACAAGGGTTAATTAATGTTTCCAATTCCAAATAAGAAAGAAAAATACCCAACATAACTAACCGGCAAGTTTATCTAAGACACTAATTGTGAGTATCCAATAAAGGATTCTCAAATTACTTACATTTAAAATCATCTACGATTCAGCTATATGCTGAAATTCCATTTTACATGGAGTCAGTTCAATGCAATACAACACTCATCATACTTAACCAAATATAGCCAGTAGTTAGCCTAATATAGCTGATGTTAATTGGTATCTAAGAGCTTCTAAATGTCAAGGAAAATCATAACTAGACAAAAGATCAATTTATAGTAAATGGTAGCTAAAAACATAACAAGTAGATGCAAGGATAGTGAACACTAACCTAATGAAGCCATCATTATTGATATCAGCGGCAAGTAAATCATCAACAGTGATTTCTCTATGCAGCACCAATTTCGCGATTCTCCGATGCCTCCTATCAATTCTTGCCTCTGCCAAGTACAGAAAGGCCCTAGCCACAGCCAATGTCGAAAGCAAAAGCCAAACTGATGCAAATAATCTTCCTTTAAGAGTCTTGAAGGCTCTATCACCATACCCTACAGTAGTAACAGACATAACTGACAAATAAAAGGAATCAATCCAATTTAACCTCTCAACAAAATACAACACCAAAGTCCCAATCCCAATACACAGGAAAACAACACCAAGGGCTAAACCCACCTTCAATCTAATTCTCATCCTCCCCTTTTGCACATCATAGATATAATCCCTGACAGAAAAACCCTCATGGGGATCTTCTTGAATGCCTGTTAAAATCATGTTCTCTTGCAAATCAAGAACATAACTCACAACCCCAGAAAGCAAAATGTCAATAAACCCAAAACCCACCAACACAAAGAAGCAGGCAAAGAGTTTTGCGGCCGAGGATGACGGGTGAATGTCACCATATCCAATAGTACACATAGTGACAATACAGAAATAGAGGGCATCAATTACAGGGTGCGTTTCAATTCCCGAGAAGTGATCGCGATTGAAAGCATATATAACCATTCCTAGAGAAAGATAAATTAGGAGTAAAAGTGCTGCTTGTCTTACAAGGGAATTAGAATCAGTTACAGGTTTTAGGTTTTGCTTCTTGAGGTCACGCATAACAGCCATCGCCGGCGCCGTCTTACAACGGCGGATTTTCTTTTTCCGACCATTAAAAGTTCCAAAAAAGTGGGTAATTGTTGAAGTGCCTGAAATGTTATCATCACCGGAAGAATTAATAAAAGAAGAAGATGGGTCTTCGAGGTCTTGTTGATTTTGAAAGATTAATGGCGGATTAAGATTAATGGTGTCAAAAGAGAAATCATCTTGTTGCTTTTGAAGAAGGGTTTGTTTGACCTGGGATTGTTCTTGTTCAGGTATTTTGGAGTTGAAAATTGGTTTTTCTTCCATTCAAGAAAAGGAAAATCTAAATCAAAGAGGAACCCACTACAAGGTGAAGTTTGGTTAGGTGAAACTTTTGCTTTGTATATATTACAAACACAGATTTATTTATTTTTCTAGGAGAGAGAAGAGTGGATGAGAAAGAAACTTACAAAGTTTTGATGATGAAGAGCTTTGTGGTTAAAAATGGGGAAGATGATTGGTCGAAAGAAAGGTGAGACATTGAGACCCACTTCAATTTTTCTTATGAAAGGCTTGGGGCCCAACTCAAATTCTCCGCCTCCAAAATGTATAAAAAACACCATAGACTAATCTGCTTTAGATATACAAAGAAGTTATAAACTTGGAAGAGTAGTTAAATGAAGAAAAACGTCTTCTTCTTCCTTTTCATTTGCTTTCTCTTTTCATATCATATTTGGAAAAAAAGAAGAAGAGAGGGTAGGTATCTGACTTGGCTATCTGATCAAGGCTCCGTCTGTTTTAGGAAATTATTTTTAAAAATTACTTTTTGGTGTTTGGTGCTTGATTGAGAATATGAATAAGATATTGAAATTTTGATTATTTATGTTATTATTATATTATTATTATAATAGTTGATGATCATCATCATTATAATATCATTAAATATATATCATTATTTTTCTACAATTATTATATTATTATCTTATTTTTATAGTATTACTATTGTTGTTGTTATTAGTTTTATTACTTTATAGGGATTATTATATAAATTCTATTATAAGCAAATTTTCAAATGAAAAGACAGTCTTATCTTATATGAAGATGAAGTGTATACATAAACAACGGAGTATTATAATGTCCAACACTAATATACAGTTAAACTTGATTATTACTGTAATTATTGTAAGATTTTGAAATTTAATATGTGTTGCAAAATCAGTAAATAAATCTTTTTTATTAAAGTTATTTTTAGCAATATTGTATAGCTCATTTATATCAACAACATATATACTACTTAAAATTAGGAAAATTAATTTAAATTCAAATAATATAATTTGCTAAATGAATTATCGGAATGGAGAGAGTGTAGCATAATATAATAATATAATATTTTTGTTGACGCTTATATATTGATAGTTTGTTTGAACATCAACGTTTTTCTTTGGTCAAATATCAACAATCAAATAGTAAAACAGCTACAAAATATGTTGAAATGCTGTTATAATTTGTGATCTCCGAACCGGAAGCCTTCTACTTGGCCAAGCTATCTTACATACCAAACATAAAAAAGTACATTTTGTACTTCTACTTGGCCAAGCTTTAAGTACCAACTAAATCTAAACTTTGAAGTGAAGGAGGCTTTGTAAAATAAAAAATAGTAAGAGTTGTGCCTCCTTGTACTCTTCCTAGCACTTGAACAAAAATCAAACATTTACTATATAAGGTTTCTTGCTAGAACTAAAACATGCAGCTATTTTCACATTAATTTTCAAAATCTTTTTAATTTTTCCGATGGATTTTTCTGTTACCAAATCTAGTAATGGCCTAGTTCGCCCTTTCGAGCCGACGCCAATCCAAATTCTTGATTTATCGATGATCGATAAATTACACGTTCTTCGATGCAATGCACGAACTTTGCATGTGTTTAGACACGGTTATGGAGTGGTAAAAACTATACGCGAAGCTCTGTCACGAGCCTTGGTTCCTTACTATCCTTTAGCGGGTAGACTTACAGAGTCGAGTAGAGGCGAACTCCAAATTTATTGTTCTGGTGAGGGTGTTTGGTTCGTTGAAGCCAATGCGAGTTGTGATCTTGAAATGGTTGATTATTTTGATGATGTTACATGTGTTCCATATGGCAAGCTTCTTCCTGATTTTCCACCTAAAATGGAACAACTAGATCCACTAATTCTAATTCAGGTATAGTATTATTTTTTAAATATTTCGTACATTTTTTTGGTCGCATGTTCATCGTTTCAATTTTATTTTTGCCGTTTTGGCCTTGTGTATTCTTCATGTTGTTCTTAATTACTGTTGTTGAACTTTTCTTTGAAAATTTGAAACAAGTTAAAACATAAAAGTCAATTGAAATAACACCACTAGGCTTACAAATAAGAAGCTGACGATGTTGATAGGAGAGAATAGATGACAGGAAAGGTAGAAGGCGAGGCTAATCTCGGGGAGCAAGCTAGAGAATCATCACTAAAATCCACAAAAAAAAAAAAAAAAAAAAAAAAAACGAGCAAGAGATTCTTTTCTTTTTTTTTCAAGAAAAAGTTTATTTTATTTCAATGGTGTCTACTGTCTAGTACGAAGTATTCAAATACTTTTTTCATTTTATAATAACTGACATTTGATATTTTTACATGTAAGTTTAGATAAAAAAATTTATATGTTAAATATTTAATAATAAAATATTTAAAATAAGAATTAATATGACTAAAAAATTTATCATATAAAAATATTTTTACGTGTAAGAAAATCAAATGTCAGTTATTATGAAACATATGTAAAATAATTTATCATTTATTAATTGTTGATTCTTTTTACGCAAGTTACCAATTATTGATTGAATGATTGGAACATAAAGTGTTGTGTAAAAGCATAATAATGATATATATATATATATATATATATATATATGGTGGTGGTGAAAACTGGGAAAAGCTCAGAGCCTCAAAGTCTCCAACTCATTATTATCAACTGAAATTTCAGGTTACAAAATTTAAGTGTGATGGATTTGTGATGGGCCTTGTGTTTTGCCATAGCATTTGCGATGGGCTTGGAGCTGCACAATTTCTGAATGCAGTGGGGGAGCTGGCTAGAGGCCTACAACATCTCAGCATTCCACCAGTTTGGTGTAGAGACTTTTCTCCACTCCCAAGCCCAATTTCCAAAGAATTGGTCCCTAGTCCAATACCACATTTGCCGCCACATATGCCCAATTATCATCTTGAGCATGCCAATATAGACATCCCATTGGATCACATCAATCAGCTCAAGCAAAAATATTCCGAGTCCATGGGCCAAACTTGCTCGGCCTTTGAGGTCGTAGCGGCCACAACATGGATGCATCGGACAAAGGCCATTAACTTGGATCAAGATATGGAAATGAAGCTCGTTTTTTTCGCAAACTGTCGCGGACTCACGAGCCCGCCATTGCCGAAAGGCTTCTATGGGAACTGCTTTTTTCCGGTGTCCGTCACCGCGTCGAGTGAGATGCTCAAGCAGGCAAAAATTTCGGACGTGATGAAACTGATCCAAGGGGCAAAGAATAGGCTACCCAATGAGTTTGAGAAATGGATGAAAGGTGAGCTAAAGGATGAAAATGGGCCAATGGATCCATTTGCACCACCTCTTGTTTACACCACATTATTTATATCTGAATGGGGCAAGCTTGGGTTTAATCAAGTTGATTATGGATATGGGCTGCCAATCAATGTTGTCCCAATACAAGGCTCTAGTATAATACCAGTTGGAATAGTGGGCCATCTTCAGCCCAAAAAAGGTATCCGTATGATGACGTGGTGTGTGGAGAAGCCCCATCTTCAGCCATTTCTTGTTAAAATGAAAAACCTTACTTCTTCTGAATGAGATGATGACACGTGGAAAAAATTCAGATTCCTGAACAAAGTCCATTAGTTTGGTGAATAAACATTAATAATAAAGAGTTGTACTTGGGAAAATACATGAGAAAGAGTCGTGTCCAAGTAATACTTTGTAATCCCACCTTCCCCACCCACCTGATGATGTTCTCTTTTCAATATTTGTATAATCGTTTTTAATGTAATTTTGGATTCCAATAAATTCATGGTACTTGTTTTTATTATAAAAGATTTAAATTGATGGTAAAATTTTCAATTATACATATCAATTTCATTTGTTTTAATTTAAATTTAATTTAATTTTTTTTATTTTATTAATTTAATTTATATTAAAATATTTAAAATATAAACCGAAATAAAGGTATGTTTCAAAACTCTACAAGAATTTCAGTAATTTGATGACATGAGAAAGAATTGTGTATAAATAATACAGTACTTCGTAATTCCCCCTTCCCCACCTCCCACCCACCTGATTATTTTCTATTCTGAGTTGACAATAATATCGTCCATTCTATATTCGTAGTATTGTATAATCGTTTTTACTATTCTCTCCATGGCTTTGTATAAATATTTTAGAGATTTACACAAATATTAAGAAATTATAAATTAATTTGTAAAAATTACATAATATACTTAAGATAATCCTCCATAAAATTTTAAAATCATATTTACTGTCTAAATAAATATTTGGTTCTCTAATAAAAGATTTATATTAATACAATTAAAGAATACCAATAAATTAACATTAAGAATAATTTGATGATAAACATATTAATATTATTTTTAAAAAGTGTGATGGCTTATTCAATGGAAATTTTTTTTCTAAAAGACTTATATCAAATGAGGGTGAGAGTATAATTTTGAATTTTCAATGAATTTATGGCACTTTTCTCTTGTTATATAAAGTTTAAATTGAGTATAGATTTTGCCATTCATAATCAATACATATTATACATCTCAAAGAGTATTACAGATCTTAAAAAACCTACAGTAATATTTACGTGCACAGTATCAATGTCATACGACTATTATTGCATGTTTGTTTGCGAATAACGGGAAAAGTGATGGTTCATTAACAAATATTTTTGCCTTTGCTAGGAAAAAAAGAAAAGAAAAAAAAATGTGAGAGTTTAATGATGTGTTTGGTTGGATAGAATTGAATGAATTTTATAATATTTGCTAGTTTATTTATGTGTAATTAAGATTCATTACCTACTTTATTATTTTTCATAAATTCATAAATATTTTTAAACACACTCTACAAGATGAAGATTTTCTATTCCAACACAAATAAAATTTTATACACAATTTATCATTTTTTTATTTTTATATTTCTCTTATAATTTTTATATTTTTTTTTTTACACACTCATTTTATTTATGTCATTTTATTAAGTCCAACTAAACCACCGGTTAGCGCCCATAAATGACTCCAATCATATATTGCCTGATTTTGTTGCTTTGGGAAATGAAATAAGACTCGCGAAGTAGCGATTTCAATAAATACCCGTTGACATACATAAATACTAGCAAAGATCATCATCTCAATATCAATATTAATATCTTACCAACATTAATAAGTCATGTCGACTGCCCTCTGCTCGGGAAGCTACTTTAATACTCCCCGGTCCAATTTTATTCATTATCATAATAATCGGGCACTTATTAAAAATAATATTACGGAGTAATACTATTATTTTATAATTAATATCATCGTCTATCTACACTTTTTTATAATTAATGTTGTACACAAAAATTAAAAATTAAATTAATGCATTAAATATACAAATATTATACGATGATTATATTAAAACAAATAAATAAAAATGTTAAACCTAATATATAAAGCAGGACAGAGTGTGTAATATTTTGCAATTTGAGAATTGAGGGTTGCGAATCTCAAAGGTGATATCGAATCTTCTCTCTAATTTTGGTTTGAGATCCTGTAATAATATATGTAATCTATACGTCTTCCAAAGGTCTGTGCATTACATTTACGAGTAAATTTTTTATTATATGAAAAGAGAGGTAAAAATTAAATGCGAAAAAAATATTACTCCGTATAAAGAAGAAAACAAATATAATATGTATACAACAGTATTACGGATTTGGCTCCATTATATTATTTTATTGTCTCAAAGTCTTTCAATGCACGAATGAATTAAAAATTTCTATATTTAATACAGCTAGACTTGGGATTAAGTCAACAAAAAGTAGTGATGATAATATGGTATCTCTAGAACATAAGCAGGATTAAAAATGTTGTTTAAGCCCATTAAGTAATGGATTGGAATGATCTGAATACTTAACAGTAAGAAATGCGTTGGAATTTTTCTACTTGATAAGTAATTATGTTTAATTGAACAATGATTTGAACTTTGAAGATTGTTAATATTAGAGGAGGTTAGTGGGATAAATAAAGTGAAAAAGTAACCTTACAATAAATATGCCTATTCAATGTAAATTAGGCTTAATCGTAATTTTATATATAAAGCTAAAATGGAAAGTACTTATAATAATCACATTAAAGTTGGTTGACTCTTGCATAGAATAGTAAATGATGAATTGAGAGAGGATAAAAACTCGAAGTAAGTAATACCTTTAATTAGTTACCGGAAATTTAAAAATAAAAACATCGGCTCTTTTCTGAAAAGAAGAACACATAATATATAGGACCCAGTTTTTTTTTTTTTTCTTCTGAATATTTATTCAGCATATAACTGTTTAAGATATTTTACATTGTGGCAGAATGGACAGAGCCTTTTTTGACAACTATCCCAGTTAATATATTGGATAATGACTAGGTGTATGGGACTACTGGGACCATTTGCCATGATTTTTCTTGCATAATTTCATAATACTCCATAATAATTTTGCTGGACAAAAATTTATGACATTTCATTGTCATTTAGATCTCATGATAAAATTTATTATTTCTTTAAAATTAAATTTTAAATCTCTATCTGACGATAAAACTTCTCAATAATACCAAGAAGAAAATATCTGACGATAAAATTTCTCAATAATGCCAAGAAGAAAATGATTTAGATTACATGAATTGCTAAGAAGTTCGCTTGAAATTACAAAAGATAATTTATATATGTTTTTTCCTCTTCCATTTCCATTACCCCACTGCTTATTCTTTTTTTTTTTTTTTTTTACAATTTTAAAATAAAATATTCCCCTCCCCCCCTCCCCCCTTTGAAATAATTAGTTCTGAAGACTGTGAACAGTTTAAAGGGGAAAGGGAATTTTTCAATTGGGTATTAGAATAATATATAAACATATGTTCAAAGAATTCATTAATCTATTTTCTATATTCTATTTTTGGCAATAAAAAATTCAGATTAAAGGGATATTCTTCAGTCAATTTCAAGGTCAAAATATTCACAAACCTCTCTTGAAGAATTATATGGTAATTTTATCGAATTAGCATATAAATTATGTTTTATACTTGGTGATGTATGGCACCAATTTTAATTATTGAAAATGAAACAAATTCAAGCCAATTTACTATTGGTTTTCTCGCAAAATTCTCTGATTTAAAAGAGTGACAACGTACTTGTAACTAGACAAAATGAGTAAAAATTAAGATGCCCTCACATCTTCCTTTTATTAGTTGTCACATTGCGTCCTGTTTCTAGTTTATATATTCTATTCTATTGTCCACATTCATATTTTATTCCCAAAGCCCGAGCAGAATGAAGTTTCCTCCGACTACAACTTTGGCACGTGACATTATTAAATATCACTCTTCCCTTCAACATACATACATACATACATATATATATATATATATATATATATATATATATATATAAAGTTTTTTTAAAAGATAATATTTATATATATTTTTCATTATGGTCTTATATTTTTTAATAATTTATTATTACAATTTTTGTATGTTGTCTTTGATTGAAAATCATGATAAATTTTATGAAAAAAAATATATTATTTATACATGTAGTTTTTAATATTAATATCTGTCAAAAATTTAAATATTTTTTTTTTTGTTGAACGAGGGGTAATTTTTGGTGCTCCCAAATTTTGATATAATCAACATGTTTTTCTTGTTTTTTTTTTTTTTTTTGTTGAACGAGGGGAATATATTCCTTTACCCCGAACATTTTTACTCAGTCTATTCAATTATTATTTACGTGTTAAATGATGGGGAAAAAAATCTTCTAATCATCTTCGCAAACTTTCAATTAATCTTGTTTCATTTCAATTAATTCTACATTAAACACTAAATAACTACCTTTATTAAATACCAACTGATAAGTCCATAATTTATATATTTTTATCATCTTAATTATGCTCAATTTATTATTATTATTAGATTATTTATTGTTTTTATTTTATTTTGCAGAAAAATAAATAAATAAAAGAGTTATGTGAAAATAAGACTTCCCAAGATACAATTTGAAGAATTTAAGATTCTTTCAAGAATGAATTTGACAAGTTGAAAAAATTCCTACTACTTAAAGTGATAAAGTGATAGAGATTGGATGATATCAAAAGAGTTTAAGAGATGAAGTTGAAAAAAACTAAATACATTCCAAGTGATAAAATTTAGAGTTTTCATATTATAGAAATGTATCTAGTTAACCCTATAAATACTTGTACAATTAGCGGCTAAACATAGAGAGTTTTTTTTTGTTTTGAGTTTTCTTGTTCAAGTTTACACTTTTTTATTCGTTTTTCTACTTTCTTCCTTCAGTCGTCTATACATTATTTTTCTTATTACTTCTATTCAATTATCAATTATTCCGTCTTTGTAAACACTTGATTATGAAGTCAATAATATTTTAGTTTTCATTATTACATATTCTATTATAGTTTTATATTTCAATATACCTCACAATGATTCTCTATTTCGTTATTATTGTCTCTCCTAATTATAATTTATTTATGTTTAAGTTAGTTTAAATTATTCCGTTTAAAATATTCATATTATCTTTATTGTTTTATTTATATTTAAAATTAATTTTACAATCTTCTCAATCATTATATTTCTATTTTACTTGAGTTAAATATCAAGAATATTAAATTTTCTAATCTCTATGAATCAACCTGTACGAATATTAATACTATAAAAATCTATACACTTACAGAAATTATACGCATCACCCACACTGTCCACAACATCTTGCAAACAATACAATTCAAAGACGGTTGAAAATTTGGTAATTTCTTCATCAATGAACAATAAAATAATGCTCCGTAAAATACTTGAGGAACAAGAAAAGGAAAGGAAAAGTTTGACCGGCAACAAATGTTTAAATAAGAAAAAGACCGTGTAGCAAAGTCAAGTTTTTCTTGTTCGTACTATTCGTATCATTTCTTGCTCAAGAAGTCGTGGACTGCAAATCAAGTAAATGTCTTCACATTAGAAACCGACATTAGATTCGTTTTCACGAGCAAAAATTATTTAATTATGTATCAATTCAAATAATCTCTTAATTTATTTAACTGCATGAAAAGATGATAAAAATTGGAATTAATCTAGGTAAGCAACAAAACTATAAAATAAGCAATTTCAGAAAATAACATGCAATTATTAAAATTGGAGAGAAACTTAACAAAAATGAGATATTAGAGCATCCGATTTTACTGTATTATGCCAATTAACATTCTACATTTCCTATGCAATCAAATTGAATGTATTGTGTTGGTAAAAAAATCTCAACTTTATTCACTAACTTATTCCTAAGTATAACAAATCTACTCAATTAAAGTAATTAACCGTGTGCCCATGAGAAAATTCAATTAAACGAGTGCATTAACTATTTTGTAGATTTTTCCGGATTCAATAGATCACCCCCAATTTATTTACTACCAAAATCACACGAATTTGTTGTTATATTCATATATAACCCTATTCATAGTTATCTATTCATCTTACATATGTGCAATATCTCTTCTCAGTCTCAATTACACAATTTATAATCATATAAATGGTGATCAGACACTCAAAACATTAAGAAAATGTATAAATAACTCACAACTCAAACCCTAAATTGCATGAGAGAATATAAAATAATTAATTGGACATAATACAACTACGTCGTAGCCCTAACTAATGAAAATTAGCTAGACATAAATTAAATAGGAGTAGAAGAAGAAAAGTTAATTAAAATAGTCAAACCAATATTAAAAATGAACAAGAGATGTAAAATTCCCAAATCCTTTTCTCCAGCCTCCTTAGAAATTTAGTAGAGTAAAAAATGTCTAAATGGGAACATATATATTTTTATGCCCTTTACATGATTAATAAATTTAGTAAAAATTTAATTGGAATTGGAAACTATTACAAAAGTTGAGTAAAGAAACATAAATCTCGTACAAATCCCGTGCATGAGACATTGGCACAACCATTGGTTAGGCATTTGACTTTGTTGCATATCTAAAACTCAACTGATATCCTGTATGACAAACAAAGCCACAAAGCATGATCATGTTTTTGATAATGTCTAGACTTCAATTTTGAATATTCAACAACTCTCTACTTTTGAGTTTTAAATTTGATCCAATTATTTGTCCAAGCATATTTTGACATATTCAAACTTCAATTCTTGAATAAATATCAATAAAATAAACTCAAAAACATATACCAAAAGCATAAATCTTGAAATAATAATAAAAACTAATTTAAAACTCGAATAATTCCTTAAAATGCACGAAAATTCACACAATATAACTCAAAATGGTATATATTTCCAACTCATCATATATTCTGTGGTCCATATAAATGATCATACCATCTCCAAGACGACCAAGAATGTGCGGGAAGATATTGGTGCAAGAAGGTGGTGCTATGTTACACTTTCCCATGCCATCAATAAATAATGCTTCACGCGTCTTCCTTTCATTTACTACACATAAGTAAATAGGGCACTTACAAAAATAACTATTTTATACATAAAAAAAGAGTGACATGAAAAATGAAGCATATAGTAAAGGAGGCTGGTCACTCCCTGGAATATATTCAAATATCTCGAAATGTTCTTCCAGTTTCAGAGAAAAGTTGTAAAACTCTATTTTTATAAATGCCATTTATTTGATGAGAAATAAAAAAAAATCAAAAATTTGAGTGGCTGAAGTTGAAACAGTTTCTTTCGAAATAACATAAAAAAAAATGTTAAAAATTTTCTTTTCCGTACTTATCTATTCCTATTATTTTTGAAATAAATAAAATAAATAAGGTATTTAGAACAATAATCGTGATACGAATCAACCCATTTTTTTTGCCTCAAAGATCTTATCATTTCCCAAGTAACTCGAGTTCCATCTCTTTTCGGTTGCTCCCTTCATTTATTACACATAGCCGTTAAATATAAGATGTTAAGTTGAGCAAAAAGTATGTCGATTTCGGTTAAATTTTATTTTATGACGATGAAGAGAAATTATGGGATTCCTCTTGTTCTACCCTTAAAAATTAAAAATTGGCGACAAATTTAGAAATGGGGTCATTTTATTGTTCATGACTGAAAAATTTTAACATGTGAATTGCAGAATAGAAAATTCAAAAGGAAAAGGATAAATCAAGGGGAAAATACAAAATATAGATGTACTCATTACATGGTGTGAGCAGACACTCGATTTCAACTTTTGCTTTTGACTAAAAAAAGAAAATGTGGGGAGTGGGTTTTTTAACAGTCAATAGGCTTGATCATCAAGGAAACCTCATCACCATGATTGATAGTATTATTCTACATTATTCTCTCTCTTCTGACTAATTTATAGGACTATTGATATATGTACATGTACATGTATAGTTTATATTCAAATTTTATTCTTGTACTTGACCAACAGACTGGTTGTTCACTAAAGTTCAAAAGAAAGAAGGTTGAATAGAACTATATAAACCCCACTTTTTACAAGCTCAGAAGCAGATACCCAGATTTTGTATCCCCCAAAACAGGGGAGTTTTAGGATATTCCGGCTAGTTGTTGATCTTCCCTATTTTAGCTTTTGGGTAAGTTCTTGATTTTTCTTACCTTCTGCACCTAACTACTTCTTGATTATTGTTGCCTAAAGTTTCTTTCTTTTATTACTTTTGGGGGTACTTTCTTTCAATTTCTCCCCTTCATTTTCTTTCTCTTTTCTTTCTTTATTTGCATTTATCTTTTCTGGGGGTTATAAGTGATGTTTGATAAAAGTGATAAATGGGTTTCACATGAAAAAGTCCTCTTCTTGGTGGAAGTACTTTTCTTGATGTTAAATCCCATTTTGTTATTAAGTATTTTGATACATTTTACCCCCTTGATTGGGGTTCAATTATTTCTTTAAACGAAGTATTTTTTTTTATTCTATGACTTCAAACAGAATCCGTCCAAAGAATATGCATAAGGAAATGATCAATAAGATAGGTACACACACATAGTAGGTGATGTATGTATATAATGGTCATGGTACCTTCAACTAATTTGATATGGATATCTATAGCTTGATTTGTATTAGTCTTTGATATTAGTGAATGGTAGATCTCCAGTTTTGCCTTCATTATTAAAAGACAAGCATATCAGTTTTCTGTATCTTTGTAGTGGGAAAAGCTAAAATATAATCATGTTCAGATCAAGAAAGTGCTGTGCAGGAGTGATAATAAATTTAGTTTTTTATTCTTTTAGAATTGGTACTTGAGTTGAGATCTCACCAGCCCCAAATAATATATGATATTTTCTTGCTCTCTGCCTGCTTAATAATTTAGACTTTAGAACCTCTATGCCTTCCATTTGTAATTTGTCTGTTGATTCTCGATGTCTTTGTTTCTTGAATAAATTAAAATTGTGGAAACCAGGCTAGTAGCCTGAGATTCTGTAACATGGTTGCGGACAAAGGAGCAGATGGTGATAGTACAGAGATAAGTATTGCCTCCACATCAAGAACCCATGTCCTGGAAAGAGGGGAAGAGAGAAGCAATGACATTCCAAAGGACCCCGATAAGGCGAAGGAGAAAGATAAGGAGAAGGAGGTTGTTAATTCGGTCCCATTCCACAAGCTTTTCTCGTTTGCAGATTCAAAGGATGTCTTCTTGATGATTGTTGGTACCATTGCAGCTGTTGGTAATGGGTTATGTATGCCCCTCATGACCATTCTTATAGGGGAACTCACTGATGCTTTTGGACAAAACCAAAATGATGACGAGGTGGTCAATAAAGTTTCGAAGGTAAATGCTACACCCCGTAGGAGCATAATATTCAGATTCAGCTTCTGTATCATTGCAAGGAGGAACTGTCCTAATATGATGCTAATGTTTAATTAACTGGATGCATTTTAGGTATCACTGAAATTTGTCTATCTGGCTATTGGTTCTGGGGTAGCATCATTTCTCCGTAAGTGTCTCAATTTCGTAGATTTGTGAATCTTGAATGTACATATGAGTGGAATGTAGTAGTAGAGTGAAATACTCGTATTGAATTTATTACCTTTCATTTGTTGGTTGGCAGAGGTGGCTTGCTGGATGGTTACGGGAGAGAGACAGGCTGCACGAATTAGAAATTTATATCTCAAAACTATTTTGAGACAAGATGTCACGTTTTTTGATATGGAAACAAATACAGGAGAAGTTGTGGGGAGGATGTCTGGTGACACTGTTCTCATACAAGATGCAATGGGTGAGAAGGTAAAATTGGAGAAATTATTATAAGTACCTACCCTGTTTCACAATATTAAGTACTTTTTATTTTTACCCAAGTACTTGATAAAAGCATATATCCCTTTTCACACCTTATTATTCATGAATACCTTGTTTTGCCGCAGGTTGGAAAATTTGCTCAACTGATATCTACATTTGTGGGGGGCTTCGTCATTGCTTTCTTTAAAGGATGGCTTCTTACACTTGTCATGTTAAGTTCTATTCCGCCTCTTGCCATAGCCGGTGCAATGTTGTCCATTGTCGTCGCCCGAGTGACATCTCAGGGACAAGAATCTTATGCAAATGCAGCAGTTATTGTTGAACAAACAATTGGTTCAATCAGAACGGTTTGTCCTTACTGTAGATTGTTATATATTCATAGAAATTTTTCGTATTTTGGTCTGTAACTAGTATTCTCATTTTAAATTTTGTCAACACTATTGATTATGATTACTATTTTGATTTTTATCTAGGTTGCATCTTTCACTGGGGAAAAGCAAGCTGTGGCCAGTTACAACAAATCTCTTACAAAAGCTTATAAATCGGGCGTTAATGAAGGCTTGGCTACTGGATTAGGGCTTGGAACATTGTTTTCTTTCGTGTTCTACAGTTATGCTTTGGCTGTTTGGTTTGGTGCAAAGATGATAATGGATAAAAATTACTCTGGGGGTGATGTGCTCAATGTCATTGTTGCTGTATTGACTGGTTCCATGTGAGTTACAATTTAAATTTTAATTTACAGTTAGTTTTAGAAGTTGGTTTAGGCTGCTGCCGTGCTGCAAGCAAGCAATTTTGGGTGCAATTAAACCAAGTATAGCTTTCGGCGGTTCTACAATTTAATTATTAAAAAATAAATTTCATAACATTATTTTCTCTTTGCGGAATATGAACTTATCAGGTCTCTAGGTCAGGCCTCTCCCTGTTTGACTGCATTTGCAGCAGGCAGAGCTGCAGCTTTCAAGATGTTTGAAACTATAAATAGGAAGCCAGAAATAGATGCATACGATACTCGAGGAAAGAAGTTGGATGACATTCATGGTGATATAGAGTTGAGGGATGTTCACTTCAGTTATCCAGCTAGGCCAGATGAGCAAATATTTAGAGGATTCTCTCTCTCCATTCCCAGTGGCACAACTGCAGCATTGGTTGGGCAAAGTGGAAGCGGAAAATCTACAGTTATCAGTCTAATAGAGAGGTTTTATGATCCACAAGCTGGTGAAGTTCTTATAGATGGAACAAATTTGAAAGAGTTTCAACTCAAATGGATTAGATCAAAAATTGGTTTAGTTAGTCAAGAACCAGTACTATTTGCATCTAGCATTAAAGATAACATTGCCTATGGGAAAGAGGGTGCAACTATGGAAGAAATTAAAGCAGCAGCAGAACTAGCAAATGCTGCTAGATTTATTGATAAACTGCCTCAGGTTCCAGTTCTTCTTTGTTTGTCTGTCTTTTGTGGTTTTTTAAGTCCATACAATATGGTGATAATTTACTCATTTTTCACGAGACCATCAACGGTTGATTCATCTCTTTTTTCTCCGTTCTCGTTCCTATCTAGTTTATTGTTTTCACTTTTGTCTCACTCAACCCTTCGACTTCTCAATGGCAGGGACTCGATACCATGGTGGGTGAACATGGAACTCAACTTTCTGGTGGACAAAAGCAAAGAGTTGCCATTGCAAGAGCAATTTTAAAAAACCCACGGATTTTACTTTTAGATGAAGCAACTAGTGCACTTGATGCAGAATCTGAGAGAGTTGTGCAAGAGGCATTAGACAGGATAATGGTCAACAGAACCACTGTCATTGTGGCACATCGCTTGAGCACAGTTAGGAATGCCGATATGATTGCAGTGATTCATCAAGGAAAGATGGTTGAAAAAGGTATCTTACGTTCTTACTAGATTAGAATGGTATTATGAAATGTTTGTGAAAGTAGAGCTAACATAATTGATGCATCTCTAGAGTCTCGTTGTGTGTAAAGTTTTGTTGAATACAACACTTCTTAATTCCAAGTAATAGAGAGAAAAAGACACCTCTTAACCTTTGGGAATTGTTTCTAAGTGGTGAAAATTTATGAAATGTTCCTACTGTGTTTCAAGGAAAAGCTGTTTCTGAGTCTTAGGTGTTAATCCATGCTCATCTGAATATATACTGGGATTATATCTTAAATCCTCATATCCTCCCCTTTCCACGTTGTGGCAATGAGGAGAACAAATAAAATTGCAAAGATAAAATAACAATCTTGTTTTGTTGATCATTCAGGCTCACATTTCGAACTACTGGAAAATCCTGAAGGTGCTTATTCTCAGCTTATAAGATTGCAAGAAACAAAAAACGAAGGTTTAGGCGATCAAGATAAGTCTGAAGTTAGTGGAGATGGTAGACAGTCGAGTCAGCAAATGTCATACCAACGTTCCATAAGTCGTGGGTCATCTGGTCGGGGAAATAGTAGCCGTCGTTCACTTTCTGTCTCATTAGGTGTAACAACAGGATTTGGCTTTACTGAAAGTACATTAGCAGAACCTGAAAGCCCAGTCAATGAAACATCAAAACCTCCTCAAAAAGTCCCATTGGGTAGGCTAATGTATCTCAACAAGCCTGAGATACCAGTCTTGACTGCGGGAGCTGTAGCTGCCATCCTTAACGGGGTCATCCTACCAATTTTTGGAATATTACTTGCTAGTGTGATTAAAACATTTTATAAACCAGAACATGAATTGAAAAAAGATTCAAGATTTTGGGCACTAATGTTTGTAGTCCTTGGGCTGGCTTCATTTGTAGCTTATCCATCTCAGACGTACTTATTTTCTGTGGCTGGTTGTAAATTAATAAGACGGATTAGATCGTTGTGCTTTGAGAAAGTAGTACATATGGAGGTAGGTTGGTTCGATGAGCCTGAAAACTCAAGTGGACCAATTGGTGCAAGGCTCTCTGCAGATGCAGCCAGTGTCCGTGCTTTAGTTGGAGATACACTAGCACAGATTGTTCAAAATGCAGCATCTGCAGTTGCTGGTCTTGTTATTGCTTTTTCAGCATGTTGGCAGCTGGCACTTATTGTCCTGGTTTTATTACCCTTGATAGGAGTCAATGGATATGTTCAAATGAAGTTCATGGCAGGATTCAGTGCCGATGCAAAGGTTTGTGCGATTATCTTCACAGTGTTGATATCTGCATCCATTTACAGCATTTTTTTTGTTTATTACTTGCTGTGTACTAAGCTTTAAATTTGAATTTCTGCAGATGATGTACGAGGAAGCTAGCCAAGTAGCAAATGATGCAGTTGGGAGTATAAGAACAGTTGCTTCTTTCTGTGCAGAAGAGAAAGTGATGGAACTCTACAAAAAGAGATGTGAAGGTCCAATGAAGACAGGGATAAGACAAGGATTGATCAGCGGGATAGGGTTCGGGGTGTCATTTGTCTTGCTATTTTGTGTGTACGCATTAAGTTTTTATGCTGGAGCCCAGCTTGTCAAACATCGGAAAACAACATTTGATGACGTTTTTCGCGTAAGAATGGATTCTGCATTTAATTGAAATAATTCACTGAAAAAACTAATTATTATGATGGATTATGGATGTGCATACTATTTTGATACCTTAATTCGATTTGCAGGTTTTCTTTGCACTAACCATGGCATCCGTAGGAATTTCACAATCAAGTTCCTTGAGTCCAAATTCAAGCAAAGCCAAGAGTGCTACTTCTTCTATCTTTGCAATCCTAGACAGAAAATCAGAGATAGACCCCAGTGATGAGTCTGGTACAACGTTAGAAAATGTGAAGGGAGAAATAGAGCTAAGACATGTAAGCTTTAAGTATCCAACTAGGCCAGATGTTCAAATTTTCCGAGACCTCAGCTTGACAATTAGAAGTGGCAAGGTGAAAACAATAATGGTTTCTCTAATTATTTTCGTATATGTACATCTAATTACTGTGTATGAGGTGTTCAACTCCAAATAATAACAACTGTGAAATGGTTTCTCTTGCAGACAGTTGCCCTTGTCGGAGAAAGTGGAAGTGGAAAATCAACGGTGATAGCATTATTGGAAAGATTTTACGATCCTGATTCGGGTCATATCACCCTTGATGGGGTTGAGATACAAAAACTCCAATTGAAATGGCTAAGGCAGCAGATGGGACTTGTAAGTCAAGAACCAATCTTGTTTAATGACACTATTCGAGCAAACATTGCTTACGGAAAGGAAGGAGGGGCAACTGAAGCTGAGATTATAGCTGCAGCTGAGATGGCGAATGCTCACAAGTTCATCAGTGGGTTGCAACAGGTTAGTACAATGCATCAGTAGAACAAAGCCAGGTCTCAGAATTAGAATGGTTTCTAAATAATGACTTTTGAGGAAGTGTTTAGGTTTTTTTAAGTAATATCCTTCAAAATTAGGCAAAATGTAGTAGTATCAGTCGTATGATATTTATTCGTTTAACTTGCCTAAGATACTAGTGATGGTGCATATTAGGAGCACATCAGAATACATTTGGAACAGTACTGGAAACTTGTACTTAATTTTGTAATGACGGGAATTCCATCAGAAATTCAGGCAGCTTTGCGTTTATACACTGCTAGGATGCATCAGCAATATATGAACTCTTCATGTTCTAAACTTGTATTCTTAATTATCATTGAATTGAAAAAACAGAAGGTTCATTGATCTGATATGCAAACTTGTAGGGATATGATACTGTGGTAGGGGAAAGAGGAACACAACTATCTGGTGGACAGAAACAGCGTGTGGCCATTGCGCGCGCCATAGTAAAGAATCCGAAGATACTGCTGTTAGACGAGGCTACCAGTGCTCTTGATGCTGAATCCGAGAGAGTTGTTCAAGATGCATTGGACCGCGTGATGATTAGCCGGACAACAATTGTGGTTGCTCACCGGTTGTCCACAATCAAAGGCGCGGATTTAATTGCAGTGGTTAAAAATGGAGTCATTGTAGAGAAAGGAAAGCATGAGGTGTTGATTAACATTTCAGATGGTTTTTATGCATCTTTAGTTGCACTTCACACCAGTGCTGGGAAGTAAGATTATACTTCATTTTTGTGTTAAAGATGCATTTGCATAGGCTACTTTGAGACATATATTGTAATTTTTCCATTGTAATTGTCCTTATTTTCATAGATTTTTGAATGTCATATATACAAGTTAATACCTAATGGAAATGAAGATTTTCGCAAATTCCAAGTTTTTCTACTAAGAGCAGATCAAATTATATTAGTGTCTATAATTGATTTTTTTTGTGTCATACTAATCGATAGGTCCTCATTCATCATTCATATGTTGAGTTTTCGATCTGTCTTCTACCAAAAATGACCTTTTGAGCTGCCCATTTCAACCACTTTTGAGTCCACTTCAAGAATGTACCCCATTTCCTCTGCAAGCTGCAAATTATAGAGATGGCACCCTACTCCCAACAAAGCACAAAAATCCACTAAACCATAAAGATGTTTTGAAGCAAACGTAGATCCCATGAACCGTTATCTGCAATGGAATCTTTAATTTTCTTACTATCTCCATCTACATTTATTTGTCATATTTTGACCGAAAAAATCAAATTATTTGATTTTAAAATTCATAATTTGATAGCATTTAAAAATAATAAAAGTTGACTTTAATTGTCGCTTTGCGCCTCTCATCCGATATATTGTAATCCAAAATGAGATAATTATAAATTGAAAAAAAATATCATAATTAATCGTTAACAGAATTGAGATTACGAAATTCTAAGAGAAGCTGATATTAATTTATGTCCAAGTGTTATATATATAATTCTTTGAACCACATTTTCTAAACTAGCTAGAGCTACCAATATAATTATCTTTAAAAGATTTAGGTCTTCCACAAGGGGAACAAATGTGGAGATAAATTTACATTATGGACATTACAAGTCATAAGTCTTTAGTTTTAGAAAATATAAGATCTGTTTGATTTAGTTATAACTTATCAATTAGGTAATTTCCACTTAAAAAACAATACTTCGCTTTGTGTGGATATAAATGTATGTTAGAAATATCACATTCGATGATAATATTTATACTTAGAATTGATAAATTTGTAAATTACAACAAATAAGTTTTTAAAGTTGAATTTTTCTAAATATTATCTTTTAATGACTTATTTATTCATTCCCAGATAATAATTAAGTCTAGTAAATATTTATCCTCTGACAATATAATTTATTTATCAGAGGATATTTTAAGTTGAATTTTTTTAAATATATACTTTGATAACTTATTTGTTCTATCGCCGGATAATAGTTAGATTCAGTGGATATTTATTCTCCGACAATATAATTTGTCCATCAGAGAATAAATAATCCAAGTAGTCGGTCAATGAGTCTAAGGGAAAGGATAACCAAGTAGCCGGTCAATGAGTCAAGGGTTAAATTGATTCCTCGATATTTTGTTTTATCAGAGGATAATTTACATAAGGAGATAAATGGTCATTAGAGGATAATTTATTTATCAGCAGATAATGATAATCGACAAATAAATATTCATCGGCATATAAGTTTATTAGCGGATAAATGTCTATTAGAGAATAAACTCATCAGCAGATAAAGATTTATCAGTGGATATTGAAGATCGTGTTTGATTGGAAGCTGAAGTCCAAATTTGAATAGGATTTGAAGTCGTAATCAAGATTACATAATCAATGGGCAGCTGATTTGAATCAAATTAGGATTGTCAAGACTTAAATATATTCAAATTCAGATTAGATAAAAAGTATTATTATAATTATGTAATTATTATTACAATAATGATACAAGAGAGATTTCAATTGTAATAACGCACTGAATTCTTAGAATTTGAGAAACAAGTTCTTAGCATTTGAGAAATAAGTTATTAGAATATGAGAAATTAGAAATTATTTTTTAGATTTGCGGCTGTTCTTCGTAAACATATTTCAGTAGCTAGTTTTTGTTTACTAAATTATAATTTAGATTCAAAATTAATAAAAAAATAATTGTTTATTGATTGGTATAATTTATTTTGATTATAATTTTACATTAAATTTCAAATTATATTTGCCATTACTTCATCCAAATCATGAGATCTTTACAAAGAAGAAAAGTTCATAGTTATATTTAACCATCTTATAAATACTCGAACAATAATTTATTTTGTCAAACTAATTAATTTGAAATAACTTATTTAAATGGAATATGGGTATTATTACTCTCTCTCTCTCTATATATATGATAAAGACAACGTCCAAGAAAGTAGCGGAAGATAATGCTGCAAAAACGAGGTTGCATGTTACTACACCTTCCTATGTCATGAATAAACTATAAATAGAAGTCATTATTTAATTCGTCGATCAGGTGTCTTTCCTCTGATAGGAATATTCAAGACATGCATTACAGAAAAGGAAAAATTCAAAAGACTATATATATATATATGTTTAGTTACAAAAGATGACGAGCGAAGACTCCTATGTCAGGACAGTCTCGTCCAATAAATTCATAATTTATTTGACCGACAGTTGGTGTTACGTAATTTTAGTTATAAATAATGGCTCAAAATAATTTATGTTTTGCCTAATTAGAGATCGAGTTTTAAATTAGCATTCTATCCTTCAAAAAAGAAAAAAACTAAATACATTTGTCTAGAGAGCTACTTAAATAATATTACATCCGTAAGACTTTTTTATTCGTAAATTGAGTGAATATTTTTATTTGTTAAATATTTTGTTTTAGTTGAATTTTTTATTCATAATTAATTCTTATTTAAAATATTAATTTTTTAAAAGTAAATTAAATATTTAATATATAATATTTTTTTTTATCTTAGCCTGCTTATTAAAAAACTAAACGATAATCTTATGAAAGGTAGGGAGTACCATAGAGCCGATATCGGCTTTTGCTTGCATTAAAATTTGAATTAGCTCAGTTGGTTTTTTAAGAGTTAGGTTGATCATTAAGAAAATCCCGTCACATTATTCTCTTACGGAGTATATCTATACGTTTCTATAGGGGCATATCCCCATATGTTCTCATAATTCTTTTTTATTCTGGTACTTGAACGGACGGATTGATCGTTGAGTAGAGTTCGAAAGATAGTAGAATAATACTTCCTTAGTTCCCAAATAGGATGTTTTATGCACACACAAAAAAAATAAAAAATAATAATAATTAAAGTATACATTTTGTATTCATTTTCTCTCTTATACTTTATTTCATCTAATTTTTTGTTTCACTCTCTTTTCTCTTGTTAATACGCGTGTAAGTATCTTTTTGATATTTTGAGGATGGAGGGAGTATATACCCACTTTCACACACATTTTTAGTTTTATTTCTTATACACTTTTACACAAGTTTAAAAACATATTTATGGATATACTTTCCCATAAAACAGAGGAGTTTTTAGGATATCCCGGCTAGTTCTTTCCTATTTTGGCTTTGGGTATAAAAAACGTGTAACTTCTTGATTTATCTTGGCTCTTGCACATAACTAGTACTGTTTCTCCATTCTTGATTTTAGTTGCTTAAAGTTTATTACTTCTTTGTTATTCTAATCGATACATCGATTCTGCTTGTGTTAGTTTAAATTTTAAAATTAAATTAAACTGCTAAGATATGTAAAATTTCTAATTTTTTTTAATATTTATGTCGAAACAAATGTTTAGGTTAGGTTTGTTTAGTTTTAATACATTTTAACAGACTAAAAATATGATTGTGTTTAAATCTTGTTCATTCAGACATTTTGTTTAACTTATCACTTATTTTTTAATAAATTCAATTTTATCTAAATCTATTAAGTCATAAAAATGAAACTAAATGAATTATGACCTGATAAAATAATAAAATAAATTAATTCAGAAATTTAAGAAAAATATTTAAAAAATAATTAAATTTATATTCAAATTCAAACATAAATAATTAATTGATTCAATAAATTCAGATATAATAAATCTATTTACATTCTTACCCTTGATAAAACATACACTCCCCGTAACTTATTCATTCGTATAACGCATACATGCGTAACATTTCATTTGTTCGTTTGCTGAGTTATACGGAGTGCATTTTTCATTTTTCCGCGAAAATAAAAATGAAAATTTTTAGAATGTACGTATGAATTTCGAAGCAAATGGGGGGTGGGGGTTTAGATTTGAGTAGGTTTATTCGGCTTGATACCTTTTGTAGGCTCAAATTTCATTTTCCTTTTATCATCCCCTCTATCTTTTGCCAATATATGCATTTCCCACTTCTGGGGTTTATGACTGTGTTGTGATAAAGTTATGAATGGGTTCACTTGAAAAAGTTGAGTTCTTGGTGGTGGAAGTAGTTTGCTTGAGGTTAGATAGCCCCCATTTTCTTATTAAGATTTTTGATAGTTATATTTTCTGTCCAATCTGCTGGTACAGCAACAGGACTGAACTCATTTGTATAGTGGAAAGTTTCTTAAACGCACAATTAAAAGGTAATACACAAACTCAGAATAGATGTTGGTTGATCCATGTACTCAGTCATGTGGTACATTCAAATGATGTGGTGTGGATATCTATACCATGAATGTGTATTTTATCTTTTGATAATTGGTCAATGGGTAGATCACCAAATGTGCATTTTTTAAATACTGATTTAATAATAAATAAAAAAAATCACTTCTCTTTAAGTATTGCATACAAACTTAAGTATCAAGTTCTCTGCACGATTATGACATGTAGAATGTTTTTAATCTTTTTCAATTTTGTAATGGATTTAAGATCTCACAGCCCCAGGTAGTATATGAGCTTTATCTGGCTATTCCTACTTGCTAGTAGAAAAGTCCCTGTTTATTCCTTTAATTGTGATTTGCCTATTGACTCCACTTTGTTGATTTTAGTTATTTTTGTTTCCTGAATAGATTAAAACTGTGGAAACCAGGCTAATAGCCTGAGATTTCATAACATGGTTGCATATAATGGCTTGGCTGGTGGTAGTACAGAGATAAGTTCAGCCTCCACTTTGGAACTCATGTCATGGAAAGAGGAGAATATATAAGTAATGAGAATGAAAGGGACTCTGATAAGGAGAAGGAAAAGGAGATCACCAATTTAGTCCCATTTCACAAGCTCTTCTCATATGCAGATTCCAAGGATGTCTTCTTGATGATTGTTGGTTCTATTGCTGCTGTTGGTAATGGGTTATCGATCCCCCTCATGACCATCCTTATCGGGGAAATAACTAATGCTTTTGGACATAACCAAAATGATGAAGGGGTGGTTAATAAAGTTTCTAAGGTAAATGAATGCTACACCTTTCAGGAGCATAACATTCATATTACATTGATTTGTATTATTGCGAGGAGGAAATGTACTAACATGATGTTAATGTTCAATTACCTGGCTGCATTTTAGGTGTCACTGAAATTTGTCTATTTGGCAATCGGGGCTGGTGCAGCATCATTTTTTCGTAAGTTTCAGTTTCATACATTTGTGAATTTTGAATGTACAAGTATGGATAAAAGCTGCAAGTGTTCACTGCTAGAGTGTATCATGAAATACCTCTTATTTGTTGGTTGGCAGAGGTGGCTTGCTGGATGGTTACAGGAGAGAGGCAGGCTGCAAGGATTAAGAATCTATATCTCAAAACTATTTTGAGACAAGATGTCAGCTTTTTCGATATGGAAACAAATACAGGAGAAGTTGTGGGGAGGATGTCTGGTAACACAGTTCTCATACAAGATGCAATGGGTGAGAAGGTAAAATTGGGGGGAAACTATTATCACCCAACTGGTATCTACATTTGTGGGGGGCTTTGTAATAGCTTTTTTCAAAGGATGGCTTCTTATACTTGCCATGTTAAGTTCTCTGCCGCCTCTTGTTATAGCTGGTCGAATAATGTCCCTTATTATGGCCAAGATGTCTCGTCTGAGAGGCAAGAAGCATTTGCAAAAGCAGCAGTTATTGTTGAACAATTGGTTCAATCAGAACGGTTCTTACCATGGAAATTTATTTTTACTTGAGAATATTTGAGTATTTTGGTCTGTGGCCAGTATTGCCATACTAAACTTTGTTGGAGTTATTGATTGTAGTTACAATCTTGATTCTTATCTAGGTTGCATCTTTCACTGGGGAAAGACAAGCTGTGGCCAATTACCATAAATCTCTAACAAAAGCTTATAAATCAGACGTTCGTGAAGGCTTGGTTACTGGATTAGGGTTTGGGAACATGCTTTTTATTCTCTTTTGCAGTTTGCTATTTGGTTTGGTGCAAAGATAATAATGAAAAAGCATTATACTGGAGGTGATGTGCTCAATGTCGTTATCGCGGTCTTGATTGTTCTATGTGAGTTAAGTTGTAATTTATAATTGGATTCTATAACTTTGTTTATGATGTGCTGCAAGCAAGTAATATTTGTATTTGATTCCATGTATTAAGACAAATACACCAATCATTTCTATAATATCTTTTTTATTTTTAGTTTTATTCATCAGATCTCTGGGTCAGACTTCTCCCAGTATAGGTGCATTTGCATTTGCAGCAGGGAGAGCAGCAGCTTTCAAGATGTTTGAAACGATAAATAGGAAGCCAAAAATAGATGCATATGATACTTGTGGGAAAGAATTAAATGATATTAATGGGGATATAGAGTTGAGGGATGTCTACTTTAGTTATCCAGCCAGGTCAGATGAGCAAATATTAAATGGATTCTCTCTCTTCATTCCCAGTGGCACAACTGCAGCTTTGGTTGGGCAAAGCGGAAGTGGGAAGTCTACAGTGATCAGTTTAATAGAGAAGTTTTATGATCCACAAGGGGGCGAAGTTCTTATAGATGGAATAAACATCAAAGAGTTTCAGCTTAAATGGATTAGATCGAAAATTGGTCTAGTTAGTCAAGAACCTGTACTGTTTGCATCCAGCATTATGGATAACATTGCCTATGGAAAGATGGTGCAACACTGGAAGAAATCAAAGCAGCAGCTGAGCTAGCAAATGCTGCTAGATTTATTGATAAACTACCTCAGGTTCCAATCCATTTTTGTTTGTTTCATTATGGTGTTATTTTATTTTATTTTCCCTTTCTCCAGTATTGTTAGTTAGTGCATATAACATATTGATGATTTGCTCATTTTTCATGACACCATTAGCTGTTGATTTACCTCTTCTTCCCTTTTTCCCCAACTAATTTCATTCAGTGCTTTTTGTTACTTGACCCTTCGAGTTTCTTGTTGACAGGGTCTGGACACAATGGTAGGTGAACATGGAACTCAGCTTTCTGGGGGACAAAAGCAAACAGTTGCCATCGCGAGAGCAATTTTAAAAAATCCACGAATTTTACTTTTAGATGAAGCAACTCGTGCACTTGATTTGGAATCTGAGAGAATTGTACAAGAGGCATTAGACAGGATAATGGTCAACAGAACTACTGTCATTGTGGCACAACGCTTGAGCACAATTAGGAACAGATATGATTGCAGTGATTCATCAGGGAAAGATGGTCGAAAAAGGTAGGTGAAAGTATGACTAAAAACATGGATGCATCTATGTGTCTCTGTTGCGAGTGAACTTTTGTTGAATTGAACACTTCTCCCACACAGGGAATTGTTTGTGGTTGATGAGAAGCTATCAAACATTCCTTGTAGTGTTTCAAGTAAAAAATGTTTCTGTAATAAGAACTAATGCATTCTTTTAGATCTGAATATGTTCTTGGACCATATCTTGAATTTTCATTGCCTACTGATTCCACCATTGTCATAGGACAAGGGGAATGATAAAAAGAAAAAAGAGAGGAAAAGTAATAAGATAGAATAACAATACTGCTTTCTTGATCAATCGGGTTCTCATTTTGAACTTCTTGAAAATTCGGAATGTGCTTACCCTCAGCTTATAAGATTCCAAGAAACAAAAAATGAAGATGCGGATGATCAAGACAAGTCTGAAGTTAGTGCAGATGGTAGACAGTTGAGTCAGCAAATATCATACCAACGCTCAGACCAAGAAACATCAAAACAGCCTGAAAAAATCCCACTTCGTCGTCTTATGTATATCAACAAGCCTGAGATACCAGTCTTGATTGCAGGAGCTATATCTGCTATCCTTAAAGGCGTCATGCTTCCATTATTTGGATTATTAGTTTCTAGTGTGATCAAAACATTTTATGAACCACAGCATGAATTGAAGAAGGATTCAAGATTTTGGGCGCTGATGTTTGTAGTCCTTGGGCTTGCATCATTTATAGCTCATCTATTGCAAAACTACTTCTTTGCTGAGGCTGGTTGTAAGTTAATAAGACGTATTAGATTGTTGTGCTTTGATAAAGTAGTACGAATGGAGGTAGGTTGGTTCGATGAGCCTGAAAACTCAAGTGGAGTGATTGGTCCAAGGCTCTCCGTGAATGCAGCTAGCGTGCGTGCTTTAGTTGGAGATACACTAACACAGCTTGTTCAAAGTGGAGCATTCGCAGTTGCTGGTCTTGCTATTGCTTTTTCAACATGTTGGCAGTTGGCACTTATCATCCTTGCTTTGATACCCTTGATAGGAATCAATGGATATGTTCAAATTAAGTCCATTTCAGGATTCAGTGCAGATGCAAAGGTTTGTATAGTTATCTACACATTGTATATATTTATATCTATCATCACTCTGCTTTGTTTATAATGGCACTTTTACCTAGCTCTTCATTAGACTTTGCATTTGAATGTGTGCAGATGATGTATGTGGAAGCTAGCCAATTTGCAAATGATGCAGTTAGGAGGATAAGAAAAGTGGCTTCTTTCTGTGCAGAAGAGAAAGTGATGGAAATGTACAAGAAGAGATGTGAGGGTCCGATGAAGACACGGATAAGGCAAGGATTGATCAGTGGGATAGGATTTCGGGTGTCATTCGTCTTGCTATTTTGTGTGTATGCAACTAGTTTTTATGCCGGAGCCCAGCTTGTTAAACATGGGAAAAGAACATTTGATGGCGTTTTTCGGGTAAGTATGAATTCCACATTCAGTTTATAGAATTTGATGAAAAATATATATATTTTTTGATGGATATGTATGTTATTTTTAAATGGTAATCGAGTTGCAGGTCTTCTTTGCACTAGCAATGGCATCTGTGGCAATTTCTCAAAGAAGTTCCTTATCACAAAATTCTAGCAAAGCAAGACTGCTACTGCTTCTATTTATGCCATGGTAGACAGAAAATCAGAAATAGACCCCAGTGAAGAGTCTGGTACTACTTTAGATAATGTGAAGGGAGAAATAGAGCTAAGACATGTGAGCTTTAAGTATCCAACTAGGCCAGATGTTCAGATTTTGCGAGACCTTAACCTGACATTTCGAAGTGGCAAGGTGAAAAGGTTCTTCATTTTTATGTAAAGTGTATATTTATAAAGAGAATGTAGTGCTATACAGAACTGTTGTTTCCAAATCATGGTTGGTCAGAAATGATTTCTCTTGCAGACAGTTGCCCTGGTCGGAGAAAGTGGAAGTGGAAAATCAACGGTTATAGCATTACTGCAAAGATTTTATGATCCTAATTCGGGTCATATCACCCTAGATGGGGTTGAAATACGAAAACTCCAACTGAAATGGCTGAGGCAGCAGATGGGACTTGTAAGCCAAGAACCGGTGCTGTTTAATGACACTATTCGAGCAAACATTGCTTATGGAAAAGAAGGCGGTGCAACTGAAGCTAAGATTATAGCTGCAGCGGAACGCTCACAAGTTCATCAGTGGGTTGCAACAGGCTAGACAATGAATTAGGTCCGCTTGTTTCAGTTTAAACTTTAGATATCTTAGATTATGACAAAATAATTCGTACTTGTAAGAATATGATACTGTGGTAGGCGAGAGAGGAACACAACTGTCAGGCGGACAGAAACAGCGAGTGGCTATTGTAAAGAATCCAAAGATACTGCTTTTGGACGAGGCTACTAGTGTTCTTGATGGTGAATCTGAGAAAGTTGTTCAAGATGCATTGGATTGCGTGATGGTTAACCGGACAACGGTTGTGGTTGCTCACCGGTTGTCAACAATCAAAGGGGCAGATTCAATTGCAGTGGTTAATGGAGTCATTGTAGAAAATGGAAAGCACCAGGTGTTGATTAACATTTCAGATGGTTTTTATGCATCTTTAATTGCACTTCATACCAGTGCTGGAAAATAAGCTAGGATGGTACTTTGTTTTTATGTTGGAAGGTGCATTTGCTGATTTCACATAGGTTGTTTCTGTTCAAAGATATGTTGTAATTTTTCATAGTATTTGTTATTTTTTCTCTTTGTTTTTGTGTGTTCTGTATATAAGGTAATGGAAATGAAAACATTCATAATGCACATTCTCCCATTTTCTGCATATATCATGTGAAAAATAGATTTTTTCCATCAAAGTTGATGACTTTTTTAGTGGGAAAAACGAGAAATAATTGAAATGATGGAGATGGATGATAGATTACGATCTTTGTTTTCCAAGATAAATGAATTTTGGTATTCAATTAATCATGATTATGTAATTTTAAACATGGAAATGAATGAATAAAATAGGTTTTAGAGGGTAATAGAGATTATGCAAATTAATGGATTGTCGACTTCGTTTTTCTTTTTCTTTTCACAACTGATAAATGCCACACTTCTCTTTTTGTTAATGTTTTACAGCATGAGGTCCTAATGCATAACTTGATCTCAGTATTGCGCTTTTTTTTTAATTAATTTTTTTGGTTTTACATTTCATGTGCTTTTTAGTAGAAAAAAGTTATATTTGCTAAGTCAATTTTCTTTTTACTACAAAAAGTCCTTAAATTCGTGGTTTAACAAACAAGATTTTTAGATGCATACAAGTTTGAAGAGCCTGCAAATTCTAGAGGCAGTAAATATAAGTTTTATTTTGACTATAAAAAAATTTCTTTATATATTTATTATTATTAATTTACATATTTGTTATTATCTGTAATAAAACATGAAATTAAAATTAAAATTTATAGTAATAATCAATTATATATTATAATATCATAATATTATATTAATAGAAATTCGGCATAATTTCTCTACCAACAGTAACACTTATCATTTATTATTCTTAATGTATTTGAAATTTATGATACGTAAATGAAATATTTTTACATAAAGAAATAGCACTAAAAATTAACTTAAATGAAAGGCAACAAGGAAAAATAGTGTAATTCCGTAAACAGAGAGAGAGAGAGTGAAGCTCTCTTAAAACGCCGCCGTTTTCGCAGAGCGAGGAACTGGAGATTGCCTCGTATCACTACCCAATAGAAACTTGCGTCACTTCCAGCATGGCCAACAATGTGTCAAAAATAGTCATTCGCACGCGCACCACCTTACGCGCTCCTTCTGTAAACGTTTATTTACGTTTTACAGAGAGAAGAAAGAGAGAGGGTGCTGTGTACAAGTAGAGATTATCGTTCTTGAGCATCCCACAGAAGCGAAATTGCGAGCAAAAGGGATCGAATCGCGGGCGAATTACTCATTTAGCTAATCAAAATCTCTCTCTGGTATGCAATTGTATTGAGAAACTCCGTATGTTCTTTAAACACTGAACATAAACCCTATATGGTACTTTCTGATCGTTTGTCCTTGTTTTGATTTTGTCTTTAGGGCACTAAATTTAGAGCGATCATCTTTCTGATTTGGGTTTTCATTGAGAAGGCTCTTGATTATGTGGGTATGAAGTTATTGCTATAAAGGTTAAATCTTGGGTGTTTTCTTCAGGTGGATGTGATTGCTTATCGACCTTTGGTTAGCATTTTCTTGAATTGGGGTTTTGCAAATTACCCATTTTCTTGATTCTTTTATGGGGTTTTAGGTAACAGGGTTTTCCCTCCGGTTTGCAATTAAGAATCTGTTTATCTTCTTGAATGCAAATTTGGGGTTCTGAGTCCCGGAATTAAACTCTTCTCCTGATTGACAAATTTCAATCGGGGGGTTACATTTAGCCCTATCACATTGGGATTTATATTGCCTTTGATTGCTATAGGAAGATCTTGAATTCAGTTTTCTTGTATTCTCATGGCAAACCCTCCAACTTCAAGTGGATACTCTGTTTCCATCACCCCACCAAACCCCGATACACCAGCTCCACAACTGGAAACAAAGCTGTCTCCTCCTTTCTCTTCATCATCAGGTCCTAGATTTCCTCCTCCACCAGTAGTACAGTCGAATCAGACCCCTTCACCATCTGTAAGGACCCCAAGTCCAATTTCATCTTCAAATGGGATTAGACCTGGTAGCGCTGCTCCTCATCTAAGCACTCCTCCCGGTCCTCCTGTGTTTTCTTCCCCACTCCAACCTGCAGCTGTGCCATTTCGAACTTCTCCTTCAACTCCTCAGCCAGTTGCTTTTTCATCTGGTTCATCTCTGCCTACGTCATCACCTCCCCATTTTTCTAACGGATCAGTTGAGTTGCAGCACCAAGTTTCTGATGTTTCTGAGGAGTTGTTGCCTGTTTCTCAATCAACACATGTTTTATTCTCAGCTAGTAAGGTATCTCTCTCCTTTATATATTTTTACTCTAGAGCAATATTTATGTCTATTAAGTTAGGTGGTTATACAAACTGTTTAATGAATTTATCATATATCCCGATAATTCTAGTTGATATGACTTTTAACTGTGATATGACTCAAGATAATGCAAACAAGCCATTACTGGTTTGTCTCAGTGTGGACTAATTGATTGTTTTTAAAGCACTTAAAAATTTTATATGAGAAAGTATGTTTCTCATTTTATTTATATGTACTCCTGCCCGCAAGACTAGGTAATATGTTTAACTTTACAAACTTTTTCTTTTGGGCATAGGATACTTGTTTTAAAAGTCTTATTCGTTATAAGCTTACAAATACTGTCATGCTTAAATTACATTTCATTATCGGAAAATAAAAACATATAGCCTACAGGAATGGCGTGAGTCTTTGACTTTTCTAGTTTGTCCTGCCATTTCATTCACATCATTTTTACCCTTGCCAAGTGTCTTGCCAGTAATAATGTTACCATTGATTTGTATTCTTCTAGACTCTATTCTGTTGTGCTGATCTAGTTTTATTGCTTTTGACTTCCTTAGGTCTTAAAACAGAAGAAATTGGCAAACATACCCAGTTTAGGGTTTGGGGCACTGGTCTCTCCTGGTAGGGAAATCTCTCCAGGTCCTCAAATAATCCAACGTGATCCTCATCGCTGCCAAAATTGTGGAGCTTATGCAAATTGTTATAGCAATATTTTGATCGGCTCAGGTCAGTGGCAGTGTGTGATTTGTCGGAACTTGAATCAAAGCGAAGGTGAATATATTGCTTCGAGCAAGGAAGAGCTTCTAACTCTGCTAGAGTTGTCATCTCCTTTTGTCGACTATATTCAAACTGGGAATAAGAGACCTGGTTTTATCCCAGTATCTGATTCCAGAATGACTGCACCTGTTGTTCTCGTAATAGATGAGTGTTTGGACGAGGCACACCTCCAGCATTTGCAGAGCTCCTTGCATGCATTTGTAGATTCACTCCCCCAAACAACAAGAATTGGAATAGTCTCATATGGCCGTACAGTATCAGTATATGATTTTTCTGAAGAGTCAACTGCGTCTGCTGATATACTTCCCGGTAGTGTATCGCCTAGTCAGGAATCTTTGAAAGCATTGATATATGGGACTGGAATATACTTGTCACCTGTTCATGCCTCCTTACATGTGGCTCATTCTATATTTTCATCTTTAAGGCCATATAAGCTGAATTTTGCTGAAGCTTCCAGAGACCGTTGTCTGGGAACTGCAGTCGAGGTTGCTCTGGCAATAATCCAAGGTCCATCAGCCGAATTGACTCGAGGAGTTATTAAAAGATCTGGAGGCAATAGTAGAATAATTGTCTGTGCTGGAGGACCAAATACCCATGGCCCTGGATCGGTCCCTCATTCTCTCAGTCATCCCAACTATCCTTACATGGAGAAAACAGCATTGAAGTGGATGGAGAACCTTGGTTGTGAGGCGCATCGTCACAATACAGTGGTTGATATATTGTGCGCTGGAACATGTCCTGTAAGAGTTCCCATTTTGCAACCTCTTGCAAAAGCTTCTGGAGGTGTTCTGATTCTCCATGATGACTTCGGAGAGGCCTTTGGCGTGAACTTGCAGAGGGCTTCTACTAGGGCAGCAGGTTCCCATGGTTTATTGGAGATTCGCTGTTCTGATAAACTTTTTGTGACTCAGGTAATAGGCCCCGGTGAAGAGGCTAATGTAGATAGCCATGAAAATTTCAAAAACGACAGTTCACTGTCTATACAAATGCTCAGTGTTGAAGAAGCACAATGCTTTGCACTATCTATAGAAACAAGGGCTGACATCAAGAGTGATTACGTATACTTTCAGTTTGCAATTGAATACTCAAATGTGTATCAAGCTGATATATCAAGAGTAATTACTGTGAGACTGACAACTGTGGATAGTGTTTCTGCATATCTTGATAGTGTTCAAGATGAAGTGGCTTCTGTTCTTATTGCCAAGAGGACCCTCTTGCGAGCCAAAGATGCTTCCACCGCAAATGATATGCGAGCCACAATAGATGAAAGAATAAAAGACATTGCTTTTAAGCTTGGGTCCCAGATGCCAAAGTCAAAGCTTTATAAGTTCCCTAAGGAACTCGCCTTATTGCCAGAACTACTATTCCATCTCAGAAGGGGCCCACTTTTGGGAGGCATTCTTGGGCATGAAGATGAGAGGTCTGTCTTGCGGAACCTGTTTTTGAATGCATCTTTGGATCTGTCTCTTCGTATGGTGGCACCTCGATGCCTTATGCATCGCGAAGGAGGCACATTTGAGGAACTCCCAGCTCATGATCTCGCTATGCAGTCTGATGCAGCAGTTGTTCTTGACCATGGGACAGATGTCTTCATTTGGTTGGTAAGCTTCTGAGCTTAATTCCAGCCGTTTTAATTTGGGATATTTTATTAATTGTTACCAATGCTGCATCTCATTTTTCCTCTGATCAATCTCCATTTATCCTACTCCTATTAATCCTTTCTTATGCTTCCTGCCCTTGTTTCTTGTTCATGAAGAATTTTAGTATGGTCTGATTGCTTTTTAAAATCATATTTTATTTCCAACAGCTTGATTTCTTCAAATATATTTATTTTTGGGTGCTTGGTTTGACACTGAAAAATGGTAAATTCGAACTGGTTTAGTTATATGTCAATGCTGAGATAAAGTTGGCTTTCTGGAAAATGACTTGCCATATACGACTATTTAACTCAGGGGGCTCATTCTCCAATAACAAGCTTGCAAGTTCAGTAGTATATGTTTTTCTTGACAAATGGAACCCTAGTGTTATGTAGAACATTTCTTTCTGTAATAGAGTTGCTTGTGAATGTTTTTTCAAGGTAATACTACATGGAATGTTGCATTAAATACACGTACATGTAAAATCTGTTCACGATATACAGGTACCATTCTTGTAAGAAACATTAAAACAATAGGCCTGACCTACAAACTGGAATTTTGGTTTATGTATGATTTATCTGTTTATTTTTTACTCATGTAAATTGTTTTCCTCTACAGTGGCTGTATTACTCTATCCTTTGCTCTGGGAGGATATGTAGAGATTTTATTAAATGCTTTGAACACTTTTTGCCTTTTAAAATTAATTATAGTTAAAATGGTATTTGTACGTAATCATTTCTCTGTATTTTTTTTTATTTTTTATTTTTGGGCGTGTTTGTGGTGCGGGATAATTATCTTTACTTTTAGCCTCAATTTTATTAACTCGTCATGGAGCTAATGGTGAATATATTAAGTTCTTTAAAAATCAGTTCTTTAAATGATTTTCATGTGAGTGCAATTATTTTCTAATGATCATTTAATAAGCTCAAACTTGTTAGTTGTTTATCTATGTTCATTGGCTGGTGTATCCCTGATGGAATATGCATTATATTGCTTCCCTAAATTATTCTGTATGTTGCTTGATATGTTGAAGTTCTCCCTTTTGCTCGTGTTATCAGGGTGCTGAACTAGCTGCACAAGAAGGCAAAAGTGCTGCAGCTTTGGCAGCCTGTCGAACATTGGCCGAGGAACTTACTGAAATGAGGTTTCCAGCTCCAAGGATCCTTGCATTCAAAGTAATTAGTACACACTTCGCAATGTGGTTTCCTTTTACAAGTCCAGAAAAAATATTGAAAATATTATCTAATGGCTGTTTTGTAACAGGAGGGGAGTTCTCAGGCTCGATATTTTGTTTCTCGGCTGATACCAGCACACAAGGATCCCCCATACGAGCAAGTAAGTAGTTTAGTGTTAAATGGAGGATATGTCACTGTCCAGATTTCAATATAAAGAAAAGTTTCTTTCTATTCACTTACAAGAAGATTATCATGCTTAAACTTTTTTATAATCCATAAACTTTATGATGGTTACTTGCAGGAAGCAAGATTTCCGCAGCTTCAAACTTTGACAGCCAAACAAAGAACGAAACTGAAAAGCAGTTTTATTCACTTTGATGAACCTAGCTTCTGTGAATGGATGCGCAGTCTAAAAGTTTTGCCGCCGGAGCCAAGATAGAGTAATCTGGTTTTTTCTGGCCAGTGTTTACAGTGTATGGAGAGGGAGTCCTTCAACTTCTATGCCAAATCATGCTTGTATGATGCATCAATCTCTCGGCCTGCTTTTCAAATTTCTGTTGCCTTGGCCCTGACAAGAGAATTGCGACTCCGCCTTTGTTCAGATAGATGAAGGAGATGAAATGGACAATAAAATCTTCTTGTACTTGTTATTTTGTAGTGTTTCTTTTGTCAGATCCCTATACTTGGTGTAGCTGAAAATTAAAGGGGTTGTTTTTTTCACAATTTATTTTTCGAGCTTGAAATTTCAAGGCGAATTAATAAAATTTCTTTTTTCTTACTGGATATTGCTATGGATTTGGTCTCATGAAGCTACCTGTTGCAATATGAGTTAGCACTGACATTATATCTTATCCCTAATTAAAAGAAAATAAGTTCACATAAAATTTGGGACGAGTATATAGGTGAATGTATTTCTAGTTTTGGAAAGAGTATATTATTATTGATTTTATTTATTCTTTTTATTTGTTTGTTCACCACTTGAGATCCTGATTAACTGCGTAGAAGCCACCACAAGATTAGGAACTTTGACTTTAGTGTGATAACAAAAGTTTAATTATAAACTATCCAACAGTTATAGTTGAACAAGTGATATTTTTCTTTTGTCAAAAACTCGAGAGTGTATATCTCTTGCCTTTTTTCGGTGTCTCTGTGATTGTGTAAATTATTTTCATTCAATTAAATTCTTATGAAATTGAAAACTACATTATACTCCTAACTTGCTGACTCTCTGAACGTGTGTTACAATATTTTCTTCCGTTTATAATAGGAGATATTTTAGTTATTTGTATATATATATTAAAAAAAATCAAAATTATACTAAAAGTTTGATAGTTTGATATTTTTACTTTTAACTAAAATTATACATAAAGAGAGAATTATATAAAAAAAGAGAGTTTGACATAAATAAAAAAAATTAGATAGATTAATCTCTAAGTTCAAGATCATGGCAAGAGTTCCTCTAGTCTAGTCCCATTTCTCCCTCTATTCCACAAAAGGTGTTAGGTTTCAATATTAGGTACTTCATCTATTCTAAAAGGAGATTGTTCATATTATGTTAATGAAATCCTAAATATTAATTTGTTGTGTAGCTGATTTTGCAACTACAAAAATTACTTTAATATCTATGCATAAAAATTTTCTGTGGAACTATCAACATTTCTAGGGAAGTTCACCTTTGCACAAGAACAGGACAGCTTCTCCTCTGCTTCAAGTTCAGATTTCTATATGACATGATCAGATCAAGTCTTGGTTGTAGCACACTATGCATATAAGTAGTTTCTATTTCCCGACGGTATTTGCAGGGTCCAGTTCAGGATGAAGTGATAGGTTCTTTCTCTGGCCTTGAAGTTCTCTATTTATTCCCATGTCATTTCCATTCTTATTTCTACTCTTTTGTGTTGGAAATATATTTAGGAAAATAATATATTCGAAATAACTTAAATAAATCAAATACAGTTGAAATCCGAGGCACGTGTAAACACGCTTTCCTTAAAACAGTTTAATCCTCTCACTAGGTGTTTCAGAGGATCGTTGGACTACTGTTTCCCAAGATACAACGGATTTTAGAGACCGGACTTGACACAAAGTCTGTCTACTGTCGGACAGTACTAGAAACTGTAATGAACACTTTAATGAATGGATCGTTGGACTACTGTTTCCCAAGATACAACGGATTACAGAGACCGGACTTGACACAAAGTCTGTCTACTGTTGAACAGTACTAGAAACTGTAATGAACACTTTAATAAATGAGAAATTAAATCAGGGCTGAAAGATTGTATATTTTCCGTGTGTTATTCTGCTGAAATGAGCCTCAATTTATAAGAAAGGGAGAACCGTTCAGTCAGACCACGTTTCCATTAACTTAGATGCAATGCCACGTTCTCAACCGTCGAGATACATGACCACGTTCCCAACTGTCAGGTTAGATGGCCACAGTCCCAACTGTCAGGTTAGATGGCCACAGTCCCAACTGTTAAGTTACATGGTCATGTTCCCAACTATTAAGTTACAGGACCACGTTTCAGGTTAGATGGCCACAGTCCCAACTGTTAAGTTACAGGGTCACGTTCCCAACTGTTAAGTTACAGGACCACGTTTGCGGCAACTGTCAGGTTAGATGGCCACAGTCCCACGTTCCCAACCTTCATCGTTAGTGGATTACGCCCCCTCTATTTGCGGCAACTGTCAGGTTAGATGGCCATAGTCCCAACTGTTAAGTTACAGGGTCACGTTCCCCTCTATTTGCAGCACTATCAGGTTGTTAAGTTACAGGGTCACGTGCGTTCCCCTCTATCTATTC
>CM025786.1:3281288-3339710 GCA_014636745.2 Centella asiatica | reverse complement strand
GAACCCCCCACTCTATTTGCGTTGCGTTCCCAACTGCTCTATTTGCGGGAACCTCCCACTCTATTTGCGTTGCGTTCCCAACTGCTCTATTTGCGGGAACCCTCTATTTGCGTTGTCTATTTACGGGAACCCTCTATTTGCGTTGCGTTCCCAACTGCTCTTACGTTTGCGTTGCGTTCCCAACTGCTCTTACGGGAACCCTCTATTTGCGGGAACCCCCCACTCTATTTGCGTTGCGTTCCCTCTATTTGTGGGAACCCTCGGTGCTCTATTTGCGGGAACCCTCTATTTGCGGGAACCCCCTATTTGCGTTGCATTCCCAACTGCTCTATTTGCAAGAACCCCCACCTAATTACGGTCCGGCATTCGGTGCCAAAGTGCCCTTCAGAAATTCAAATTCTAGGATTTGCATCCCTCTATTTGCAGGAACCCCCTATTTGCGTTGCGTTTTGCGGGAAGGTGCCAAAGTGCCCTTCAGAAATACCTAATTACGGTCCGGCATTCGGTGTCAAAATGCCCTTCAGAAATTCAAATTCAGGAACCCCCTATTTGCGTGCCAAAGTGCCCTTCAGAAATTCTAGGATTTGCCCCCCTATTTGCGTTGCGTTTTGCGGGAAGGTGCCAAAGTCCCTTGCCCTTCAGAAATTCTAGGATTTGCACCCCTACACGCATGCGTGGAGGATGAAGCATAATATAACCACTCAATTTGACTAGTTAGCTTACTTTCCCATATAAAAGGTAAGTAACAACCCTTCCAAATTTCAATGTGGGACAAAATTCCCTTTACTTAACTTATCTTTACATATTCCATTCCAAAGGAAAAAACCAATTCTCATTCACATTTTCATTAACTTCCAACATTTTGTTCATACATATTCTAACGTGCCGATAGAACACCTCTTCAAATAACTAACACGGTTGTCACCCGCTACATACTCCCTCTGCTGTAAAATTTGAAATACAACGATGATATTTGAAGAATTTTTATTTTTAATTTATTTATTTAAAATTATAAACGTGTCTTTAATTTTGAACAAACTTAAAAGAAAAATATCTACTTTTGAATCTGAATTTTTTGTGTATGTTTCCATGTGTATCTGTTTGTGCGTGTAATGTATTCGTATTCTGTAATGTTGTATGTGGAACCGCTTTTGGCACATTAAAAATCACGTGCAACCTGTTCTATTGCTCAGAAAATTAAACATTAATAATATTGAATTAAAAACTAAAAGGATTTTTCAATATCATTGAAGGATGTTTTTAAAGTATAGACCACCTCACTATCTCAGAAAATTGTACTTCTTCGTTTTACAAAAATAGTAATATTTAAACTTTTGATAACTATTAATTTTATATTTTTGATCAAGAATTAAATATATAAATAATAAGTTTTTCTTATGAAATTTATTATGAATTTTTAAGTTATGATAAAATCTATAAGATTGTAATTGAAATTTTTTTAATTTATAGCAAAATAACAAAAACAAAAAAAATTTCAAATGTATATCTTTTTAGAACAAATTTTTTTTGAAACAGAGGGAGTAACAAATAAATTGATTCAAGCCCATTAACTATCAATTATAAAATTTTGAAGGATTGGACCATGCTTGATAGATCTTACACCAGAAGAAGTCCAGCATTCAGCACAACTTACTACTTTTGGCGTGACGAACTATCTGCTTCACCATGATTCCAACCGTTAAAACAAGTAAAACAACTAGACTATACTGAGTTTTTAAAGAAAATTATCAAATTACTGGTAATACAAAGATGCAAGTGTAAATTGTTCTCAACCCACAATAGCACATGCATGTGCTCACAATATCTAATAAAATCGGATGCTCACAATGATTGGAAATTGTCAAATGCGTTAGGTAGTTTTGACACTGCTCAATTATACACAAAATAATGAACAAGTGAAAACATGGATTCGGTGATCCTATACAATTATTTGTTGAATGTTGATATTAAATTTAAAATGGAAGTAAATAAACAAGTCGGTGTAATCTTTCTCCGACCCACAAAATTACCGATTTACTCAGGTTGAGTAGCTTCTCAGGAATCGCACTGGCATAAAATCTCGACGAGAAACACCATTAAAGAATTTAACACATTATCAGACACAACAATAAGAAATAAGTTGGGGTTTTATAGTTTGTCAATACCTGACAAAGCAGGTTTTGTCCGTTGGAATTTAGATTCTCCTTCTCGGCCTGTGTTAAGAAAGGAAAAAAGCAGATGAATATTCCTTACGTGCACCACCAAGTGGATAAAGAAATAAATATCACCTGTGTCGCAATCCAATAGCAACATAGTTTAGCGCATATTTTGGCACGGGACATCTAATGACATATTTAAGTATTATATTTTATACTCGTAAAAGCGTAACATATAAATACATAAACCTTGTAAAAATATTTGAAGATGTCCAATTTATTTATTCTCTCAAGATGTCTTTAAGTCCGTGTCAGATTTTAAAATGCAGTTGCAACTAGGCTGTGACATAGGGAGTCGTGAGATGGTTCATGGTTTGTTTTAAATCGGCGTTAATTAGAAAATGAAAGACAAAAATGAAAATCGTAACTCGTTGGAGGACAAAGAGAGGAGAGTATATCTGAAAAGCAGGAGTGACAAACATCTTCTTCGGTCCAGGATACTCTGCATCGTCTGTACTTAACAACATATTTTCACTGTCAAAAGAAAAACAGAACTGGAAGACCAGTGAGCCAGTAAATAATAAAAATAACAGCAGTATAGTCTCTGTCAAAATTAAAAGCCCAAAATAAATACAGAAAACAGACCATAAACACAAACGAAAGGAAACAAAGAACTGGAAGACCAACCATCATGCATGGATGAAAAAGGGGTGTTATAAAACACCCCGTGCTTTTATCCACACGAAGCCACTACAATTTGCTTGGGCCTTGTTGTCCTCCGAGATAATGGGCACATCCTTGGATGATACTTCCTGGCAAAACTTCTCCATCAATTTAATAATGTTAAAGTAAATAAGAAAAATGGATTATATTTTTAATAATTTTATACTCTCTCTCTCTCTCTCTCTCTCTCTCTCTCTCTATTTTGGATAAATAATTATATTTAAAAATTCAATTGATTCCATGAAAAGAATTAGATTTGTATAATTTTTTATAAATTGTCACTATAATTTTCTTTATCTTATTATCATCACTTTCATAATAATTATTTCATAAAAAAGAGATTGTTGTGCTAAAAATTTCAATTAAGTTGAAGTGACATCAATATAATTTATTATTGAAAATATATTCTCCTACACTTACTCATATTTATTATAGATATTATGTTAATTATAAATTTTTAAATGTATCTCAAACATTCAAATACAAAATTAGAGAGATCATACAAAAATAAAATATAAAAAATATTTAAAAAAATTATCATTATTAGAGAATAATTTTTTAAATCATATCAAAAGCTACAATACTTAAAAAAATAAAAATTAAACATATGGTAAACGTTAACAATTATTAACTAAAAGAAAAAAAATATAATATATACTAATAATATAATCCACCAGCTAATGATTGAACTAATCAAACCTAATCATGAAAATTAAAATTTACCCAATTATAATATATTATACTATATATAATATTAATATATTTACTAAATTTGTAGGCTCTAACTTTTGTTTTAATTCAGAAATATTTATTTAAAATTAAGAAATATTCATTTAATTGAGAAATCTTCATTAATGTTGTCTATATTTTAATTAAAAGATTTTATTTCTTAATTTTAAATAAATAGATTTTAATTAAAACAAAAATAATGTTTGAAAAAAAATAAAAAATTGAGTAATAAATAAAAACTGGAATAACAATAAAATTATATATTTAAATAAATAAAAAATGTAACAAATGTGAATTTTTTTTATAACTATGTTAGTTAAATTATAGTATAATGTATTATATATTTTTCATTTAAAATTAACGTTCTCAATATTATAATTAAAAGGTTTCATCTCTTAAATACTATATATTTTCATTACTGTCTCTACAGATTTAGTTAGTAACTTGATTTAGTCAATATATTAGTATTAAATTATATTAATTTGAATATTAGTTATGTATTATAATATATTAGTAATTTTTATAATACATGTAAAATATTCTTTTAGTTTTTAAATTTGTGTATGTAGTAAATATATTAGTATTTATTACAAACCTATAGCCTAATTTTATTAAATAAGAACATGAATAAATTATTTTATCCTTGACATTTCATAAAAATATACTCGGGAATGAGAGTGAGGATTAATCAAAAGATAAATTAAGGGAAAGAATTACTAAAATAAAAAATAAGAGATGGCGTTAAAAATTAACCAAAAGATAGAGGACATAACTAATTAGAAAAAGAAATACGTAAAAGTTACAAAATAATAACTCAAATATCGAAACCAATCAAACATATTTGCATGACCAGAATACCTAGTCTATTTGTGGGGATTTAGTTTCTAAATCATTTATTTACCGTCAAAACCGCCCCAACCCGATTGATATAAAAAATCAAATTGCATAACTGGAATACCTAGGATCAATCACCGTCGAAAGAAGGAATTCGTGAATTGATATTGGTACGATGCTGCTAAGAAGCGGAAAACAATTGTGTTGGAATGATCCCCGTGTGGAAAAATTGGAGAAGCAGCGGCGAAGAGAAGAGAAACAACGGCAAAACGAAGAGCAGCCGCTGCCGCAGAAGAAACTTTACAGAGTGTTCGATGATGATGATAACAAGTTGGACATGAATACCTGGAATGCTCGTTTTCGCCCGGAATATCGGGAGAAGAAGGAAGAATGGTACCAGGAGCTTTCCTATGAGTATCATCGGCAATTGGAGGAGAGCGAATCTTTCGACATCGACCTTGACGTTGTACCTCCACTCCGTCCAGGTTTTGGGTTTTCCAGAACTTTCCCCATTATTGAATGTACTTCGGAAAAATATCCACTTGCTAAATGTTGTCGGGCAGCACTCAAGCATTACCGGAGGAAGCGCCCGAGATTGCAATACTACTACAGGTTCAAGAAAGTTGCCTATGCCTCCTGTAAGCCGTGCGGTTTTTATCTAACTTGCTACATTACTTATTATGCTACTAAGGTCGGCCGCCAGGGGGCGTCTGACAATAACAGCAAAAGCAAACAGTACTCTTCTACTGCATCTGCTGGTAAGGAGGTTATTTTTCAGGCTAAAGTGAAGTGTTCTGTGCTTCGCAAAGATTCTGGTGATCCACCCCAAGTATATTTCTGCAGGACCAAAGGTACCTCACCTCCTGATCTGGTAGTTTTAGTTCAGTTCTATTCTATTCTGCATACACTTATATTTGTGTATATTTACCACGGTTGCGTCCCTTACCTTGGTTTGTTCTTTCACATGTTTCATTATATATCCATACCGTCTTCCTAATTCCACCATATACTATATTCTTTCTGCTAACTTCTTTAATCATTTTCTTTCCCCTTTGCAATAACATTGACCTCAACCTAGAGAAACAAGCCAACATGTTAAACTTCATATCTAATTTTGTGCTACACTTCAATCTTTTGCTATGTCAAGTGCTGCAGCAACCAACATTGTAAAGCAATTTAGTAAATATAGCTTTAAAAACATCTAGTACCTTAGATTCTTAGAATAATACCAACATACAACTTGTTACCAATAATAAGTTAATGGACAAGAAAAAGTTTGCATTTACCTTAAAATTCAGTTTGTATTTTTTCTAGGCCCAATTACATGAGGATCCGGTGTAGGACGAGAGGGTGTAGGGGCTACACCCTCGCAAAACTTTTTTCTTTCTTTCAATTATATTGTATTTTTGTTGTTCCAAAATTAATGATATATTTCATTTTATATTATATGGATTTCTAAAGTCCTTATCAAAATTAAAATGAATATTTTTGAGTTTTAACAGTTTTGAAGTGAATATTATAAAGTGCGTAAAAATTACTGTTATTTATACATTTTTGTATCTTCATAGTCATATAGATTTATATCATAAATGAATTTTCTGATTTTGAAATAGTTTATTTTGGAACAGAAAAAGTATTATAATTCAATAAACTTTGGACAAAAAAAAGAAAAAGAAAATAGTATAGAAATATTTCGTCTTTTGTAATTGTTAATTTTTTTATTATAATAAATTATTACGTGAACAAACTCGTTTCTAAAAAAATTTGGCCCCTCCATCCTGCGTCCGCCACCGGCCCTAGGCGTTTACTCCAGGCTTTTCCTAATATTTCACCGACTGTTTCATACCAATCAACCACAGAACAGTAGCAAACAACTGTTCTTCACAGTGCCATAATAACCTGAGACACGTAAGGCCATTCATTTACTTCTGTTCTTTAGGAATCTTGACTTTTATTTTGCCCAGTTCTATTGCTGCGATTACCATTTACAGCTCCTCCATCGGTTAAAAATGTGCGCATTTTTGGAAAGGTTGTGCCGGGGAGTACCATCCAAGGATGCGCCCATTATCTCGGCGGACGAGAAGGTCCAAGCAAATTGGAGTGGTTTGGTGTGGATACTAACACGGGGTATGTTCTGTAATATTAGCGTTTTCCCCTTTTCATGCAACTATGCAAGTATGATGGTTGGTCTTCCTGATCTCCTTTTCTTTTATATTCGTTATTTATGATCTGTTTTTTGTCCTTATTTTGGTAGTGAGAATACGCTGTTAAATACTGACAGTGCCAAATACACAGTGACCGAAGAAGATGTTGGTCACTCCTTACTCTTCAGATATACTCCTGTGAATTGTCTAGGTCAGCGCTTCTCTTTATCTTCCAACGAGTTACAGTTTTATATTTTTTCCCTTCTATTTTAAAATTAATGCCGATTTGAACAAATTATGAACCATCCTACATGCTCCTTTTGTATCAGATTCAAGTCTATTTGCTACCACATTTTTAAATGTGTTGGCATGGAATTTAAGACATCTTAAAAGAATAAATAGATTAAATATCTTTATATATTTGAATGTTACACTCTGAAAGTGTATAAACAATATGTTACTTAAACATATGTCATTTAGATTTCTTAAAATCCGTGTCAAAACACACTACAAACTATGTTGCAATGGACTGGGACAGCAGTGGTATTTATTTATCTACTTGGTGTTGCAGGCAAGAATTCTTCAACTTTTTTATCTTTTTCCTCTCTTAATGCAGGCAAAGAAGGAAAATCTAAATTTAAACGGACTACACATATCTTGTCAGGTATTCATAGACTATATGCCCCAAATTTATTTCTTATTGTTTTATCTGATATTGTGTTAGTCTCTTTGATGATTTTGCCATTATTATCTGCTAGATGCAGTTGGAGGCCAACAGTTTCGCTTTATATATGGTTATTTTTAACTTTTCTCCTCGCTATTTGATGCGAATGCAATTTCTTATAAGATACTGGACCTGAGAAAATTAGTAATTTTAATTGGAGAAAGATTGTTTCTTTTATTTGCATTTTTTATTGTCATGTTCAACATACAAGTGTATACAATCACTGAGTACATGTTTTACTTGTTTATTATTATGTATTGGGTCTAGGATTTCCTTTTTTAATGCAATTGAGCGGTGTGAAGATTACCTAAAGCATTTGATAATTTCCAAGCACTGTGAGCACCCGATTTTGTTATGTAGATCACCTGAGGCTTCTCCATTACGGTGGACACATGCATTCTTCTGTTGTCGGTTGAGAACAATTTATGCTTGCGACTTTCAATTATAAATGTAGTTTACTTTTCAAGACTAACCAACCCATGTTTGAGATTTTAATGTTTACTTTAAGGACCAGTAAGTGTGTCAAATGTTTTAGTGCTGATGACTGATGATAGTGTGTTTTGGAAATCTTATGTGTTCTCCCAAACACACGCGTGGTATCGCTTACACCACCTCTGGATTGGATTGTCGGTCGTATGGCTTAATAAAACTATAAAAGACAGACTTGATACTAGTTAGCATCTCTTGAGCTCGATATTACCCATTGCCCTCTGTGTGTCCGACTCTGTCGTTGTTGTCTTTGCAGCTTCGAACGAAGGGACATAAGAATGACTATGATTTGTCTTGTAGAAGGACAGTGCACCCTCTCTCTCTCTCTCTCTATATATATATATATATATAATTCAAATCTTACTAATTATCGAGGACTTTAAAACTAGTTGTACACTATGGATCCTTATTTTGTGATTTCTGTGGTTGAGTATTCTGGATTGTTGTGATTGTTTGCTGTTCTGGATGGGGATTATATTTTATGGTAGTTATCGTTATATGCATCTATAAATCCATCTATTTCCATTTGTATGTTAGATTTCATTTCAATATTTCAGCTTACGTAGCCCATACGGTGTTATGGTGTAAATCATTTATATATTTCTTTACTAATCACCTCTGCTCTGCAAACAAATTTAGAAGTTGAGCTATGACTTTTAAGTGCTCCCTCTGTTAAAAAAAAAAAACATTTGAGGATACAATTTATTTAAAAAAGAATTTACATTTGCATGATTTTTTTCATTATAATGCTAAATTTTTTAAAATTTTTCATTACAATTTTCTTATCTTTAATTAAATATTTATAACAAATTTTAAGAAATTTTTTTATTATTTGTATTCATAATTTTTAGGCAAACATATAATCTTAATATTTATAAAAATTGAAATGTAGTTGTTTTTGTGGTATGAAATGAGTATAAAATAGCGACAGGCGTCGTTCCTAGTTTTGTTTGCTTTATAGCATTTATCTATCATCCACCCAAAAGCAACTCTATATTATACTAACATAATGACGATATTTAGGCGGACACATGGATATCTTTCAACTTACTGGAAAAATGAAAATTCAGATGAATTCCTGTAACTTTTTTTTTTTTTAAAGTTATAATTACTTGTACCATACTTTGATTATCTAAATATGAGAAAATTCTCTCTTACTACTAGAAATTTTATGCGAAAATGATGCAGTGTGTACATTTTAAAATTTTGTGGATAATTCATAGTTTTATAAATCGTATGTAAATTAATGTATTTTAAAAGTTCATAAAATATTAATTTTATATGTTGCTTCATTTGACCATTTAGCAATGAGAAAATTAATCACCGGAAATATCAATTAACTAATATATAGTATATTATATAATTTTTCAGTAAGACAGTTTTGCTTTTGAAAATATTCTTATTTTCTGAATTGTATTCTATCTCTAATTGTTGAAATTAACAAAATTCTATCACAAATTTGATTATTGAAATGAAAAATCAATCAACGATCATTACCATATATATATATATATATATATATATATATATATATATATATATATAACATTAAAAAAAACATGTATATCTATCAAAAAGTATCACAACAAAAAATATAAAAGATTAAAAAATTAACATGATAATCAATAATTAAAAATAAAATAAATAAAATTTACAAGAAGTTAAATGTTGTTCTTGTAGAAGAATGGTTGAATACAAATATGAACTCTTCTTTGAATTTTGTAAAAATCACATATATAATTTGAAAGTTAATGCGGAATTATATTTGAAACAAATTATATCAATCAATAAACAATTGTTTTGCTCAAATTCTAAAAACTTGTTTCTCGTGTTCTAAGAACTTACTTCTCAAATTCTAAGTATCTACTGCTTATTAAAATTGGAATTTCTCTATCATAATTGTAATAATCGTTACCTAATTGTAATAATAATTTTTATCTAATTAATTTGAAATCGAATATATATATATATAAGTCTCGACAATCCTAATTTGATTCAAATCAGTTGTCCGATCTTGTTAGTCCAAATTTGATTCTGTATCGAGTCTTCGCATTCTTGATTGCAACTTCAAATCATATTCAAATTAGGATTTCAATTTCCAGTTAAACTTGATCATAAATTTTAATTTGCCGATGACTTTTATTTGCTAATGAGCTTATATGCTAATAGACATCTATCCACTGATGAGCTTATATGCTGATGATCATTATCTACTGATAAATAAATTATCATCTGATGTGGATTATCTTGTAATGAACAAAATATTCACTGATAAACAAATTTATCCTCTAACTGATTACTTGGATTATTTATTATTTGATGAACAAATTACATCAAATGGATGTCATGATTGGTGTTTTGCTAGTTTTTGTACTTGTGGGACTTTGTTTTGAACTTATATTGGATGTGCAAGTGTCACGGATGAACAAGGACCGAGCTAGGGTGCTATGCAAGGCCAGGGTGTGCTTCTTGCATGAACATGTGCGTTTAAAGGGAGAAATAGTTTCTTGCACGGCCAGAGCGCGTAGAAGTGCAGAGCTATGCGGGCTTCAGATAAAAATATAGAATTCTGAGGTCGTGCGCGGTCGTGCATCGAGCAGATCAGATGTTCGACTTTTAGTTTTTTTTTCATATTTTGGTTCGACTTTGTGAGATTTTTTAGCCATATTTTATTAGGATTTTATGTGTAACTATAATTATATCATTAAGACTTCATTGTAGGGTTAGCTTTTAGTAATTCTTTCTACTTTTTACTTTGTAATCAAGATCTTCAAAGTTTGGGATTATCAAACTTTGTTACGCTTTCAAGTCTTTCTTGTGCAGTTCAACATTGGAGTTTAAATTGAAAAGAGTTCTTCTTCTACTCCATCTTTTTAGTTCTTTATTGATTGAATGTTTGTTTTTAATTGTTTAATGGCTTATCTCTTAGTTATGCTTCACTAATTTCTTAAGGGGTTCAAAATGATAATTTCAATGGAATAGTTATTGATTTACATATTGCAAAGTGATTATTATGCTTTTGATTCAATTTTATGGTGAATGATAGACTAATTTACATAAATTTAGACAATAGATGAAGAACTGAAAGGCCAAGTTTATTATCGGAGAAACTAAAATTGAACTTGAGTATTAATTGACAAGGAAAGTAGGATTAATCTCTCAAGGAATCTTGACTATTATTGTTTTTAAGGGGTTTTAATTAATTAAGTGGTTAACGAAAGTAGAAATCTAATTGGTTGAAACAAGATTATTATGTTTTGAAAAAAAGTAATAACTAACTATGATAGATCACCTTCAAAAGTTAATAATTGCTTGAAAGAATTGTTGATAGTTATCTCATTGAATTCCATTGTGGTGAACCGTACATCCTAGAAGCTTTTATTATCTTCATTTACAATTTATTTATTCAGTTGCTTTACAATAATTACATAGATTTTCACATAAAGTATCAACCTTTCCTACTTCTATTGTTCTTCTGCCTATACAAGCTCAGAATTATGAGCTCCATCCAGCCTTACTTAAGATGCTTCAGTAGAATCATATAAGAGGGAGTCCAATTGAAGATGTTATTCTTTATCTCTCTACCTTTCTGGAGTATTGCGATACTTCCAAGCAGCAATGTGTTTTGGAGGATACGTAACGATCGAGAGCCTTCCCTTTCTCTCAGAAGGGATGATGCCAAGAGATGAATCTACTCTTTGCTTAAAGATTCTATCACCACTTGAGATCAGCTTACTAAGGTATTTCTTGCTAAATATTTCCCTCCTGTCAAAACAGCCCAACTTAGGAATCAAATCACCACTTTCGTCCAAAAAGATGGTGAATTATATGATGCTTGGGAGAGATTTAAGGAACTGCTACGAATGTGTCCACAGTCTGGTCTAGAGAAGTGGCTAATCGTTCATACTTTCTATGACGGGCTTCTCTAAAACACAAGGATGAGTCTGGATGCAACTTCAGGAGGAGCTCTTATGAACAAAAATATGAATGAAGCATATCAGCTGATAGAGGACATGACTCAAAATCACTATCAGTGGACAAACGAGAGGGAATTTCCAAAGCGGACATCATGTAAGTTTGATCTTGATGCTACTTCTTCTCTTGCTGCGAAATTAGATTCTTTAAGTTCAGTTACCTCTACTTTGGCTAAGAAGTTTGATAATTTACATTTTAATTTTGTGGATGTTAATGCTAATAACAGAAGCAATGCTTCTTGCGAGATCTGTGGAATAGTTGGTCACTCTTCATATGAATGCACTTGTACAAACCCTTCATGTGAAGATGCCAACTATGTGAATAACTTCAATCACGGTAATCAAAATCTTTTTTCTCAAATTACAACTCTGGTTGGAGGAATCAGTTAAGCGACGAAGCCAGAAAATTTGTTTAGTTGGGGTCAATGAATTAAAAATGTTGCGACTTGAGATAAGAGTGATGAATATAGAGGGGGAGAAGTAGAGAATGAGTTTTTTTTTGTCCCCAACGCGACTGCTGATATACTTTCTGTTAGTGTATCTCCTAGTCAGGAATCTTTGGAAGAATTGATATATGGGACTGGAATATACTTGTCACCTGTTCATGCCTCCTTACCTGTGGCGCATTCTATAAGCTGAATTTTGCGAAGCTTCCAGAGACACTTTTGTCTGGGAACTGCAGTGGAGGTTGCTCTGTCTTCCGTTTATAATAGGAGATATTTTAATTATTTGTACATATATTAACAAAACTTAATACTTATACTAAAATTTTGATAATTTGATATTTTTATTTTTAATTAAAATAATATGTAAAGAGATAATTGTGTAAAAGAAGATAGTGTAACATAAATAAAAAAATTAGGTAAGTTAATAATTTTAATTATTCTAATAACTCAGTCAAGAATAATTTAATAAAATATATGTGATAGTTTTTCATGAATATATAAAATATCAGTTAACGCGAAAAAAATAAAATTAAACACTATAATATCAGTTATTAAAAACGGAGGGAGTACCGGCTCGAAAATATTATGTATTTTTAAAATTCAGTATGATAAATTATAAATCGACGAGTTGTTTATGTCATCAAATCTAAAAATAAATAAACAAAAGAGTACCTTATCCCAAAATATCATACGGTATTCTATAGTCTCCAATTCTCCGCTCCAGTCCACAAGCTTTACTCCTAGGCAGCGATCACCAGTAAGCTGCTGCAACTTTAAACTTGCCACCCCTCATCTTAAATGGCGGCGGCGGCGGCACCACAGTTGGAATCGCCGGCTGTGGCGTTGAAGCAATTCTCTTCCCTTTCAGTTCATTCTTCGTCTTCCTCCAACGTGCTGCTCCTTTTTCATGGAAATAGTACCAACTATAGTTTTCATCGCAAGAGAAAATCCAGCCGGAACCGGAGCTGGGATGGCCGGAAATCCATAGATTTTGCTACAACCAGATCGGGTCGGCCCATAAAGGCCGTGGCGTCGCTGGGTGGTTTACTGGGTGGGATGTTTAAGGGTGTTGATACGGGTGAGTCGACTCGGCAACAATATGCATCAACTGTTGAACTCGTGAATCGTTTAGAAGCCGAAATTTCTGCTTTATCGGATGCCCAATTGAGGGAAAGAACTTCTCTATTGAAAGAGCGAGCTAGCCGTGGTGATTCTATGGACTCCCTTTTACCTGTAAGTCTACTAATTTACATGTAGTTGTAAATAAGTTTTTTTTTTCCTTTTTTTAATTTATTATTTAAGGTTCGATCTTTTTCTATGATTTTGAATACTTTAAGGTGGTCTAACATTTTTGGATGGAGGGTGTGGACGAGAATTGAACATCTTTACTTTCGAATATAGGATTATTGAGTATATGTTCACTATTTAATTACAAATTGCATATATGCGGCCTCTCTAACTTCAAGATCATGGCAAGAGTTCCTCTAGTCTAGTCTCATGTCTCCCTCTATCCCACAAAAGGAGTTAGGTTTCAAATATTAGGTACTTCATCTATTCTAAAAGGAGATTGTTCATATTATGTTTATGAAATCCTAAATATTATTTTGTTATATAAGTTGTTAAAATTTCGTATTCAATGTCACTTTTTTAGTAGTTTACAATGTTATAACTTATTCAACAAAACCAAATGAATTCTCTTGAAATTTAAAATTTAGGATTTAGCAAATGCATTTCATCAAAATTCAAATAGTAACAGAGAGAGTTTTAAGGATTTTGATCAATAGAAAAGTAAATATTGTAAACTATTGAAAAATTAGTAAATAAAAACCTAGCAAGTTCATATCATAAATTGTATGAACAACTGAGATGTAACTCTTCTTATGGAACAGAGGGAGTTATGTATTTTTCCTAAAGAAATGCTTAAAGTTCATTGCCATGTATATTAATTTCCTTTCGTTAATGTAAAAGTCAATAATGTAAGTTACTTTGAAAGTATTAGTTAGAAAAAGTTTGTTATTCTGAAAATTTAAATAATTCATATTACAGGGTGATATTTAAGACTATGCAAATTGATTAGTAACACTGGGTTATGAGACTCTTTTTGTGGGATGGTGGTAGTATAATTTAAACGAATAACGGGAGAAAAAAAGTAGGATCTACATAAACATAAATTTCCTTGCAGGAGGCATTTGGTGTTGTGCGAGAGGCTTCAAAAAGGGTTCTAGGCCTTCGTCCTTTTGATGTGCAGCTAATAGGTATGTTCATTTGCCTCCTATTTCTCTGGAAGTTTAACGTTTCCAAGAATCCTTAAAGGAACGAAATTGGATATTTATAAAAAGATTGCAGGGAATCATTTATAGGGAAAGAGAAAAAAGGTTGCAGGGCATATTTTTTTATGCTTGACGTTTCTACTTATAGATACATTGGACATGTCAGCCTGGAACATGTTACCTGCACGAGCTTACACCATAGGATTTGGGAGGTTCTCATGGCACCTAATCCACTTTAGCAGATTCTAAATATCTACTATAAACTCTGTTTAACAAGGTTTTGTATATGCCCCAAAATGAATGCATAATCTACACTATTAATGTCCTTTGGCATTTTATAGGTGGCATGGTTCTTCATAAGGGAGAAATCGCTGAAATGAGGACTGGTGAAGGAAAGACTCTTGTTGCAATATTACCAGCTTATCTAAATGCATTAAGTGGTAAAGGAGTCCATGTTGTTACCGTCAATGACTATTTGGCTCGGCGTGATTGTGAATGGGTTGGTCAAGTTCCTCGGTTCCTTGGACTGACAGTTGGCCTAATTCAACGTGTGTCCCATACTTTTGTAGTTCCTTAGTTTTATATTATTTTTATGGTTTAAAGTTATAATTGCAGTTCCGATTAGTTATATTATATCTGTAATGTTGTAAGTGAAAGTTTCAGTTCAAACAGTTGGCTGCATTATTGTGATACTCTTACTTGTCATCTATGACTTTTGTGTATAACATTCTCAAATCAAGTGTATATTTAGTGGGACCTACCAATGAGATGTTCATTTTGTCACCATGAAAGTGTTCCCGCCATATGGAGCTCACAGAGTGGGATTATATTTGAAAAAAACTTATTAATTTTTATCCCCAAAAAGTTCTGAGAGATGAAACTCAATTCCAAATGCTTTCTGGTTATAGTGCTGTTCAGTGATCAAGAGTCATATTGATTTGATATTTGATGCAGTCGACCTATATCTTTAACTTATATTTAGAAGCTCATGAAAATTGTCTTACAAGATGAGTATTTCATTGTATTCGAGCTTCATCTTTGATACTTAATCCTGGCCTTTGGAAATTGAATGTCTCTACTTTAACAATCAGTTGTTTATGTCGGCAGAGGATATGACAAGTGAGCAGAGGAGAGAAAACTACCTATGTGACATCACATACGTCACCAATAGCGAGCTCGGTTTTGATTACCTGAGAGACAATCTTGCCACGGAAAGTAAATTTGTGCTATGCTTATAGATTGTTGACTTTATTATATTGTTCTTCACTTATTATATTTAATTTCACTCATCACTAGGACTATGTGTTTTTGTTTACAGAGTGTTGATGAGCTTGTGATGAGGAAATTCAACTACTGTGTGATTGATGAGGTTGACTCAATCCTTATCGATGAAGCAAGAACTCCTTTAATCATTTCAGGGCCTGCTGATAAACCCAGTGATCGGTACTATAAAGCTGCCAAAATAGCAGCTGCGTTTGAGCAAGAGATACATTACACTGTAAGCACTTAAGCTGATTATACCTTCTTTAATCGTGCTGGTGTTGATAAGCTAATGCATCACTATTCCTTTGACAATATTTTAACCGTGATTTAAGTTTATGGCCAGAAGAGTATCAGTATTCAGTGATGTAGTTAATTGTTACTCCTTCCGTTCCAAAATTAGAGATATATTTCTAAAACAACTGTTTTTAAAGACATTTTTTATGTTTCAAATATACTCCTATTATCATGTTATTTGAAGTAATAGTCGTGGTAGATATGGTAAACCACTAAAGACCGAAGATTGTGGAGCTAGTTGAAATAATGTAATAGTGGAATGACATTTAAGGAATTTATGACTTTCTATAACCTAAGAATAGAAATATATCTCTAATTTTGTAATAACTAAAAAAGGAATACGTATCTCTAATTTTGAACGGAGGGAGTATGTAAGAGAGAGAGAGAGAGAGGAACTGGCAGAATTTAGTTGAGTCCTGTAATAGTTGCGTATGGGAAAAACCTTTTCACTTGGCCGTTGGCCAAGTTGGGTATCGACTACTTCTTAAAGTGAGGTCTAGGTTCGAACTTTGCGGGTTACATTGAAGTACGTGCGAAGTAGTTAATGGCAGGTGTGTGAGTTTCTAGGCAATGGTTTACTATGTAATCACAAAAAATAAAAGAACAAAGAAACTGACTTTTCATTTACATTTTATTTCGTGATTTCTAGATAGGCAGCCACCAAGTGTAGCTTTTTAATTATTTTTCTCCTATTACAGTCGATTCTTTAAAATATATTGTGATATAAGTAAAATATTCAGCAACAATTTATGAATTCTTTATATGATAATTTTGGCTCTTAGAAAATGCTCTTCCATTGCGCAAGATCTGTTTGTTTTATGGGTGTTCCCTTGAAGAGACGGGGACAGAGACATTGCCATAGATACATAATATGTGCATGGTGGGTTTGCAATGTATGACATGTAACAGTTTGAGATTTGAGTTTAATTAGTCTTACATTCAGCCTCTGGCTGATTGTCAGGGATTTGAAAGGTTCTAGACTTTTGCTGTTGTAAAGGTTGATAGCTGATTGTTTTAGCTTAAAGTGAAGACCTAAAGTGATGAGCAATGAAAAATGTCTGATTTAATATTTTCCTTACATAGATTGTTGTTGCAGGTTGATGAGAAGCAGAAAACTGTTTTACTTACAGAACAGGGTTATGCAGATGCTGAAGAAATTCTGGATGTAAAGGATTTATATGATCCCCGAGAACAGTGGGCATCATATTTGTTGAATGCAATTAAAGCAAAAGAACTTTTCCTTAGAGATGTGAACTATATTATTCGTGGCAAGGAGGTTCTTATAGTGGACGAGTTTACTGGTCGAGTTATGCAGGTGATTAGTTTCCATTAGCTCCCATAAGCAAGTTCTGTTATCTTCATTCATTTAATTATCATCATTGAATGGGTTTCTTTAACAATGGAATGTTACAGGACACAGAAGTCTGGACTTTAAATATTTTACACACATTATATCAAGAGTTGAAGCAGCTGACATTGCATTAGTTATCTTTAATCTATTTATTAGTATTCAGATATTGTCTCAATTCTGAAGTCAAATTATTATTGGTTTTCATGAAATAGCATTATCATATTTAGAAAACATGATACTTATGTTGAATAAATCTAGACGCTTTGTTGCCTCATTCCACTTGCCAGACGGCATGTGTACATTTTGGACCTTTTATATTTTAAAGATAGGTTTCGTAAGTTTATTCTACTTGTCACCATGTTTTTCCATAACATGCAAATTAAAGTCAAGATCAATTATAAGGTCAAAAGAATAAAAAATAAACCCAACTAACAATATAACCTCACTGAGATGAATACTGAGCCAACTTGTACCAGTAATTTACTGAATGAAGTCAACAACCCTATATACACTAGGATCCTGGTTTTTTATACAAGATTATATATCTAGATAAAATACTTTACCACTAACAAGATTATGAACACAACCTTTTGGGATCCTACTGAGTATCATGACTTGGAGTGTAAAATCTTGTCACAGATGGAAAAGGACAGGGATTTTTTAATCCATAATATCACAGTTGATTACTTGGATGTCAGGGGAGACGCTGGAGTGATGGGCTTCACCAGGCAGTAGAAGCAAAAGAAGGCTTGCCCATTCAGAATGAAACTGTTACCTTGGCTTCTATTAGTTACCAGAACTTCTTTCTCCAGGTTTGAGCATTTCTTTAGCTCTTATAACACAAATTTCTCTATATTATTTCACTATCTTAGTCTGTGTTTCACTTTTCTTCTATAGTTTCCCAAACTCTGTGGCATGACAGGCACTGCCGCAACTGAGAGCGCAGAGTTTGAGAGTATTTACAAGCTCAAAGTTACAATTGTGCCCACAAACAAAGCTATGATAAGAAAGGTAAGAGAAGATAAGATCCCAGGTTAAATCTCTTTGTTCTGATTAATTCAGCGGAAGGCAGAACTCTTGATGAGTGCGTACGTGTCTTTTGTGATCCAAATGCGTATCATGTCCCATAATTTGCTTATAATAATTATTCAGGATGAATCAGATGTAGTGTTTAAAGCAACTTCAGGAAAATGGCGGGCAGTTGTTGTAGAGATCTCTAGAATGAACAAAACAGGTCGCCCAGTGCTTGTGGGAACAACTAGCGTTGAGCAGAGTGATGCACTGTCAGAGCAGCTGCGCGAAGCTGGCATTTCCCATGAGGTCAGCATTATCTGTGTTATGATTCCAGCATCCCTTAAGCCTTACTTTCTGCAGCAACACATAATATTTGTTGCTAATGTTATCAGATATAAATTTCTATATTCTGACAAATATCTGATAACTGAATGCATTCAAAAGGTTCTTAACGCAAAACCAGAGAATGTGGAGAGAGAAGCTGAGATTGTAGCACAAAGTGGTCGCCTTGGATCAGTTACAATTGCTACCAATATGGCAGGTCGTGGAACAGATATTATCCTTGGGGGTAATGCAGAATTTATGGCAAGGTTAAAGTTACGTGAGATGCTTATGCCAAGGTAAATTTAGTTAGACAGCTTTAAATTTTAGTTTCTAAGCCAATCGGAAGCATCATAATTAGAAGAAAGCAACAATGGTTTTAAGAATTTGAATTTCTCTGTCCTAACAGTTTTATCAAACCATATTCCTAGGTCACTTTATACTGTGTCTGACACGTGAATTTGATCTCAATTTTCCCATTCTTTGCATCATGTGATCACCTCATGTCCTTTTTCTCTTTAAATACACTTCTTTTTTCTCTAAGTCTCTCCCACTCCCCCTTTTCCAAGCATGATTTATGGATTGTATTCTTAGGGAAGAAGTATTGTGTAAATGGCACAAATAAAGTTCTACACCATTGTGCCAATCATTTGTAGTTATCTAGTTCATACCTTCCCTCCATTGTTGGCATGCCTGCTTAATTAGTATGGCTTGGAAATATGGAATTGGATTAATCTGATACATAGAGGTCTCATGAAAAATAATATACTCATTCTGCCATAACCCTCAATATATACTGCCTTATCTGCAGAGTTGTGAAGCCAGGTGAAGGAGTTTTTATTTCTGTGAAGAAATCTCTTCCAAAGAAGACGTGGAAGGTCAGTTGATTATTTTAGTGTTTGTGAATGTTCTAAATTATGAGTGCAGACTATGCCGTGTTGTGTAGCTGATTTTGCAACTACAATATTACTTTAGGTGAATGAAAGTCTATTTCCTTGTGCACTGTCTAAAGAAAACATCAGTTTGGCTGAGGAAGCTGTAAAATTAGCTGTGAAAACGTGGGGTCAGCGGTCAATAACTGAACTTGAAGCAGAGGAGAGGCTGTCCTATTCTTGTGAAAAGGTGAACTTCCCTAGCAATGTTGATAGTTCCACAGAAAATATTTATGGATAGACATTAAATTGGACTGCTTACAAGAGATTTCTATATGACATGATAAGATCAAGTCTTGGTTGTAGCACACCATGCATATAAATAATTTCTCTTACCTGATGGTAATACAGCATTCTTGATTTGCAGGGTCCAGTTCAGGATGAAGTGATAGCAAAGCTGCGCATTGCCTTTTTAGAAATTGGTAAAGAATATAAGGTCTTCACTGATGAAGAAAGGAAGAAGGTGGATTCTGTTCCTTAACTATTTTCAAGTCATTTTGATAATTTTTGTGAGTTGCGCACAACAGATTTTATGAGTGAGAATCAAATTGAAATTTGCTAAGGAGAAAGATAGGTATATAGATGAGAGTGAGACTTTTGTGGTCCTAGTGCCTCACAGTAGAAACGTTCACAATTAAAATAAGCTGGAATATGGAAATTAATTATTAGGCTCGATCATATTCCAGAACATACTATTAGTCAATGTTTTAGGCATATTTAATGCCAGGAGCATATTTGCTCAGTAATCTTGAATCTAACGCATTCTTATTTTGAAGGTTTCTTAGTAATCAATTAAATATGCATTTTGCTCTAAGACTTATTAGCACTTAACGAATCCAAAGTTTATTTGTAAGTTTTTATTTTTATTTTTAGAAATGTCTTTTTTAGTTAATCACAATATTAAATTGTTTCTTGTAGGTTGTTTCTGCTGGTGGGCTTCATGTAATTGGAACAGAGCGCCACGAATCTCGACGCATTGACAACCAAGTAGGACATTCAGCAGGAACCCCCAAATGGTTCTTTTCTTATATGTTACTTATCCTGTTTTTATTTACTTCACTGTAAATTTCTGATATACAGTTACGTGGTCGAAGTGGTCGACAAGGAGATCCCGGAAGTTCTCGCTTTTTCCTTAGTCTTGAAGATAACATTTTCAGGATATTTGGTGGAGACCGAATTCAGGTTTAAACTTTTAACTTCATATACTACTGCAAATGATGATATTTTTTGAACTTTTAATAATACAGTGGTAACAATGTCACTTTTAGGGTATGATGAGAGCCTTTAGAGTTGAGGACCTACCAATTGAATCCAAGATGCTGACAAAGGCATTAGATGAAGCTCAGAGGAAAGTGGAAAATTACTTCTTTGATATTCGTAAGCAATTGTTCGAGTATGATGAGGTCTTAAATAGCCAAAGAGATCGTGTGTATACAGAAAGAAGACGAGCCCTAGAGTCTGACGATCTTCAACCTCTTATTATCGAGTATGCTGAATTAACTATGGATGATATCTTAGAGGTAAATTAAATCTGAGTTTGGGTGTGTGAGTGGTTTCTAGGCAGTGCTATGTAACCTAAAAAATATAAATATAAATCTGAGTTTGGTGAAATTTGTCCCCAAGGGCGGCAGCTGGGCCGGACCCTATAATTATTGCTCCATTGGTTTGATCTCCCTCCCCAAGATCTAATAGTTAATATTATGCATTAGAATAAAGAAAACACTTTTTGGACTTTCCAGTGATGCCATATCTTTATAACCCAGGCATACTTATAAATTGTTTCTCAAATAATTGGATAGGCAAATATAGGTTCGGATGCTCCCAAAGAAAGCTGGGATCTTGAAAAGCTCGTTGCAAAAGTTCAACAGTAAGAAGGCCATTCATTCTACTTATATCGCGTTCAGATATTCAGTCAAATTGTGATAGATTTCATATCAAAATTGCCATAATTGTGTGGCAGCAAACTTGAGAAATGTACATGTTTTAATTCAGCTTTTTAATCCAATACAAAGATTGATTTACTGTAGCATTTGACCTTTTGGCTTGTAGAAAGGAAGTAGTTCTGTTGACCATGCACATGTGATTATATATGTAGGTACTGCTATCTGTTGAATGATTTGACGGCAGATTCATTGGCAAGTAAATGTTCAGATTATGAAGAGTTGCAGAATTACCTTCGACTTCAGGGTCGTGAAGCATATATGCAGAAAAGGGTATGACTTTTTGTGTTGCCACAGTAATTGGATTTCCTTTTAGAGTCTAAAATCTAAATCTCGCACTCCAAGATCGCCAGCACCTCAACTCAGGTCTCCCACAATGAGAGAGAATAAGAAGTGCAATTTTTTGTTTCACATTGAAATATGTCAAAACTTATAATTTCTTTGAATGTGGTGTACATGATAGAGTCATGGTTACTCTGAATACACTTTGATGATGTATATCGTGAGTCATCTCACCATATACATTTGGTTCTTATTATTTATGATGCATAAATTCACTGCCCCTGTGACTCCACAAAGGTGTTGCTGATGCGACTTTCCAAATGTCTTGGCTATTTGTTGCATATAGCCAAACACAAGGATCTTACAGGCCCTAAGCTTGGTTTTTGAAAAAATCAGATTCGTAATATGTTATGTTTAAATAAATTTAAGGAATAAAAGGGGGGAAATCCTGATTGCATTTTGCCTTTCCAACTTCGTTTAGGATATGGTGGAGAAACAACAACCAGGTTTGATGAAAGAAGCAGAAAGGTTTCTAATTTTAAGCAACATTGATCGCTTATGGAAGGAGCACTTGCAAGCACTCAAGTTCGTTCAGCAAGCTGTAGGTTTACGTGGATATGCACAACGTGATCCACTTATTGAGTACAAGCTTGAAGGCTATAATCTTTTCATTGAAATGATGGCACAGATCAGAAGAAATGTAATATACTCCATATACCAGGTTCGTGATATTGACACTAAACAGTAGGAGTTTGACTAATTCGTTGTCGGTTCTCAATAGTTGCTTTAACTATAATTTTCCTCAACAGTTTAAACCAGTGATGGTGAAGGATAAGGAGCAACAACGCCCCGATAAATCCAGCAAGCTTGTCACTAAGGGAAGGGGTAGCAGTGGCAAAAGGCCCAATACGGCTGGTGTTGTTGAGACCGGTAAGGCTAGTGCATGATCCATACTTATTGCAGAAAGTCAAATTATGTGAATTAGATATTAAAGCTCATTTAGTGTAAGACAGGATATTGTCTGTAAAAACAGATGCCTCGTAGATCTTGTATTGAAGGTGCCATTTTTTTTTATTGAAGGTGCCATTTTTATTTTTATAGCATAGATGAAGCGGTTATTGTAATGTATAAAAAAATGAGAAATCGAAACACGTTAGCCATATTTCGGCTAGACTACTCTGCTAGCACTAGCTGTGAAACCAAGTTAGGTTCTTGCTCTGGCCTTGAAGTTCTCTATTTATTCCAATGTCATTTCCATTCTTATTTGTACAATTATGTTCATACTGATTCTAACGTGCCAACAGAACGCCTCTTCAAATAACTAACACGGTTGTCACCTGCTGTATACTAAATTTGAACATGTATTAGCAAGGATGGTATTTCAAGAATTTTATTTTTAATTAATTTATTTATTTAAAATTATAAATATATCTTTAATTTTGAACCAACAGAAACAAAAATATCTTTACTTTTGAATCAGAGTTATTTGTGTATGTTTCCATCTGTTCGTGTGTAATCTATTGGTATTATGTAATGTTATACGTGGAACCGCTTTTGGCACATTAAAAATTCACGAGTAATTTGTTCTATTGCTTAAAAGAATAAACATTAATAATACTGAATAAAAAACTAAAAGAACATTAATAATATTGAATACAAAAATTAAAGGATCTTCCAATATTATGAAGGATGCTTTTAAAGTATAGATCACCTCATCATCTCAGGAAATTGTAACAAGAAGCCCATTAACCAGCATTGAACTATGCTTGATAGATCTTACACCAGAAGAAGTCCAGCATTCAGCATAACTTCTACTTTTGGAGTGATGAACCATCTGCTTCACCATAATTCCAACCGTTAAAACAGGCAAAACAACTCAATTGTTTTTTGCTTCTTAGCAGCATCGTACCGATATCAATTCATTAATTCCTTCTTTAGAATGTGATTGATCCTAGGTATATCAGTTATGTAGGGTCCATTCCGGATTAACTTTTTATTTTCAACTTTTAAATTTTAAGATAAAATATATTATTTTACACGTGTTTGTTTGGAGACTTACTTTTTTTTGTTTTAAACTTAAAATATAACTTTTTAAGTTGTTTTTCAAAAGCAAGTTAGAATATGAGTAGCCCTTATCTCCAATCTCTCTATATTTGACGGTAAATAAATGATTTAGAAAACTAAATCCTCACAAATAGACTACTTAAACTTGAAGAAGTAATGGTAGGCAGATATGTTTGATTTGTTTTGATATTTCAGTGATTGTATATTTATATTGTACATTTTATGTATTTTTTTTATGATTAATAGTTATAATAAGTGAAAATATTGTTGTTAGAGATTAAAAGAAATGAGTTGTAACTTATCTTTCTAATCCTAATTACTAATTTTATATTATGAATTCATAATCCATTTAAAAACTAAAAAGTACAATAGTACGGATTCCAAGAGTATTAATAAATAAATAAAAATGGGATATATGATTTTTCTCCTCCTTTTGTTATGTTTTTTTATTAATAAAATTAGTAAATTTTCAACTGTCTAGATATATCGAATTTTTTATTATTATAAAAAATTATAAAACGACACTGTATCTTTCCCATCGGATCAATTCTTGATAGTGATCTTGCTTTCCGTTAATGAATTTGATGGCGATCCTATATGGCTATATTACATTATCCTATATGGCTATATTATATTATATCAGAGATTAATGGAACATTAGTTTGTTATTTGAAATCTTTTTGTATTTCGTAATATTAATTATTTTATGATCTAAATTAATTAATTTTTTTATTATATGCTTTCGTAAAAATATTGGATTACCTTTTAAAATCTAACATTTTTTTAAAAAAAGTAGAGAGAATATTAATTAAACATCTATGAAAAAAATATATTATTTAAATGTATAATTCTCAATCAAATATATAATATTAATATCCGTCAAATCTTTAAATGTAATCCTTTTTTTGAAATAAAAGAATACTCGTATTAATTTCTATCGAGTGTCGTCCCTAAAGCTATCAAATATACATTTTTTTGGAACAAATTAAACCCGATCAAAATATATAAACATCAATGCAGTCAGTATAGGATGCTTGTTGAGAAATGGCGATCTCTTAATTCTACTCATCCCAAGAATATATCATTTTTGTTTTCCACTTTTTATCTTTTCTTTAATTAGTGCTCGACCAAATTTCTCCATTTTGATTGCAACCAGTTTAAGTCACCGTATATATATATATATACATATACATATATATATGTATATATATGTATATATATGTATATGTATATATATGTATATATATTATCAATTTAAAAAGGCATTCGGTCAATGAAATAGAATAAAAACACATACACATATATTCTTAGGATTGACTATATCTATTTTAATAATATAATAAATGATTTAATCATACGAACTAAACGAGTAATAATAATAGTTTATTATATATGGACTTCATTAGATTTGAAGTTTTGAGTAGATTATGTCTATTCTTTATATCTTAAATTTTTAAATATATAAAAATGAAAAAATTATCACAAAATTGTGTAAAAATTTACGGGTTTTTCCTATTTCCACCTACTATTTGTATCCTTATGGTTAGGTAATTGATTATATTATCAAAATTGACAATGACCTTAGGTAAATTTTTTAAAGTCGATATTAAGAAATTTTTACTTACATATGTGTGTGTGTATATATATATATATATATATATAATAGTAAAAATTCTCTTAAATTGATCTTAGAAAATTTATCTAAAGTTATTTTAATTATAACAAATTTTGATAATTCAATTAGAGATACAATCGTGCATATTTAAACACAAAAAAATAATATAGTCATTTATGGAAAGTTTACATTTGATAAAGACACTTGTGCATATTTTTTATGGCTCTGATTTTTAATTTTTTTTAAGCTATAAAAAATTGCGAAGGTTATTACGAAATTGTGTGAAATTTGTATGTTTTAATATTTTTTTTTAATTCATACAATTAAATGATTGATTATATTATCAAAATATGTATAATTGAAGTGACCTAAAAATATTCTTAACATAATTTTAGGGAGATGATCCATCTCTATTATTTGACCAATGCAAACTAACAATGGTGTATGTCTTATGCTAAGGAACCAAGTGCGTGAAAAATATAGTTTTACTCGATCAATATTAAGATGACAAAGTATGGTGTATAGTGAATCTTTACTTTTAGCAAAGTAGTCATGTGCTATGATTAATCGCCAGAGTTGAGATTTGAGAAACCAGGTACATATTGAACTTGGACCGAACCAACGGCCTATTATCGATGCCCGTTATATATTAGTTTGAGGGAACTAATTTATTTTTGTACATTGTCAAATGCCAATATACAAAAGGCCCATGATAGAAAATGAAGGGAAAAAAAATAATTTTATCATGATAGAAAATGAAGGGGAAAAAAATAATTTTATATTATGCTCCTTGAAAGACCTCACGAAATGAAAAAAAAAAATACATTATAAAAAATCCATAAGGTAAAGAGTAAGTAGGCAACAAGTAGGTATGTTTGTTGCCAAAGATATGATGATTGATGTATTTATATAACATATATCTCTTTTCCATATAATATTATCTGTGAAATATATTTGATTTGCACATACAAATTTTGGTGATACTTTTCGATGCGCCGCCTTCCTTATAGAAGTTGTCGGATTGACTCCGAAAGCTGAATTCTATGGTAGAGAACGCTATAATAATAATTGGGCCATGAGACACTTTTTTTAAGTATTACAAAAGAAATGGCTTGTTGATAGAGCCGGGTCTGTTGATAGAGCCGGGTAGGAGGTGATACTAGTTATCAGAGAGGCCTGGCCCGTAAGCTAGCTCCCTTAAAAAGCCATTACTTAATAAGAATTTGTTAGGCGCGACATGTCAATTCACAACAATATGAACTTTTGTAATTTTGTCTCTCTTTGCAATTTACTTTTTGTTCTTCCTCACCAACTATCTAGTCCACTTTTACTTTTTGTTCTTCCTCACCAACTATCTAGTCCACTACTTGTTGTATTTTGACATATTTTGCTGAGATTGATGAACATATTTGCAACAAAATAATGTTGGAGGGAGAGATTTGTAAATCACATAAAAGTTCGAGGGACAATTTATCTAATTGTGCGAGTAAAAATTGATACAATAAAAAAATTATGATATTCTTTTTATAATTTTTTTTAGTAGTTTTGAATTAACTTTCTCCCCTCTCAATTGTAAGAATCTTATCATTATCCTCAATGTAAAACATGTAATAACATAAAATTTATAAATCATAGAAAACAATATAAACCATATAAAACCAAAGAAAACATTAAGTGAAAATATTGATATCTATTTTACTCATATCAATATTATGACGACGAATATGCTATGATCAATCGCCCTAATTTTAAACACCACCCAATTTTCGCCTAGTGCCGAAAGTTGAGAGACCCAATAGACATTGATGCCCGAGTTAGATGGTCAGCTTGTTATTGGTGTCATACATGTTCACATACTACCATTTGGACGTCATGAGGTGGTAAATTAATTTATATCTAATGAATTCAATACAAATTTATTTAGACTAATTAGTTTAAGGAACTAATAACACAATTATGTGAAATATATAAGATGCCCAAGATCGAAGATATGAGTGAGGATATAGTGAAAAAAAATATTATCCTACACTCAGTGGTGATGGTTGGATGTGGCCAGTGAGAATGGATTCGTTTCCAAAGATGAGATGTCGTGGTAGAATCACTTACTATTAGTGATATAACATTTTCATCTCATAGAGCCGTTTGGGACCTTTTGGTTAAGTGATTCACCTTGATATGCTTTGTTCATTCAAAAAAAAATTCTTTTGTTTGCTTCTATTTATGTTTTATGTCAATATGGCCTTTTGTAATTTTGTTATTCTATGTAATTTGCTTGTTGTTCTTTTATGCAATTTACTTCTTGTTTTTTTTCACCATCTTTGTTTTATGTTATAAAGTCAATTTACAAAAAGTTAAGACATTGAAAAAGGGATAAGCGAGTAAATAAACACTATTAGCAATTATCAAAATTTATCTTTCTCTCACCTCAATTCTGAACATTAGCCAATTTTGAACATGATGCTGAACAGGACCTAGCATATATAGTGTGCCAATTTTGAACAGGATTATATGTTACAATTGATCGCCAATGATGAAAGTTGAGAGACCCAAGATGTCGAGTTGGGTCGTCAGCCTGTTATTGATGTCCTATATGTTCACCTAGTATAATTTGGATGTTATGAGCTATAAATTAATTTATATCTGATGAATTTAATACAAACTTATTTATACTAATTAGTTTGAGGAATTAATCACAAGAGTATAATGTTTTTGTACGAAATGCAATATACCAAAAGTACAAGATCGTGGATATGAGTGAGGATATAGTGTTTGATCATAGATATGAGTGAGGATATAGTGTTTGAGGAACTAATCACAAGAGTTTGATATTTGTGTACGGAATGCAATATACTAGAGGCCTAAGATCGAAAATTTGAGTGACGATATAGTAGAAAAAAAAATTATCCTAAGTTAGAAAATAGTGGAAAAAAATACTATCATGCTTTGTGGTTCTAGTTGAACATAGACGACGAGAAAGACAATAATTTTACATTATGTAAGACTTTTACATTATCAAAAATTGCGAGGAAAACAATAATTTTACATTAGTTAAGACTTTTACATTATCAAAAACTGCTGGATGAAGGTTGGGCCGCATGCGATTTTGGATTTGTTTACAAAGTTGTTGTCATAGAATCACTTATGGTTAGTGATATAACATACTTACTATTAATGATATAACACTTACATCGCATAGAACCGTTTTGGATTTGTTTACAAAAATGTTGTGGTAGAATCACTTATGGTTAACGATATAACATTTACATCGCATAGAACCGTTAGGAGATTTTGATCGAGCTGTTAGGATATTTTGATCGAGTGATTCACCTTGATAGGCTTTGTTGATTTATTTTTTTTCTTTTGTTTGCTTATGTTGTTTTACATTATCAAAAACCGGTGGGTGAAGGCTGGGCTGCAGGTGGATATGGATTTGTTTCCAAATATGTGGTGGTAAAAAGAAATGAAATTGAGAAACTGAGTATATTATATTGAGAAGTAGATGGGGATGTGCGCTTAGAATTTTCATAAATTTATTAATGTAATTATGGAGACTAACGGATGTGAAATCTCTCTAGTGCACTCGTATACTCTGTATTTGTTGTGCTTATATGTTAATGTGTTAAAAAAAGTAGAGTATAATAGACCATGTATTATATGTATCATAATTGATTTGGTTTTGGTGTTTATTCTCATTTTAAAAATAGTGAATGAGTAGCTAAATTATCATAATTTCTTGTCAAAACAAATTAAATAAATAAAATTAAAGTGGAATGCTATAGTAATAAATTTACTAATGATTTTAGTTCGTGATATTTTGGCTGTAACATAATCAAATCATTTGTCGTATTTGACTCGTTTATAAAATTTGTTCAACTTGTATGTTATTTAAAATTATGTAATCCACCACAAAAAGATGTTATTACTCTTTTAATTCATATTGTTTGAATTTCTAAATAAATTGTGAGTTCATAAATATAAAAAGGGTATTATAAAATGAGCTTATCATCCTCACATTTACAGAGTTTGAGCAAAAGAATGAAAGGTAACCAAACACAAAATATGATCCTCTGATAGTAAATAAACACATAAATATGTTCACACAATCTTGTCATATAGAGATGTTTCATTCCAGTGTACACTGTAATAAAAACATACATGTATCAATAATTAACCAGAATTCGGAAGACATATAACCGGCACTCCACCTTTCTCAAAGCCTGAGAAAATTAAACTGGGAATGCTATCTTGGAGATGCCTCACTCCCACTATCCTTCAAAACCGAGCACAGAACTTGCCTTGAAATGTAAGTCTCAAGCTCCTGCGAGACCTCTGTCAACTTCAAGTCGAAACTGCTTTTGTATTTGTGCTTTGGTGAAACTACAGTAGCCGGTGTTCTTGATGGCGAATTGGAAAATCTTCTTCTTGGACTTGAAAAAATTCCTGGTGATCTTGGATGCATTACTTGGGAAATGAGAGTTGTCAGGCCTGATCCTACATTTCCAGTATCTTTCTCGGAGTTCAATAATGGTCCGCTTTTCGTCTCCAATGGCAATGGCTTCAATGAATCATGTTCTGCCATTGTCTTCTGTTGTAGGAGTTTTTCTTTGGCCTTAGCGGCTGCTACTAGAGCTTTCTCTCTACTCATGTTTATCAATTTCCATGGATTGATGCTTGCCCGAAACCCTTGTTTCTTTTTCAACATGGATTGTTCGGGTTCTCTATCAATTCTTATTGATAATCTTTGTGGTTTCTGCAACTATAAAAGGCAAACCAGCTATTAAGAACCCTGCCACGGATTCCCTGGGGAAAAAAAAATCTTTCTCAATAATAATTCCCCCAATATACCTGATTTATTCCTCGTTCTCTGCATATGAAATTGGAGATAAACGATGGTTTTTCAGGCGAGACTGAGCCAATGCTCTCGTCATCTGAAGAGAAATCTGAATCTTCTAATGATTCTAGTTCCATAGACTGGTTCTCCTCTTTCATTGCCATTATATAGTCATAAGTTCTCATTCCCTAACACAAGAAAATTTATATTAACATCCTAAGTTGCAACAGTAGACTTTGCAAGGTTAAATATTGCTGATACCTTTCGAATGAGAACCACATGAAAGAAGAAAAGCTGTCCCAATGCCGCTGAACTATACGCTGTCAATAAAATCAGCAAAATCTGTGGAATATTAAGATTAGATTTACATCATGCCAAACATACAGAGTATATAACAATTCAAACTAGATATAAATTGAAATTCAAGATTACAAAGGAAAAGGAGATTACAGCTATTGCTGCAAGAACTCCTCTTGGAAACTTTATGTATAACTTCCTCTCTAGTTCATGCTCGATTCCTTGTTTATCAGCAAAGCACCTAATAAATATGGCTATGGCAGTTCCTCCTTCCATTAAAAGCTGAAATAGGTAAAATTGGAGCATCAAAACAACATAGGAAGTCATAAATTTTTATCTCATATAAAGATATTACAAGACCACTGACCATCAACAAGAGAAATATCATGAGGAGAAAGAATATTGTGTAATTTCTTTTCCCAACACAGTTGTTCAACCACTGAAACAGTTCAAACACAAGTCTTGTTATAATTGGTACCAGATTTGTAACAGCTGTACCCTAAAAAACAATGAAAGATTAATGCTTGTTACTCTGCAATGATGATCAAACCCTTCAACACACCGGTTGCAGGTCCTGCAGTGCTTGCTGTGCTTTTTAACCTGATAATAACATTGTATTTCACATTTAGAATGTAGAACATACAATCTTCTGACGCAGAAGACATCATGTTATTCTTATTTTGAACCTCCTAATACATACAAAATTTGTTGGAAATCTTGCTCAATATCACCGAAACACAGTATTCTAGATAGGCCAAAATGCCACTTCTGCTGACTTATAGACATCTATCGATGAATGCATTAATATCTAACGAATATGCATATACTTTCAATATTTGTAAAAATTATAATCTACTATCTCACTTAATCCTATTCACCGGTGACCATTTGATCCACATGGTATACTTAGCCCGAGACTCTGAGAGATCGAGGGATAAATTCGTGGTGGCTATAATGTTATAAAGGTAAGTTATACCACTCAACACAACTGTCCCCAAGGCCCTTTACCCCTAGTCCCTTCGGATTATAATACAGAGAATCTGGTTATCCCCATTCCTAGGATTAATATAATGAACCTAAAGGGTAGTTGCAAAATAAGAAAATCTATTTTTATAGTACAAATTTGGTGAGACAATTAGACATGTATGGCCAAACCTCCATATCACAGAGACAACAAAAGGAGATGTCATCTGCTTTAGGATCAAGTGCAATTGCATCCTCCTTCATGACAAGTGGGAACGGAAGAAGCGGCTCCATCTGAGCAGTGGTTTTCCATGGATCCAAGTACTTTCTCTTTATGAAAGTCCTCAAAATCTTGCGCTCAATCCTTCTAACAAACCTTATAATTAGCTGACCCATAATAAACCCATAATTTAGCTTCGAAGACGAATTGGCTCTCTTCTTGAGCCTTCTAGAACTGGTTTTATCGGTCGGATTAATGGCGGCACACCTTATGAACAGAAACATAACTGAAACTGCCTGAGAATTAACAAAACAAATTAACAGTTAAAATCAAGTCTCTTCTCAGATTTGTGGAATGTCAACAACTAAGGAGATTTGGGTAGACAAATCCATTTTTTGTACCACAAAGGAAAAGATTGTTGTGACACTGATCTCTGCAGCTCTATTTCCAAGGAAAAGCCTCAAGAAGCAGTAAAAAGCCACAACCAAGAAGCTATAGATAGACATTCCCACAATCTGCAGTACACCAACAATTTAAAACTACATGCTTAATATAAAATTACACTTCTCAGTCTACAAGGGTTTCATTGCATCAGTGTATTGTTCTATAATTAGCACAAAATATACACATAAATAAGATTTTTCAGCAAAGTGAAAGATATTTCTCAAGTGGATCATTGCTCAATTACTGAATCAGAACATATCTCATGAAGCTTGTATCCTGAAATTGAAGAATTGTTTGAAATATCCAATTTGTATACTAAAGAGTAACATCTTTGATCTACCCACATACAGATAATAAAGGGTAAATGAAAAATCTTACCTGTAAAGGGTGTAGAGGGCGTTGCCAGCCATGGCGTCTCATGATGCTCTTCAATGGCTGAAATGAAATTCTGGGTTCTTTTATTTTTCTGATGAAATAACTCAAAAACCAGATTAAATAAACTGAAATAATCTCTGTTTAGAAGAATCCATGAGAATAGATGGAAAAGAGATGGATTTGGTAACTGGTGAGTTCATTCAAGCTCAAATTGATTGGATGCTTCCTCACCCCAACGGTCTAGTTTTCTTTAGTTTCGAAATTTGAAATGGTTAGATTCGGCAGAGACCATCATCAGCTCTTTCCAACTGTTTAGAGGATGATCTGACGGTTGATAATCAATCTATGATGCCCAAGACAAACTGGGCTTTCAGTAGAAGTTTGGGCGGCCCATGAGTTCTCATTGCCATCTTGGTACAAATTCACTCGTTCCTTTCTTAATTGACATCTAAAATTATTTATTAATATATTTTAAGTATTGATAATATAAAACTACATAATTATTTTATAATATTATTTTCAAACACTTTATAATAAAGACGTTAAAAGTAATTAATTAGGGGTACCTGAGGAGAGTAATTTTTATTGTTCTGAAAAAATCGAAAACATTAATATATATGAGAACAATAGAGATTTAAAAAACAAATTTGGTAATAGAGATTTTAAAATATTAATTATAATGGGGGAGAGAGTACTTTTTTTCTTCTTTTCCATGTGAGTTTTTTTTTTTTTTTTTTTTGTTAGTTACAAACGAGCAAAGCCTATTTTTAATTGAACATTTCGAATAACCACTGACATAAAATATAATATAATTACGCATGACAACAGACATGTATGAAACATTAGAGTTATTCTCAAATTTTACCCGCTAAAATTATATAATCCTCCAAATCCGTTTTACCCCGTTAACGCTTCTATCAAACTCGCTCCACCCTTAATCTGTTACTCAAAATTATTTTTTTAATTTTATTTATTTATTTTTTTCCTATGTTTTTTTTATATTATTCTCTTACAAAATATTCTAAAATCATTATAAAATATGTTTTATATATAAATGTGTCGGATTCTGAATTAAATGTAATGAGATGATAAATTTTATATCATATTCTAATTTATAGGTTCAAATAATCAAATTCTCTTAAAATCAAAGTTAAACAAACTATTAAGATCGGATAAAGTTATCGTCCTAAATATAATATAAGAGAGGGATTTTGTCATATCATGTGCTTCGTCTCCTAGAAGATGGTTTAACTTGTCCCTAGTCGGTTTACATTGTTTCTTTGTTTGTTTCGGTACCAAAAAAACATATATTAGTATCACTTGGCAGGATAAAATACATACACTTATGCACTCTTTACTTTTCGAATAAATTTTTGCACACAAATAAATTTATAATAGAAACTTCTTTCTAAAATTAGCCGCAACCCTTTCCATTTTATCTCATATAACGTTTTTATGCATAAATTTTACTATATTATTTTAAACATCGATCTTTGTAAAGAGTTTTAAGTTAATGTCCGATACTAATTTTTCGGACAAAGGAGCATGTACTAACTTTACTTCATACTAACCTCATAAATAAATAATTAAATTAACAAATAAAAATATTATGTATGTTGATAACTTCATAGCTTTTAATTTTTCTGATAGTATAATATTGCCGGCAAGAGAAAAGGACAGAACTCCTATACTTTTCATATCTCAATAAATAACGGTAATGAACTCCTACAATCCAGGACTGTTAGTTAATAAAATTACTTTCATTCATATAAATGAGGTCTTTTTTGACAATTCATAAATTATTAAAAAATCACTAATTATTATATTGATTTTGTATGAAATGTCAAAAATAACAGCGTATTTTTCTAATGCACAATAGTAATTATTTATTCTTTCTCTATTAAATAACTAACTTCCATCATATTTAATAATGAATATTTTAAAAAATAAATAACTAAATTCTTTTTAAAAATATAAATGACTTATATGTTGTGTTATAAAAAAATGACTTAAAAAAATTTATACAAAGAGAGGGAGAGAGTGAAAAATAAGGACGGCGTGAATTTATTTGAAAGCTCCCATTTCACAACTTAAAAATGTCAACAAAATTAAACATATTGACGCGACTAACTTGGGCGTTGTCTATCTTTGACGACTTCAAGTTTATAGTGTTCATAAATAATTTGACCAAACCTCGAAAACAGATGAGGGCCAAACCATCAAGATCCATTATCCGCGCAAAACTAATTGGTTTCCAGTATAATTTATGCAAAAATGTTATGCAATATGAAAATTGTACAAATAATAAATTAAGAATAACTTGAAACTATTGATATATTTTTATTAAAAATTACTCCGTTATATGTATAATTTGATAAAAAAAAAACAGAAAAATTACAAAAGAAAAAAAAAAGAGTCCTTTACTTATTCTTAATACATAACATCACAGTAATTTATGTCACATCTTCTAATTATATGTATCAGTTTTAAGATTTTTAATTGAAAGATCTGAAATAACATGTAGCAACCTTAAGAGAATTTATAGACAAAAAAATGAGACGACAAATGAGATAACATATTTCAAATTAAATTCGAAAGAACTTGTATATGACGATAAACAATAATTGATACAGGAACAAATAAAAAATCATCTTCTCGCTCCACTCTCTTCTTATCTTTTTTTCAAGGCATATTTTAAATAATCTTTTGCAAAATTTTATGATGAAAAATCTGTATATGTTTGTTTGATTTTGATTTTAATTATAAAACTGTTAACAAATAAAATATATAAAGAAGACAACAAAATAAAAAAAATTATTTTAAAATTTTGTTTAAATAGTATTATTTATAAAAATATAATTATATTTATGAAACAATGCCTCTAGGATTGTGTAATTACATTCCTATTTGGCCCGCAATAGAAGACAAGAAGAAGAAGTTCACATCCATCTCTAAAGACAAAACAAGAAAGAATGCGTAATGTCGACATTTCCACTTAAATCGGGTTAATGCTTTCTTCTTAAAGTAGTTGCATTACCGCATTTATCTGCATACACGTCAAAATTTATGACTTGTTCAATGCTTCCAATTGCGTTACCATATAAAACTATTTATATTTCGTATTCTGCCTTTGACTTCTAGATTTAAAAACGAAAAGTTAACATTTATTAATATTCTCTTGATTATTAAAAAAAGCTTTATTTTTCTCTAGTTGTTTTAGCAGTTTTATGGGTAAAAGGTACTAATTTTCTTGTAATTCCTTTAGGTTCTCATATTCTTCGAGAATATTATTTCAACGCATATATTTTTCAATATATTTCTAGATAGAATATTTATACAACATGCATTTTTCTTTTTTAAAAGTACTAGTATGGGTTTGTTAATGAATTTCAAATGTCAACGTAAAAACCATCAATTTTTTAACCTTTTTGTTTTACAAAATAATTATATCTACAGTATTACTCCTTCAGTTTCTAATTAACTGATAGAAATAAACTTATAGATATATTCTTAAATTTGTTCAATCATAAAATTAAGACTTATTGTAAATTATATGAATTTTATTGTGGTTCTAATTCATCACATATATATACATTTATAAAATAAAAAAAATTAAGTAAATAAATAATCAACTTAACAATAAAAAGTCAAATTGTGCCCGTTATTAATTACGAACCAAGAGAATACGTTATTCTTTCTTGCAATCGGTATGTAATAATTTTACATTTGAAGGACTCCTTTGTATTTTATTAAGTAAAGGAGTTCTATTTAATTTTTTTTAGGTGATAAATTATCCTGAGATATCTTGAACTCAAAAGTTTTATACGATAATATTAGTATCACTGCAATTATCGAGTATAGTATCAGTCTCCATCTCCATCCCAGGGCTTTAGCTAATATGTAGAATTAATCAATTTTATATTAATCTTAAATCAAGAACTAATGAGTTGGATCAAATAATTTGTAACTTATCTTATTTTAATTAAAAAAAATCTTGAACCTATCATACAATATCGTTATTTTCTTAGTCCAAATAAGGGCTACAAAAATAAATAAAAATTTCAATATTGCCAACTACACAACAAGCTAGGCTCCCATATCCAACTTTGACCCCAAAAATCAACCATCACTTGTGCTTCATGCTAATTATTTATTTCGTTCTAAAATTATAAATACATTTTATTTTACATAAAACATGTTTTAAAATTTTATAATTCAAAATAAAAATAATTTTTTTCTACTTTTTATAATTTTAAAGTGGAATAACTTGGAGCATTTAAAGATTAGTCTTTAATAAAAATATTCATACTTTCATATGTTTACAAATTCATATCATAAATAAAATTATATGATTTTAATCTTGTAATACAATAAAAAAAAACATATCTCTAATTTTTTTTTAAAAATGAATACTATCTAACAAGTAAAATATGAGAGGGAGAATGCATGAACAATTACATGGCAGAAATATGACCACTACGTATGTTTTCAACTTTAGGATTTACTTGGCTCCATATATCAAGCTGACATTTTAAATCTTGCTCAATATTCCACATGAGATCTCCATTGGCTAAGTCAATAGAGATATTTCTGTGCAAAATACTTACATGTATCAATATAAAAAGGTCGGATAAGTTTAAATAAACACTATGGAATATATAAGGATGGGAACTAAATACAGAAAATAAGAAGTCAACGGCTGACTTATGACTTGTTATTCACAACAGCACCAACCGGTTCTACCTTCTCCAACTTATGTAATAAGTCCCTTCTCTAACTTTATAAATAGAAAAGCCCCTCATTTAAACTTTGTTCATTAAAAAACCCCCCCACCAATGGCATCATTCTCTTCATCATTTTCTCTCATTTTCATCACATTATTCTTGTCTTTTCATCTATTTGAAGTACAAAGCTTCCCAATCTCTTCTCTCATTAGCCAAAAACTCTATGATTCAATTTTTTTGCACAAAGATGATAGTGCATGTCCTGCTCACAACTTCTACACTTACTCTTCCTTCATACAAGCAACAAAATGTTTTCCAAAGTTCGGAAATGTGGGCAGTCTAGTCACCCGAAAGCGCGAATTAGCGGCGTTTCTGGCCCAAATCTCCCATGAGACCACCGGAGGATGGGCCACCGCGCCGGACGGACCGTATTCTTGGGGTTTATGCTTTAAGGAGGAGGTTAATCCCCAGAGTGATTATTGTGACTCTACAAACCTTCAATGGCCTTGTTACCCTAATAAAACTTACCATGGAAGAGGTCCTATTCAACTATCATGGTAACTAATATGAACCTTTCTACGTATATTAGTCACGTTTATTTCAGTTAAATTTTAAATATTTTATTTTATGATAATGTAATTTTCACTAAAATTTTTATAAATTAGGTCGAAACAAACAAGTTCATTGTCGCTATTTCATTATTTGATGCAAATCATAGAAACTCACAACTTTTAGGTTAATATTGTCATTTCAGTTTTCTCATAAGTAAAATTTGGGACTTCGCTAATTTCTATCACTTCCCTAGTTTAGTAAGGAGTATTGATCTTATCAGTAGACATGCATTAATTTGAAATAATAATTTCTTAACTTAAAAAAATTAAATATAAAACTATTTGTCGATTTAAGAATAAATGAAACAGAGAATAAAATAAAAAATAAAACAATCAAACTAACTTCACCATATATATGACTATTTTGAATTTAAATACATTTATGTTTTTTTTATGGGCAAAATCTCTACTCTCTACTGATTCAACCCTAAATCAATACATGTCTGTACTTATAATTGAACTACATGTTAATTTCAGGAATTACAACTATGGTCCAGCTGGAAAAGCTCTAGGGTTTGACGGACTTAAAAACCCAGAAATCGTGGCCAACAACTCAGTCATCGCGTTCAAAACCGCGCTTTGGTTTTGGATGACGGAGCAAAAGCCGAAGCCGTCGTGCCACGACGTAATGGTCGGCCGCTACAAGCCCACCGCAGCTGACTTGGCAGCTAATCGGACGGCGGGCTTTGGGTTGGTTACTAACATAATCAACGGTGGATTGGAGTGTGGAATGCCAAACGATGCTAGAGTTAATGATAGGATCGGTTATTTTCAAAGATATGCCAAGTTGTTTAATGTTGATACTGGTTCTAATTTGGATTGTGCTAATCAAAAATCGTTTTAATTTTTATTGTTCTCATAGTGTGCAATATATTTTAATTTTACATGTTGTAGTGAATTCTATGTTTGTACCAAATGACAAAAATTATGTAACCAAATGAAAATAACAAGAGTAACAAAAGACTTCTCAATCTTATTGCTTGTCCTATTCTAATGCTCTTTTATCATGAGTAAAAATCAAACTATTGAGAAAAATTCATGTTGCTCCACTACTAAAGCAGGACAATGAAACTCGACAAATAATATCAAAAATTATGCTCTCAGAGTGTCATTAAAATAATTTTTACATAAAAAAATGTCAATAAATGTCAATTTGCTCTGACAGTATACTTTTTGCTCTGTCAATATCACTTTTCATGGTATCCTAAAATACTAGTAATAATATGGTATACGTGTCCAAATTATTTAAATTTGTATATTTTTTTTTTGTAACATTGTGTATAAATAAATGATGTAATTGCTGAAATATTCCTGATGTTATAGAAATGGAATTTTTTTTTAAACATTTTGGACATAAATACTTTTGGGCACTATAATATTACTTGTAAAATAACTAATTAAATTCGTAGTACTTTTTATTTTTCGCTTTTGATTGTTGTTTTACTATGATAGAGACTTCATATATTCAGCTAGTGACATTTTTTGTAGGACAATGCGAAACAATTGGTACAATATTATTCTTAGGATGTAGGGGTGCAAGAGAAATGTCCCGAGATCATTCGAATTTGTTTTTTAGTCGAGTCCAGCTTATTTTATTTAACAAATAAAAAATTATTTCGAGATCTACTCGTTTAAGTGGTTAAACGAATTGAGAACGAGCTAAACACTATAAACAAACCGAACACTATAAACAAGACAAGTCTAGCCAAGTTTTTAAGCTCAAACCGAGCCGAGCTTACAAATTTAAATGAATAAAAAAATCTTATTCGTGATCGGCTCGCTTAAATAAATAAGCCGAGCTAAATAAGTTTTAAACGAGTCGAATCAAACTGAATCGGTGAACAGTTCAATTTGTTTAGAGTTCTGTTAGGATGTATTCTTGAAAACAAAAGTTTGCACTTTGCACGCCTAATGTTAGGGACCACGTACCAAATATGACTCTAATTCTTTAATACGGACGGCATGAAATTTCTTGAAGATTGCAAATTGTGACAAACAAATAAATGTTTCGTGTTGAATTTAGTGAATTTTTTTTTTATTTATCTCCTCTATTTAGCGTTCGTGACATGAATCATTATTAATTCAAGTGATTAGGAAAGAATCGACCTTATATGGGTCGAATTTGAATATTTTGATTTGTTTTACTTACGTGTTTATACATATTTTAAAATTTTAACTTGAATCGAGTTTGTATTAGCTTTTATGCTTAATATGCCTTTTAAGTGGAGTATGAAGAATAATTGCACTAACATTTTACACAAAAACTAGGAGTTAATATTCAACTCGAGTATCATGGATAAAGTATCAAATGTATCATTGCCCTATAACGTTTCTACTGTAAGAAATAGGAGCTATTTCCACAGTGCACATGTTTAACGATGCAATGGTCATTATCAAAGCTGTAATCTGTGGGTGTCTCTTATCAATAATGTTATAAAAGACGCTTAGCGATAAATTAATATCGATTATTCAGTTAATTAAACTTAATTTTTAAGTGAAAAAGTCTGTTTAGCATTTTAGGCAAAAATTAATACAACGTATTCGTATCTAATTTGTACATATAAAATTCATCTTTTGGAAGAAGAGAAATGGTAAATGTGAATAGTAGAGTAAAATATCAAATGAAGAGTTGGAACCTATCCAATTAGAGTTATATTTTGACATTTTAAGTAAAATGTTGACATATTAAACATTAAATTAATGTCAATATAATTAATTTTAGTTGATGACAGCATAATTTATATTTTAAATTTTTATATATAACATTGATTTTAAAATTTAATATATTTTTATTTGACTTAAAAAATGAAAATACATTTCCAATTTTAAAATGAAGGGAGTAATAAACCTTTAGATTCTGGACAGTTAAGACGGAATTTGTGGATAGGGATGTACGAGTTAAAGCAGAAGTAGTTTGACATGGTCTTTCCTTCTAGTAAGTCGAAAAGCAGTACAATACAAAAGCAGTATGTTTTTTCTCCTTGTTTACTTAAGGTTAATTGACTTATTAACGTCACAAATTGAACGGTTCTATCAAATTGCAAACTTAGCCCTTTCCCAAATCCATTCATTTCGCCTAGAACATAAATTTCACGACCAATTCAAATTGTTTTTTTCCCTTCTTTTGATCACCAGCGCTCTTCTGCCAATTATTACTATTGATTACTAAGATAATATTTAGGTAGCAAATTTTGACAATTTTCAGGGGTGTTCTTTAGTTTCTTTAATATTAATTCGTCTTTTACTAACATAAAGTAAAATTGATCATTCGATTCATGATAATAATACGTGGATAACCCCGTTTCTCTCTCTCTCTCTCTCTCTCTCTCTCTCTCTATCTATCTATGTGTATATATGTTTTTTGTTACTCCCTTTCTTCCATAATAATTATGTTTAATTTTTTACATATAAATTTAAGCGAAATTTTTTATATGTTAAATAATTTATTTTAATTAATATTTATTAAAATCTTTAACATATAAAAAAATTCTCCTAATCATACGTACGAAAAAAAATCAAACAACACTTTTAAAAATAGAGAGAATATATAAAAGTTATTATTTGAAAATGTATACATTTACGTACTCAGTTACATATATATCAATAATTATCCCGTAGATCTGCAAAGTTTCCATACCTCTTTATTACATAAATTCGAAACTACTTTATCAACTACCAAATTGAAAAAGACATTGAGTACTACATTTGCGACAACTAGGACATTCGAAAACGAAAGAAACAAAAAAGACAGAATGATAGTGTCCAATTACTCCAAAGATGGAGGAAATCCATTACTCATGTCTCCCCACCGGGTCGGGTCCTCCGGTACACTAATGTGTAGAGGCCCAACTTAAAAGGCCATTTAAATTGAAAAGAGCGATACATTTGTAATTTGCAAACTCTTTAAGCCGGGGCATTTCTGTCATTGTCTCCCCAGCTGTGCGTAGTGCGCGTCTGGAACAAGTTAGACCTCACTCATCTGTCAATTCACCAAAACAGAACCCATTCCCGCCTTAATTTTTATTTTATTCAACATTTCCTTCTCGTCACGAAATTCATCCGACTCCATTCATTTCAAAACAGAAGAGCATACTCCGTACTAATTATTTCTTCTCTGATTTGAATTTTGAAACTTCCTCCCGGTTTCATCCCTCTTTCTTGCCGGGTTCAGCTCGGAAGTATCCATCGGAAGGAGTTCTCCGGTTAACTGGACCATCGACGGTATGTGAGTAATTACTCAACACTCCGATTTCTCATATTCTGCAATCAAATACATCTCATCTCATCTCTTCCATAACATCCAGCGCTTGAAGAGATTTATAGTTCGTTTTGATCTCTATTTGACATTGCTTTCATAATTTTGAAGGAATTATTTGAATAATTTAGGTGAACTGCTTGTTCTGTACGCAATTGCAACACTGAAGTAACAATCTAATCTATAATTCAGTCGGAAGTGAATATTGCAATGAAATCACTAGATTCTAAATGATTCTAATATTTTTTTAAAAATTTCTCTATTTTTGTGTATGATTATCATTGGGATTGATATGAATGTTGCATTTACAGGCTTAAATTTGTTGTCTCGAGGTTGCATCTGTTTATGTTTGATATATCTGTCTTTTGACGTTTGCTTCAGTTTCTCATTTTAGGCACTAGTTGTATTGATTACGGGGATTTGATATAAACTCAAGTTCTGATTACGGAAATGGCTAGAAGACAAAATTCGCGGGATGTAAGCAGCTAATCCTGCAGTTTTAACTTTATAAATTATATTGTCTGTCCCAATTTCATTAATATTCATTCAGTTTCATTTGTTGCTCTTGTTTTGTGTATTAAGGAGTAGTTTGATTGATAGATCTAAGCTGGTTTGCTGTTCATTATTTTTCAACTCAGATTTTCTGATGCTCTTCTATTTTAGTACTTAAAAGTTCAAATTTGAACCTCAGGATGTAATGAGTGACTGCCGCAGTTTTGGCAGCAATTACCATCCCTGTAGTCAATCCAGGAAGATCTCCATAGGAATTATGGTAGATAAATCTTTCAAAACAAGGCCCGAAAAAGAAAGGGCGGACGTAGCAGCGGTTCCAGCAATAGAAAAACTAACTTCTAGCAAAGTGAATTCTGCTGAAGATAGACACAAGAAGGAAGAGGTCAGGGATCAGCAAACTGAGGTTCCAGAGCAGGAAACTTCCCCATGGGTTTCCACTAGACCTCTCCACCAAAATAAACCATCTTTGGAGGTACTACATGATGCAAAACAAGCTTCAAATCTGCCATCCAAATGTGCTGTGCTCAATCAGCCACAAAGGTCTGCAAACAATGGAAAGCAAATGAATTCTGTGCAGTTTACTGCCGATCAGACGTCAAATTTGCAGTCTGATGATGAGTCGCAGAAGAAACTTAACAGGCTAACACACGGAAAGAAAGGATGGAGAGATGCTAGCTCGTCTAAGGCTGAGGAAGTTCCTTTTGCAACCGCAAAAGAAGTTATAGTTCCAGATAAAAATGTGATAGAGGACAAAAATGAAAATCAAGAAAACAAGGGAAATGAAAGTTTAAGAATGAAGCTTTGGGAAGTGCTGGGAGCTGTTTCGACACCAACCAAGGAATGTTCTAGCTCTCAGGCTTTAAAGATTAATAATGATGTGTTAGAACCAAAGCTGAAAAGTCGGAAAAAGAACAGTCCTGTTATCAAGCCCAGACAGAACTCAGACACAATTGAAAGCGATTCTGATAGTCCTAATCATGCTATGAGGAGACCAGTGACTCGTTCGTTAACAAGGAAGAGAAATCCTACTAAAGTCCAACGACGAAATGCATCCTCCTCTAATTATAAACAAAAGCTCCCAGAGAAATCCATCTTCTCTTTCGAAGAAGGATGGTCCAGGAAAATTTCTGCTGCTGTAAATGGTGGTTCTCTTTCTAATAAGAGTAGAAAGAAGAGTGATAATTCTAAAATCGAGCCTCGCAAGTTGTGTTTTCCTGAACACGATGATGCAGATAAAACTCATCATGCACCAAATAGAAGCAAATCAAAAGATTCTGCTGAGACGTCATCTTTGTTTGGAAATGGAATGAGTAGATTTCGCAGTTTCCCTTATAAGGGAAGTAAAGATTCCCACCAATCCCCAGTTGTGGCGAAAAGTGATAAGCTGGGTGATCTTGATGAACCAATGCTAACCAGAAATGTCGACCAAGAAAACATGGTGAATCCATCATTGAAACAGGTATTAGAGCCTCAGATTGATGTTCACAGCCCTACACTTCAGATGAATTCCCCCATAAATACCTCTTCTTTTGGCTCCTCACCTAAAAGTAACCACGGAGAAGTGGATGCTCGTAGTCCCATGGAGAACTTAACTAATTTTGAAGGCGTCCGGAGCTTCAAGAGTTTCCTGGATTCAAAAACAGACTTCCCAGATCACGACAAGAAAAATGAAGAAAAAGAAGCACCTGTATCCTTCCTATAAGTTTATTAGGTTACTTCAGAATAAATATGATGATGTCTTCTGGTTTCTGGTCTGTTTTAAGTTTAGTCCTTCTGCTTTTCCTTGAATCAAATTTGAACCATTAGGATGAAGAGGGTGAACATGAAGTCTCTCCTGTAGCAAACTCACTTCATGACCTGAAAGGAAACGACACAGCAGATAAGCTCTCTATATCATCATCCGAAGAAATTCACTCTGAGAGCTCTGATGAAGGTTATACTCGTATCCCTCGAACATGCTTACTATGTATGTGACTCTACAAAAGACACAACTCTTCAAACATAAAAAAGGATGTCTTCAATGTTAACTACTTTTTCTTCTTAGTTTTGTTTCATTTACAATTTAGACTAGGATATAAATTACGCATCTTGTAGTAAAATTTTATGTTGATATTTTCATTTCCATATATAAATATGTAGAACTGAATTATTCGTTGACCCTGTGGGTTCCAAATTGTATAATTATTGTAAATGTCACTTTGCTAATATTTCTTATGAACTTATGCAGGCACCAGTGGAGAGGAAACACAGTCTCCAGACTCTCCACAAATTGCCGCTGCTCAGGAACCAGAATTTTCGTTCCGTCCAACAAAAAGATGTCGCTTCCATGAAAACGTTGAAGTTACTGGACTTAGTCCCGCCTCAGCTTCTTCAGAAGGCACTGCTTCAACATGATCAACGTTTTAAAACCAAATTAGTGTTTATATTTCTATCTATTGTAGTTTTTATCGTTTCTGCTTCTCTCATTTTGATATTGTATGTGGTTACACCAATTGGACAGGGACTGGAGAAATCCATGGGCTCCATTCGGAAGTAGATGACGAGAATGAGTTAGCTAGGTACTTCTCCTTGTTGGTAAAGCAATATGAACTTCCCTTGAAATGTCTTTCCAACATTTTCTTTGTGTAAGTAACTTTTGAATTTGCTTTGTTCCAGAGCTGTTTCTTTGTTTGCTATGGTTTTGGAAAGAGTTAAAAGCAAATTGAAGTCAATAACTAGCAAAAAATCTGCTGAAATTCTGACGTCCGTTGCCATGGAAATACATTCACATTTGCAGAATGCCGAATCTCAGATTCAAAAAGATGTGTATGTATTCTGGAATGACAATTTGAGTAAGTCTGAGGATTTCATTGTTGATTTCTTTGACGATCTTTCAGGGGGAAGCTAACCAGCATTAGTAAATCGAAAGGAAAACGTCTGGAGACTAGACTCCAAGGTATTTAGTCAATAAAATTAGCATGCTAATAAGTTGTTTGGACATTACATAGGCTTCTTCAGTGAGCAGCTTGACCAATTAAGCTGACTAATTTCTGCTGACCCATCATCACGTGTAAAGTGTGCGTTTCATTTATTTAAACTCAGTCAAGCCCAAAATCATCAGTGTTGAAGAGCGTGACTGAGATTAAGCAGTTATCTTACATCAGAGTGATGAAAGTTTAGTTGATTTAATTGAAATATACATATAAACAAACCAAAATGTATTCTAAGTAAATATCATCAGATATCATAAAAGTCTAAAAGGCTCACCTGCTCTTTAGTAGTCCTGATATTTGATGTGGCTGTGTTGCTTGCTGCTGTTTAAATAAAAAAGGGTCAATTTCATTATTTCATATCAACCTAAAGTTTAAATGATTGAATACATCTGCAGAGCAACAAGAACAATTGAAAGTCATATACGAAAGGTTCACAGATGAGGTTAATCAGCATCTTCAGGATTGCAAGAGTACGCTTGAAGGGCTGGAAGCCCATCAGATAGAATTCAAAGGAACTTTAGACAAACAAAGTATGTCATTATTTTCGTATTGAATTGAGGTCTTCAATTGAAATATGTTACCACTATTGTTGGTGTTAGTTTCAGTGTTTCACCATGCTAGTCTGCTCTTAAGATGTCCAAACAGTTACCATTGTTTTCGCTGCTCCTTTTTCCATGGCATTTTTTCAAGTCTAGACAAAACTATAAAAATCAATCAACCTAAATATATCTGTTACTAGCAATTGTATTAAATAAATTTTATGTAAATAAAACTTGTCCAATAACAAGCCTGTATCAGATAGGTCGAATGAACACTAGCTAGTCCATAAAAAACTAGATTTATGTTACAGGTGACTTGTATGCTTTTAATAATGCGGTATAGGCATTTATGATTTGATTTTTAATAAAGACGTATAATGAGGTGTCTTTAAGTAATTATGAATTTTGTCCTTCTTCAACAAACCACGCCATACATACTAGTTAAATTTTATTAATATTTTGTTATATTTATCTATTAAATAAAGCCTAACAGGGCCTAAGAAGTGCTTATCATCCTAATACTTTATGAAATAAAAATATTAATGATACTTCATCATTCTGAGTGTTTGACTGTGAGAAAAGCTAGCTACTATCCAGATCTAACCTTTCGCTTTGCAAGATGCATATGTTTGCTAAACATGAGCATTTCATTGTTAGTTTATGATGGTTAGAGTGATTGCACTGCTTTAATGACATTATCCAGCTAAAGTTACAAGATCGAATTAAATAGCGGAGTGGATTTTGACTCTAATGCCTTGTATGAAATTATTTGAAGGAACTGTCAGTAGTTTGCAAAGATGCAGTAACATATTCTGGTACTAAAGTTTTCTATGTTATCAGAAGCATCACACAGGAAGCTTCTGGTGCAAGCAGAAGACACAATTAAGACCCAACTGAACGATGCTCAAAGAAGAATAACTACTGTCCACAAGGTAATGCCCTTCTCTTGACAACAGATTATAATTATTACGGAGTACAATTTTTATTGTTGTTTTTATTAGAATTATTATCACGATTACTGCTATTACTGATTATTTCAATACCTCATTTGGGTCCATGGTTACACTTTCACCTTTCAGCGACACAATAGAGTTCATGGCATTATTTTGTTTGGATATATATGCTGGTGTAGGCACTTCAGTGCTCTAATTTTTTGCTCTTGTAGATATTTCATATTCTAGATTTTCACGCACTAGAACTCCAAAGACTAATTTTCGAGTTATCACTGGGACATCACCTAGATATTAATTTTTGCATGACATATGAGACATGTCTAACACTTCTCTAGACTACTTAGTTCCGTGATTTCCTAATAAACTGTGCATCATTTTATTTCATTAAATAACTACTAAATTCTTTACGACATGCTTGAAATGGTCTTATATGTTGCAGTCTGCAAGGGAAAAGATGCTTCAATTGAAGTATGTAATAGCTGAGTGTCTCAAAGAGGATGTTCTCGATTAATGTCAACTGGTTTATTGCAAAATGGGGATGTCACCAAGAGGTATAGATTTCAGGGAATTTTAGTTAAAGCTAAGATCTTAGTTGTGCAGGTAACATAAAGTAGCATTATACTGATTTCATACTCTGTAATTGTTTTTCCTACTTTTGCACCGTTTTTATTTTAGGTATAGTACTTTCGATATTTGGCTTATTCTGTTGGGTTGATGTCTGTTGATGAATTATTGGCTTTCCTGTAATGAAGTTATGACAATACATGAATTTGGTTTGCCACAAGGCTACTTAGTATGTTATCATGTCTTAAACTGAGTTGCTTAAACTATGCAGAATTAATTAAACTTTTAGTGTAATATGCAACGGTCTGATAGTTGCAGGTTAACCCCCTCAAGCTCCTGGGCGGAAAAAATAAATACATAAAAAAGAAACAAACAAATGGGCTATGTCAAGTTACTTTTTGTTGTTTTAAAAAAAAAAATGAAAAAGAAAAAGAGAAATGATAATGTCAAGCTATCGTTCATCACCAGTATGATCAGACAGGGAGCTCGGTTCTATTATTTTCCATTTTCTTCATCATCAATAACAAACTTTCCAGAACAGGGATGATCTTGTCGAACTCAGGATGCACTGTATGGCTAGCTTTGAACGTATCAATAGAATAACCAACCTGAATCCAGCTGTGTCCTGGTTTCTTTGTCAAGCCCTTCTCTTTTATCATACTCCTGACCTTCGATGCATCTTCCCATCTCTCACCAGATGCATATAGATTTGACATAAGAATGTGACAGTCAAAATCGTTTGACCCTGTCTGCAAAATGTGCTTCCCAACAACTTCAGCAACTTCTACCTCATTATGAACTCTGCACGCACCTAATAAGCTTCCCCATACATCAACATCTGGTTCAACTGGCATTCTTCTGATAAAATTACATGCCTCGTGAACATGACCTGCTCTTCCGAGAAGGTCCACCATGCCTGCGTAGTGTTCCATCTCTGGCTGCATACCATAATCATTGATCATGGAATTGTAGAAAGTCCATCCTTTATCAACCAGACCTGCATGACTGCATGCTGACAACAGCGCAATAAAGGTGAGTTTAGTAGGCTGTATTCTTGCAGCCTTCATTTGATTGAAAAATGAGAATGCCTGCTGTGCATATCCATGAATCCCATAAGCGGAGATGATTGTGTTATATGTCACAACATTCTTTTTCATCATAGTATCAAACAACTTGGCCCCTAGTTCTAAGAACCCACATTTGCAATACATATCAATAAGAGAATTTCCGACAGAAATGGCAGTTAACAGGGCACTTCTTGTTGCATAACCATGAATCTCCTTTCCCTGTTTGAGAGCTCCCAGTTTAGTGCATACTGGAAGAATGCTCACCAAAGTTATGGAATTTGGCTTAAGTTTGTATTCCCAGATTCCTCGGAATACCTGAAGAGCTGATGCAAAATCTTTGTTGACAGAATTCCCCACAATCATAGAGTTCCATATCGTGATATCTTTACATGACATGATTTGAAAAACATGATCTGCTTCTCTTCTTGATCCGCAGTTGTTGTACATATCAATCAATGCACTCCCAACTACAATATCATCTTCGAACCCTTGTTTCAATATATAGTTGTGCATCTCTTTCCCCTGTTTCAACAGTATGAGCTTGCCAAATCCAGGAAGAACACTTGCCACAATGACTGCACTAGCTCTTAAACCCAATGTTGTCATCTCCAAATACAACTCAACACACTTCCGGCATTCAAAGTTCTGGGCATAACCAGCAATCAACGTGCCCCAAGAGATTGCATCTCTGTTCATCATGCTGCAAAATACATGGTAAGCTTCAAGCGTATCATGACATTTACAATACATATCTATTAGAGCATTTGAAACAAACAAATCGTTCTCAAATCCACCCCTAATGGCACAGCCCTGCAATGCCATTCCTAGTTGCTTGTTCTTATCAGATTCCAATCTGCTACAAGCTGGAAGAACAGTTGCCACAATCACAGAATCGGGCTGAACCGCTTCGAGTCTCATTCTTCTAAATAAACATATTGCTTCCAAGCACTCCCCATTATGCACAGTCCCGCATATAATGGTAGTCCATGAGGCTAAATCTCTTTGAGGCATTGTTTCAAATACCATTCTTGCTTCTTGCAGGCTTCCACATTTTGCAAACATATCAATCGTAGCGCATTCAACATAGATATTAGGGGCTAGATTATGATTATCTTGTTTGAATTTTATCAAAGTTTGAATTTTTCTTCCTTCTTCGAGATCAAACAAAGCAGAACAAGCCTTCAGAACTAAAGGGTATGTGTAGTTATCTGGGATTACTAAATCTTGATCAAGCATTAAGTGAAAGAAACTAATAGCTGGATGAGACAAACCCAAATCAAGAAAGTTTCTGATAATGGCATTCCAAGAAATAGTATTTTGTTTTTGGTGATCTGGGAGTTGATGGAATACAAAGAGTGCATCCTCCAGATTTCCGAATTGCGCATAAAGGTTTACAAGCTGTGAACCAAACAACGGAATCTTGTTTCTGTCACCAAGAAAAATGGGTGTTGGATTAAAGAAACCAGAAATGAGGAGAAAGGAGTGTAGTCTCTTGGTTTCAAACAGATTGGATGGTGATGATTTTAGAATAGAAAGGAGTTTCTTGTAATAGAATTGAGAAGAAGATGAACTGGAAGTGGATGGATATGAAAGGAGAGCTGAATTGCTTTTTTGGTTGAAGAATCTGAAAAACATAGAGTGACTTGTTCTTTTTAAAATAGAAAGCAAATACTTTCTTCTAGAGGAGAGCATGTTATGTCTGGTTGGAAGGAGGGAAATAAAAATATAGAACGACCAAAAATACCGCGGCATACTCCGTGTACAAATATCTTTTAATAAGACCAAGTACGAGGATAGACAAACATCGACAACCAAATTTGATTCAAAATTTTGAATTTAATGATATTAGAATGTAAAATGGTTTAAGAGTTCAAAGGATCTTTCACCTTATGCATGATTTTTATAGAGTGAAAAGTGAATCAAACTCCAAAAGCTCTCAGGTGTAAGTGTTGATACAATCTAAATAGAAGTCTTTGTTGTGATTTCTGGAGAGACGATCAGACAAAGTAGTAATACCATTAATTTTGATCATGCAACTAAAATGTGACCTCTGTGCAGTTCAATTAGAGTGATGCAATAGCTATTCGTCAATTAAATTACGCTCTGTTTTTTATATTATTAAAAACTCATTATGATAAATCTTAAATTTATCCTCGTATAACATTACATGTTAAAACTCAAATCGAGTTATTCGTTTATTCAGTTCGATTCGATTCATTTAAAACTCGTTTGACTCAGCTTATTTAAGTTTTTAAGTTTAGGTCGAACTCTAAAACTTGACTCGTTTAATTATTTAAACGAGACGATCTCAAATATAATTTTTTATTCGTTAAGTAAAATATATTTGATACGGTTCAACTCAACTCGATTAAGGAATAAACTGGAATAGTCTCACTTGGACTCTTTTACACCCTAATTGAACAAAAGGCTCTTACACTGTGGTAACACATGACCTTAACTATATTTATCTATTTAGACATTTAGTATAGTACTAGTTTTATTTTAGTTTGTTGGTAACAACATTTACTAATTTCTTGGAAAAACAAAATGGTACACTTTTCCAAAAGAGTAGTTGAGGTGGATTTTAGCCATTAGGGTGTTATCACCTGTCCCCATGTCTTTGGGCTAATTGGGCTATTAGTCCAGTAGGTTTGATAAGATGGACCAACAACATCGGGCCATTAGGTTTATAAGTTGGGCCTCCGAGTGGGATTAGATCTTTTATTCACATGATCCATCTGTATTACTACTGTAGCCCATGAAACTTTATAAACTGGACATCATACAAATTCACAGCCCCACCTACACAATTTTGGGAATTAAAGGTCGATATAAAAGGAAGTATGCAATAACTAAACAATCTTTTTATGGAAAAAAGAATATAACATTTTAAATCTTTTTCAAGGTATTATCTGACATGACCTTTGCAAGAGAAGATTGTGTTCATGCATTGTAAGAAATTAAAAAAAAAAACAAAATGTTAGTGCACAATAATAACAGTAGTAATTAATTGATGGTGAATGAAGGTGACACTTTGACCACCAATCCAGAAATAGAAATAACAAAATGGGAAAATGGATAACCAAACCTTTAATATCTTCCCCCAACAACCCAACAAAACATTAGAGAACTCAATGGAGACACGTTAAGCTCATAGCTGTTGCATGTTTTTTACTATTTCTTGTGAATATTTTTTATTTTCTTTAGTGGTAGATTATTGTCGATTACATAACTCTTAAACTTATGAATTGACAAATTATTTAACAATTCTAGAAAAAATTAAAACATTCCTGATTGTAAAATTCGACATTAGAAATTTTGAAATTTGTATAAAATTAAATAATTTAAGTCCCCCGACAGAAGAACTTTTCGTTTTCCTGTATACTATTCCATTCCATATATCTATTTAGTAAAGCAATTAAGCAAAAGTCTCAACCACTACAAAGTCTCAACTTTATAAACACAATTAATAATTGCTTCTTCGTTATGTTATTCCTCACAACTACTTTAATAAAATCGCAAGTTAATACACGTATGATATACAAGGGCACGTGTTTTGGGGTCATTCACTCGTCGCACAATATACTAATTACAATTCCGTCTCTAAAAGGGTGTGCGTAGTCTAAAATTATACATTTTATATTTATTTTTTTTCTTTCACTTTTTTCTTTGTTTTATTGTGACATTTTTCTATTTTTTAATATACTTATTTAAATATATTTCAAACATTCTTTAAAAAACGGAGAAAATATTTCGTATTCACTTCAATTTTTTCTTAAATTAATACTATTCATGCTTCTACTATCGAGTTGTCAACTTTCATAGAAGTCTCGATTTGTTGATATTCTTTCTTATTTTTTATTTTTCTTATAATATCAAGGGAGTTAGAATAATTCTGACGTCCATCTTATAGCTAATACGATTTATTGCTTTAACTGTCTCGTTAATATTTATGTTTTGAATCCTTTTACTGTGTAATATTTCAATATTTTGAAATGTTTAGAATATTAATGTATCTTATATCTCAAAATATATTTAATTAGTCTCTTTCAATGCATTTATATAAGAAAGTAAAAATATTTAAATTTTATACCATCATTACTTACAAGAAACATATAGGACGAATAGTGTATTTTTTATTTTTATTTTTTAATATGGCCTGCTAATCTCATTCCGCGTATCACATCTGCAATTTCAAAGCGTCGCACCCTTTTTTAAAAAAGAAATATAAAGTATGCACCTAATTCTTGTATAATGGTTATGAGTATTGGGTCTAATTTCTTTTAAGTGTATTATATTCAATATAAAATTAAATATGTTTATAATTTATATTGTCAGTGTGGTGCAACTCTGATCATCTGATAAAATACTTTATTTTAATAATATCTAAATTAAGTTTGTAACCTTATTACAATCAACCAAAATAATTAATTTCATGTATACACTAAAATGTTTAGAATTTTCTATGTATTAATTTAGGGATTACTTCACCTCTTTTTTTCTCATATTAATTATAATATTCAAACTTAAACATATATATATATATATATATATATATATATATATATATATATAATACTCCATTCAACCAGAGTAATAATTTCTTTAAATACTAAAATTACATATTTTATTGAACTTTACTCCTATAAACAATATCTTTTATAAAATTTATTATTAATATGAAAAAGATGATAAATTATAAAAGAAAAAATAATGACAAACTATAAATATTATTAACTAAAAAAATAGTATACAAACATATCTTTTTTATGTAATAAATTAATCGTAAAAATAACTTTTTGTTCGAAGGGAAGTACTAATTTGTGCTAATTTTTTGAAACTTGAATAAATATAATCATCACGCAAATAATGTCAAAGTGGTCACTTTCTTTAGGGGCCACTTGACGGACAAGTTTTCTATATATATACTGCCATCTCATCAAATGTACACTAACTTGACTGATCATTTGTTCAGTTCAGTGTGTATATGAGATTGAATAGTTGCTCACCAATTTTTTATTTTATTTATTAATATAATAAAATTAAAAGTTGTCAAAGACGCGTGAGATTTTTCTTTAAACTTATTATCTTTATCAATCTTCTTAAAGAATTGCAAAAGAAAGAGACACAATCCCATAGGAGATTAAGGTCGGTGAGCTAAAGGTTTTACTCTATTATATCCATTTTTGTATGTTCCACCTTTTTAATATATTTCTTTCAAAAAATATGTATGATCCCGTGACATGGTATAGTGTATACTAATATTCTAGCTAAACTGTTGTATTTTTTAAAATGCTACATTTTATTTAATCATTTGTTTATGTCTATGAACAAAAGGGGGAAGATAATGTAATATTTGTGTTTCTGCCAAGTGTCATAAAAGCACTTTGTTCTGATTCGAACAACAAAATTAAACTAAAACGGAAAATTCATACACTCAATTACCATGTATTGTTGGTGACTATGTCAAACCTAAAACTTCACTTGAAAAAGATTTCTGTAAATCGAATATAAAAATTATAAATTGATTAAAAATATGAAAAATTGTAACTCAATGTACAGCCAAAAGACGACCGTTAATAATTAAACGGTGCCAAAAAGAACAAGAAAAAAGAAAAATTGTGTAAATTTGATTTCTAAATATTGACTAGTGCCGTAATTTTGTTTATTCAAAACTGTCTTATTTTCGATCTCTTAATTGTTATATAATTAATAACAGCATTATAAAATATGTTAGATGGGTTGAGACGATAAAAAAAATAAAAATCTAATAACTAGATAAATAATATATAATGTTAATCGAAATTAGGTTAATATTAAATTGACTTAGAGACTAGATAATATTAGATGAGGGTCGTCTGATACCTTATTGGTGACCGATCGAACTAGGCAGTTGTATGAGAACAATGACTGGTAACATGAGATTTAATCTCAAGATACAATTTACGGAAAATAATTAAGTGAATTGCGTTGAGCCTTTTTAGAAGTAAATAAGGAAATGGTAAATGTCAATAAATAAGACAGATTGAGTCAACTTCAGATGAGAAAGCAACAGTGTACGCTAGATATTGATTGAATTATCCAAATCCGATTCATTATTATAATAATAAAATAAAATTAAGCCTCATTTAATATAAGCAAAGCGTGTGAAATTCGCGTCTAGAATGTAAAATAAAGTAGTATAATGCCACGTGCACATAATTAGTTTGTGACGAACTGGGCTCCACGTCTCTTTCCTACTTCTCTCCTTCACTGTTTTCTGAATTTATATTTTTATTTACAGTAATTCTTTTTTTCATTTAAAAAATCTTTTAATTTAAGTCATACCAATTCTTATACTCCCTTCCATTCGCAAAAAATAAATATATTTAGACTTTTGATGACTATAAATTTTATATTTTTGACTAACATTTAAATGTACAAATCATACATTTTTTTTCATGAAATTTATTATGTATCTTTAAGTTATGATAAGATTTATAAGTTTATAATTGAAAATTTTTAATTTATCGTAAAATAATAAATAAAAATTTTAATTATAACTCTTGTTTGGAACAATTTTTTTTTTGGAACTGATGGAATATTTATTTGTATACGTAAGGACCAGGTGTCTCTACGGACGTGGCTTAACTCCCCATTAAAAACTATCACGATATACACACTTGTGATGTATACGCATGTATATATATGTCTGTGGTATGTGTATCGGAAAATGTTAGTAACATCCCGACTTGAGAATTCATTAATACACTGGCCATTAATTCCGTATTTCTTATTTTCATTATATAAATTTTAAGTAAGGTAGTGCAAATTAGATTTTAATAACTTTATTTCCTTGTACTTAATATATTTTAAAAAAAGAGTGATATGCAAAAAATAATGTTTGTTTAATAAAAATATTAATATTTTTATTAAGATTGTATTTTTTAAAAATTAATTTGTCATCGTAATCGTCTTACGTTATAATTGAATTTTTTGTACAAATTTGATCATTAATTTATTATTTGATCATGTTATTTAAAATAAACATATAATATTATCATCTGTCCAAAATAAAAGTATAAATTTATTGTGTCATTTAATAATCGGTTTGGTTCTTCTCCATAATCTATTTCCCTCAATTTTTCTCAATGCATTATATAAATTATTTTATATAATTATAACCATATCAATGAATAGAACACGAGGAAAAAAATAAGATGATGTGTCAAGTTTCACACAATTCGACTATTTAAAACACATAATTTTAACTGTTAAAAATGATTAAATCTACCATTTAAATTATGTTAAATTTTCACTATTAAGATAAATACATTTTACATTGTCAATTTGGACGAAAACTGGTACACTATTCTATTTTTTCATGTTCGCTATTAAGAGTTAAAATTTATTTTTTTAAAGTAATGTTTGTATATTTTATTATTTTTCTTCTATTTTATTAAAAATAAAAAATTTCACTTAATTTGGAATTATAGGATTTCAAAATTTTATTTTGTGTGAAGTGAAACGCATCTGTAATTTTGAAATTGAGAAAATAATAGATAATTGTTTACAATTAGAAAATTTATTAAATTTAAATTATGTTAAAATTTACTATTAAGATGAATATGTTTTACATTTTAAATTTGAACGAAACTTGGTGCACTATTCTATTTTTTTCATGTTTGCTATTAAGGGTAAAATTTTATGTTTTAAAGTAATCTTTGTTTATTTTGTTATTTTTCTTCTAGTTTATTAAAAGTCAAAAGTTTCACTAAATTTTAAATTATAGGATTTCAAAATTTTATTTTGTGTATAGTGAAATATATCTCTAATTTTGAAATTGAGAAAATAATATATAGTTTTTATAATACAATTCTTAGAGCGGAAAAAATCATATTATTAAGATTAGTCCCTGACAGCTTCAGTCTTTAGTCCCTGATCGAGTCAACGTTTAGTCTCTGGTCAGGTTGTGTAGTCTCCGACAGAGTTATTAGTCTCCGATACTTTAGGCTTAGTCTCTGATGACGTCAGCTTAGTCTTTGATGCTCTAGACTTAGTCTCCGATGACGTCAGTTTAGTCTCTGATGCACTAAGCTTAGTCTCTGATGACGTAACCATTAGTCTCTGACGCTTTTAGACTTAATCTCTGATGACGTAAGTCGTAATCTCTGATAGACAAAACTTAGTCTTTGACAAGTGTTGCCTTAGTCTCCGATAAGCCTTTTTGTAATCTCCGACGGATCAAATACACACTTTGACTTTGTTGAAGATTTGATACAAATTAATTTTCAGCAGTTACTTACAAGTAAAAATGAATCTATCTCTTCACAAAAAATGAATAATTACAATCAAAGAGATAACTACTGGCTACAAAACCTCAGTGTTACTATTTAACACTTTCTATACATTTGTATATCTAAGTAATCTAAAGGCAATTATCATCAAATGTTATAAAACCTAACAATCTCCCCCTAATTATGAATATCAGAATGATAAGCATAATTTCAAGGTTGATGATGATGTCAAAACTCAAAATTACAAGTACTACTTAGAAAAAGAATAAATAATTACTAACTACAAATGTATCTGAATTAAGATATTTGATCTGTCATTCAGCATCCACCAAGACTCAGGTTTAAATCCTTTAAGTCTGGCTTAAAAAAAATTACAGCTTATTTAACAATCAACATACCTCCAACTTCAACAACTTCATCTTTTGTTTTTCTTCAGCACTTCCAGCCTTTCTATCAGCAGTTTCCTTAGGATAACCTCTGTTTCTTCTTTAGAATCTTTGAGAAAACTAATAAAACCTTCAATATGTCTCTCATTTACATTGTTAATGTCTCTGTTATAGTTGAAGAATACCTTTTCTCCATGAAAAGTCTCATACCATAGTCCAAGAGACTTTGGATCAACCTTTGGCACTGTGTCCAAATTATGTATCACCTTTTGGATTTGGCTTCGAAATTCCTTGTTAAGATCAGAAGGGTCAGGCACCACAGTCAGCAACCACTCCAAATTTTCTTTTGTTCGCTCCTCCAAAGCTGGCCTCTCAAACTTCAAAGATTCTCCATCTTTTAAAAAAATATGGAGCAATTCTTTGTTGTCCTTACCCTCCGATAGGTTAGTTTGTTTGATCTCATGATTATTAAGATTTAATATTGATTAATTTATTATATTGTATAAAATATCTAAACCTATATTAAATTTTGGTAAAACAATGTTTTAAGTTATAAAATTAAAACTAATTTTACATTTTATAAATATTAGATATGAACCATAATTATGTAAGGTTTCAATACGTGTACAAATTTATTTCATATCATAGATTGATTGGTTCTAATATTTAGACAAAATAAAAAATTTAGAGTACTAGTTGACATCTTTTATAAGTTAGGGTGCAAATTAAAATAACAAAATAAAAGTTATGGTGCAAATAGTAATATAGCCTCAATAAATGCATATCCAATTGATTCTCAATTTTTTCTTGGTTGGCCAATTATATATATATATATATATATATATATATATATATATATATATATAT
>CM025786.1:3163999-3281278 GCA_014636745.2 Centella asiatica | reverse complement strand
TATATATATATATATATATATATATATATATATATATATATATATATTAGTACAAAAGTCCGTGCGCAATGCGGACCAATTTTTCTTATGTTGTAAATATATTTATATAATGTAAATTAAATCATTATTATTTTGTTCATTTATGACGTATTAATTCATTATAGTTGTCTCTATTTGTTTAAATTCCTAATTTTATATAAGAGGGTAAATTTATTATTGTTAGAATCCAAATTTCAAGTAATACATAATGATTAGAAGGTTTTTTTTATTATAAATTAATATTATATTTCTTTCAATGGTCTGTGATTGAATATATTAAAATAATATAATAAGTCAATGTTATTATTTGTGATATTAAGAAATAATTTTTTTTATTTAACTTTGAATTAATTAAGTTAGACAATTCACTTTTAGAGTCTTATAAATATATAATGATACGAAAATTTCGAATATGTACTGAATACTAATTTTAGTATTATAATTTTTTTTTGGGAATAAGTAAATAGTAAGAAGTATTATTGTTTATAATAATTTTGGGAGAAATTAAAATATTTCTTTTTATTGACAATTTGATATGATGAGTGTTGAAAGAGTTATTATAGTGAAATTTAAAAATGAAACTTATATATAATTTGTTAAGGTATTTTGAATTTAAATTATAGCATGTTTTAAAATTTGTTAGTTTTTAAAGTTTAGGTGATATTTATAATTTTAAGGCAAAAAATAAAGTCAGTAAAAAAGACATGAAGTCAAATAAGGACGTACGAAAGGAATTTTGAGATTCTTGTTCCTAGGTTAATATACTTAATATAGAATATCGTTCGTACATTTTTAGGTATGCTTTTTTATTTTAGATTAAATTGTAATTTTCTTTTCCACCAAAAAAAATTGTAATTTTCTTTTAAATTTTAGCGGTGTAGTCGTATGATTAAGGTTATTAAAACCTTCAAACTCTATAATTTAGTCAATGCGGGCAAAGGAGAAAAAACATATTAAAAAGAAAAAAGAGGAAATTTCCTTTCTTGTTCTTTCCTAATTTTGGGACTTATCAACGATCAGAAGATTGTATATTCACATCAATCTTAATTTAATTATTTCTTTTAAAGTAATTCATCACATGAACGTTTTGTGTTCTTCAAATGAATTCATTACATACACTTTTTTACATGCATTTATTTATCTATCTGATTTATATTCATCACAGCAAAAACATAAAAATTTACTGTTATAGAATATGTTTTTTCCATTATAAAAAGTTTGATTTGAAGAAACATATTAAACAACTCTTTATCAAAGAGAGACTTTTAATTATTCTATTATTTGACGCATACGTTCAATGCAAGTTTTATTCTTCGACATCTAGAAAAGAATTCAGAATCATAAGAATCATGCTTAATATAAATAGATAGATTAGAGCAACAAGAGCAATTATACCAAATCTATCATTACTTTGCAAAATCCTCTTGCTCAAGAAAAAGAATAAAAACACAAAATTGCAAATAAAGCAATGCATTATTTTAAACAAATCAAAAGGCCCGTTGTGAGCCGCTGTTGATTGGAACACTTGGCTATTGATCTAGTTCAATAATACAATTTAATAAGAATTTTCAAATGAATAAGTTGTTACCTTCATTCACATTGTTTGGTCTTTCTTTCTTTTGTTATTATCGAAAATTCATTACTCTAGATTTCACTCTTTTGAATAAATAATTAAATAGAAGTATTAAAACCGTTTAAATTAACCAATAATTTAAGTTGACGTTGTAGCTTCAACTTTTACTAGTCTTACTCTTCTCTCGGTGTAGAAACGAAAACAAATGTAAATTTCTTTTTCATCTAAGGGAAAAGTAACCAAGAAAAGACTAAAGCCAAAAGCAAGTGACAAATAGACAAGCATAAATATTGTACACCCGAATTCCTTTCAATTACATGTTAGAAGTACTAAGAATCCCGTAAAGTGCAAAAAACTTGATCATCTTTCAGCTGGTTACATATGCAAAAAAAAAAAAAAAAAAAAAAAAAAAAAAAATCCCAACGAAATAAAAAGTTGCATCAATAATCTTTTGTAGTATTAATAATGATTGAGTTATTATCTTTTACAATATGTTGTTAGATAATTTCGTACATTAAAATGGAGTAGTTTAGTCAGAAGAGAAATTAAAGAGCAAATAAAGAAATTTTAAAAAGGAGTTTAGGCAGGTGAAACTTTGCACATATTTAAAACAGGAGATTAAATATGTAATTTGATGATTATTATAGATAAATAACAAAATTTATATAAATAAAGTTTCTTATTTTTTTTTCTCATTAGAAAAATACTCTGTATATAAAATAATTGAAAGCGTAGAAAATAAATGACTGATGTATTAATAAGTTAACTTAACGTATAGGAGAGTGAAAAGAAAAAGTGGATCTCATATAAATAAATTATTACCAAAATAAACACTTATTTATTTTTCTTCTTCTTTAAATTAAATTAAGTTAAATTATGTTATGGTGTCCAACAGTGTTACTCACTCTTTGAACACAGCTCAAGTCGAGTCCATGAAAATTTGACACCTGGAATGTCATATTTACATGAGCCCATCTCTCGACTCTGTTCATCATCATCAAATGAAAGGAGTTGTATCGCCCATCATTAACCCCATACCCATAGCATGATCCATCACTATAAATACTTCCCTTAATGTGATTTTTACTTGGATAACAACCAAACCAAAAAAAAATCTACACATACAGTAGTACCCAAAATACATCAAAGTAAGAGAAAGAAAAACAGAATCATTCCCCATTTCACTAATTTCACATCCCACCACTCACTCAGTGACCCTTCAATATCCCACTTTGATCATCATCATAAATTCATCCCAAAAGTCTTTTCTGGTTAGTTATCACACCCGTTGATATTCTAAAGTTGTGAACTTTTGTGGGTAGATTTCACTTTTTTCAAGAAAATATCAAGAATGGCTTCTTGGGAAGATGATCGGATGGATGATCAAGATGATGATCATGATCTTCATCATCAAGATTCTCAATCTCATGGTCTCTCCAGGTTAGCTACCTGCACCAGTAATTCCACTCTTGATTTCGAGAATTTCGACAACTACGATGATGTGGATGATAACAACAACAATTGTAGCCTCAAAACCATGTTTTCCCACTTGTCTGTTGAGAGTTTTGATGTTGGTGGTGATGCTGATGAGGAATATTCCGATGGAATCTATGTCGCCGGCGGCGGCGGCCAAAGGGGGTGTTTGTTTTCGGAGTCCGATGATGATAAGGGCCCCATAGAAGCCCCATCTTTCTCCCTTCCGGTCACTCCACTTCAACTGCGCTACCAAAAAGATTCTCTGTTTTGTGGGCAAACCAAACAGTACTCAAGTGAAAATGATGGTGAAAAATTGAGAATAAACCAGAGGTTAAGGAGGAAGAAGAGGGTATTGAGGAAGAAAAAATGGGAAGAAAAAGAAATAAACAAAGATGATAGGAATAGTGAAGACGAAGATATTGATGAGGAAAAGGATGAAATTGAAATGAAAATGGACAGGGGTTGGGGTCAAAATGCAAATAATAACAGTTTTAGTGGTGAAAGTGAAAGTGGGGGGTTGAGAGTTATAACAAGGCCTAAAGGAGGTAGAAGATCATTGTGTATGGATATGGAGGAAGTAAAGGCTTGTAGAGATCTTGGGTTTGAGTTGGAACACCAACAAATGTTTGACATGACGGCGACACCGAGTCGACTCACTCTATCTGCTTCCACCCTTGACACCACCACCACCAGTAGCGGCGGCAGTTCTCCGATTCCAAATTGGAGAATTTCTAGCCCAGGTTCTAACGAGTTGCATTTTGTTCATTCTGTTTTTATATTTTTATATAATCTCCTTTAATATGGATTTTCTGTGGAGTTCCTAGTAGTTTTTGAGTTTGATTAGCCACATATTGCTACAAAATTTAATTTATTTATTTAATTTTAAAACATGGAGAATGGAGTATTATATTTGTCACAACCAAAACAATAGATTTAAAAACTCGGAAAAAAATTTCTTTGATGTCTATTTAGTGAAAAAGTTTCAAGAATGCAAGTTGTTTTATAATTGTTGATGCTGCAAATTTTTTAGTAGTTTGCAAAGCTGTGGATTTTATATAAATCATCTCATTTTGAGTGATGACAATGTTGAAGTTGAATAAACTATTACGGAGTATAGTGTTTTTTTAAAAAATAATTTTGCAGAAACTTATGGTTCTTGATTTATATCTAACAACTATGTTCTTGAATTTGATGAAAACAGGGGATGATCCGAAGGATGTGAAAGCTCGGCTGAAGATATGGGCACAGGCTGTGGCACTTGCTTCTACTTCTCGACCAGGAGGCAGCTAGCTAGCTACATTACTATCAGTACATTCTCTTTGCGTTTTGAGATTGCTTAATATACGTCTTCATTTTTCCCGAAGAGAAGGGGGGAAAAACTCTTAATTTCACTCGAACTGGAGATCAACTAGCCTGATATAATGGAAGATTCATTTCTTATTGTAAATTCTTAGAAAGTTATAAATAGGGTTCTATTTTTTAATGCAATGGGAACTAAAGAAACAAAAAAAGAATTGTTTACGTGACAATTTTATAGACTCTGAATTAGAAGTGTTGTAAGGATTGATTTAGGCTAACTCGCATTCAGCTTCGTTTTTCACATTATAGTTGCATAATATTATATACTTCCCCCTAGGAGTGTATGAGTTTATAATTATTAGTAACTTTAAGGTCTTGCACGTTAAATACCAAACCGACATCGGAGTACATGAGTTTGATTAGTGTGTATCAGGTGCTAAGCTTACTAGTTTAATTTGTACGTAAATTACTATATTGTCTTGCCTTAAGATCCATCCAAGTACATGTACTTGAATCTGATTGTTGTATAAAATTTAACACTGATGTATGATGCTCAGGAATATATGTTAGATTAGAACGATTCGAGTTTTCAGATAGTTTACACAATCCTCTTTTGTTAGATGGATTAAAAAAAAAAAAAAAAAACGAGTCTTATTTTTCTTTTTCTTCCTTGTGTGTTTGTAAATCTTGATAGGCTATACAGATATCTTTGTACCTGTAAATATAAAATAATTAATGAAAGTTTCTGACTCATCAAGTATAATTAATTTGTTAGATTTTACGATTTTGCAACTCATAACATGGTATGCAAGTCAAGCGAAAATGAGCAAACTCACTTTGATTTAAGAAGAATCTTTTCTGGAAAATATTTTATTCTATTTTCTGTTATTTGGAAAAAGAAAATATTTTTCGGGAAAAATATTTTTTAATGTTTGTTGTATGATAAAAAAATTAAAAGTTAGAAAAATATTTTTCGGGAAAAATATTTTTTAATGTTTGTTGTATGATAAAAAATTAAAAGTTAGGAAAATGTTTTCCACACTTTTTATGTTTTCTTAAGTATTTTCGAAAAATAAATTACTGAATAAAAATCAAGAAGACACTATTAAAAAATTAACCACCACCACCCACCGCCACCGCCATCACCCATCTCCGCCACACCGTTTTCTTCTTCATTCCGAACTTCTGATATCCTGCTTATTAAAGCTATGAGCAATGCTGATAGTTCAGATATGCTAATAGAATTGGAACATGAATCTTCCATCAAGTAAACAAATCTGATAGTCATTCTCTTCCAAGTTACATGCAACCAGCGGAGTTTGCAAGAGCCAAAGCTTACGTCGTTGCCGCCACCCCACCTGCCCCTCGTCACCGCCACTCTCTCACTGCCATTATTACCGCCGTCATCACTTTTCCACCATTATCATCATAATCGGATTTTTTAAATTAGCAATCAAACATCTAAAAAGATTTTTTCGAAAAACATTTTCTTTGAACGTATTTTTTAGGAAAATATTTTATATAAAAAATATTTTCCTATAAAATCATTTTTCAAAAATTATTTTCGCGAAAATATTTTCCACACATTAAACAGACCCTAAGTTTAGGAAATTGACAAGATACGACCAAAATGCAAAACTATCCCTCAAAGTTATGAGTTATTTGCAAAACTCTCCTTTTAAGTAATATTTTAATTATTCTCACAATTTATCAAAATTTATCAAAATTAACCTAATAAAATTTTACATCAAAAAAAATCTAACGAAGGTCAATAATAAATTATAAGATCTAATATTGTGAAAACAAAACAGTCATTTAAATAGCTGGAAAAAAAAAAGAAAAAAATATAACACTCCAAATTAAAAATAAGATAACAAAACAGTCATGGGCTTTTATATTTTCTGCACTTACAGTTAATGGATCATTAATTATTTATGAACTTTCTTCAGATTTTTTCGATAAAAAATAATACTGAGTTAGTTTGATCGATTTCGGTAAGATGGGGACAATTTTACAAAAATATTATTTAGAGTAAGGGTTTTGCAAATGGCGCACAACTTCAAAGAATAATTTTGCATTTTAGTCGACAAGATGTATTAATTGAGGTGGGATTATGAGGTTGTTAACAGAATTTGATTCCAATGGGACAATTGATATGGGTTAAAAACCTAGAATTTTATATTTTTAATTATTTTAAATTTGTTATGACAAAATGGATATTAATGGAAAATACATATAAATAATATTATCGTATATAGAAAGTTTTTTTGCTCCCTGTTTGCATGAAAATACAATAAATGAATAGTCATTGGAAGAAAAATTATTTATCATTTATTTAAATATTCTTTTATCGTTAGAATAAACATATAAATCCAATCACTAGGATTATTAACTAATATAATAAAGAGTGTGAGTATTGAAAAAAGTATTTCCTTTGTGGAAATCAGTCCATGCCAAGTATTTCATTATATATGAACACTCTATGTAAATATGATGAAACACTTTCCAATTATAAATAGAAAAAGAAAATTTTATTTTCTCTCATGTACAAAATTTAACTCAAGATCCGCGAAAAAATCCAAACTAATATAAATATCAACTCTAACTCAAAATCCAAACTAATTTAACTTTTACACATTTATAAGAAAATCAATCACAATTTCTTATATGTCCATTACAATATAATCTACATGTAGCTATGGGTGCCGCAGCATTATAAAGCCTACTTGCTACTCCATTTCGTATTCAATGCGGTAGCTCTAGTTTTATTAATTTTGTATGCTTTGTTTCAAATTTTCCATCAAATCATTCCATCTATTATTTCTACCTTCTAATTGCATACATCAAGTTAAATGATGTTAAGCAAACTCAAACATGTCATTACCAAAGCCAAATCTTCCTCTAAGCAAACTTCAGCACCAGTGTCAAAGTGTGAACACAAGCTATCTGTAGCCAACATCAAGGTCCTTGAAGGAGACATGAAATGTGAGAATGGTGTCGGTGGGAAGAACCAGCGGTTGTCATAAATTGTGTATGGAGCTTGGTCCCTTGGGTGAATCACAAACATATTGGTGGCTTGTCATTGTAAAATTATTATATTCCCCACATATTTCGTACTTTTTTTTTTAAAGCGTTACTCCAAATAATAAGAACAATTATCAAAATCGATAAATTATGGAATTTCTTCATAACATACAAAAAATCAAATCCAAGTTCGGCGAAAATAAGTATAAAAAATAAACAGAAAAAAGACAAATTAGCATCACATTCGCAACAGGACATTTTTATGACATAATTTCCAACTGATTTTTCTTGGTACATTTTTCGGGTTGTGTATTTATGGTAAAACATAGAGTAATATGACACAATTGGTACATTTGGCTTTCTAAATAGTATAACAAATACCCTCGACTTAATCAGAAGTAAAAAAAGCTTCCTAAATAGAAAGAACTGGTTCCTTCGGATGATGCAATTGTGGCCATGAAAGGATGTACAAACTTTTAAGGATCGAGCAAGAGGAGAAAAAAAGGAGGACAAGATCATTATCATAATCATAATCACCATTTATTGAATTTAGGACCTCCTAAGATATGGCTAGGGCCCTCAACAATATTGCAAGTTATTTGTATACTCAACTGTCACATTATCTGGTTGAGCTAATCCTACAAAAAACTACTGTACGAAATGTACATATTACAAGCTAGTATTACAAAAATTAAGCCTTCGAAATCTAATGTTTCTCAAGTAACTAAAATATCATCAAAATCATGCCATTTGCAGCTACCAACTGACTAGTCACCTGAATTGTATGAACTTGCACAAAACGCTAGCTTGATTTTAGCCAGCAAGGAATTACGTAACTCCATCCAATTGTATGATGATTTCAGAGGCAATTTTGCAAACTGAATACTAAGACTGAAACCTGATTTAGACCAACAAAGCATCATTATCACATAACTGAGCTTTCTTTCAAGATCCCATCACCATCTTCGTCAAACTTGTAATTCTCATACACTTCAAGAAGAAGTTCTCTACATGGCACAACAGCCCCAAGCTTGATACAAGCAAGGAAGGCACCAGAAAGCTTCCGGTGAAGACTGTATGCCTCTTCTGGAGGGGCTGTCAGCCTATGCCTCAGCATTGTTGCCCCAAGATTTGTAACATTCTGTGTAATATTGTTGGCGCGGAAGTCGTACCCACCAGATTTTGAGAATGGTAACCCCACAATAAATCCAGCCTGAATATGAGCCTCTAACATTACTTCCGACTCTGACCCTGTGAGAAACCCAAGCCTTCGGGACATCTCTACGACGGCTTCTCCATCCTTATTTCCACAAGCTAGAACCTGCTCAGAGAAAATATCAGTTTCTCAGTTAATACAACTTAATTTAAGGTAAAGCAAAAAAACAAATTCACAAATTCAATAAATGCCCTTTTTGCAAAATGACTGCAGCACTAAAAAATTTCAACTCTTAGGCCTAAAATTAGCAATGTGACATTTATCAGCAACCAGAAGAAATAAAAGATCTAATTCCATGTGATCACTTCCTCTGATAAAGAAGTAAGAAGTTTGTGAAACAGCTGAAAGTTATTACTCCCTCTGTTCCCCAAAAGGAGTTCCATATGAAACTGAAAATTGTCCACAAAAAGAGTTACATTTAAAAACGGATGCTCCAAATTGAAGGAAAAGCATGATGGCCCACTCTAAGCACATAGAAGTTGATGTAACTAGGGAAGAAATTTTGTATAATCTTTTTATTTTCATGCTATCAATCTTAATATTTGGAGGGGGGAAAAACAAATATAAATCACCAATAAAAGCCAGTGCGATGTCATCTTTGTTTAAGAAAATTAATTTAAACTACCAATAAAATCTACAATTTTTAGGATGGAGAGCAGGAGAGGTGGACGTGTGGTAAAAGAATTTTCAAACACCTTTAAACAATTTAATACAAAGGTAATATATTTCAAAAACATATTGAAGATACTACTTCTATTATATAAATCTTATTATGCATAATCGTGCTAAAGAACTTGGTTAGAGAGCAAAGGATATTCACCATTCTCAGATAGTCATCAACAAAACGTTTTGGGTAATCCCGTGCTGCTCCAAAATCAATGAGATTTAATAATCTTGTACTCTCATCATACAAGAAATTACCCCAATTAGGATCAGTCTGCATTAGAACAAGCAAAAGCAGATATCAGAAAAGGAACCTTAGTTAGACTTGCTAAAAGACTACTAGTAGCTCAAAGTAAATAATGAGAAAGAGCAGACGCGGTACAATTATGGATAAGAGTATTTTCAGAATGAAGGACAACAGGTCAGCAATGACTATCAGAATATATTATACTAAACCGATAAAAAGTTGTCAAGTATAGAAATTGAAACTGCTGACAAAAACCCACTTCTAGTAGAGTTAACAAAATCTAACTTCAGACAAACTGTAAGTTTTATATAGAGTTCAATTGCGCTCAAGCAAGACCCTCACTTTTCCTCAACTTCCCCCACAAACATTTCCCTCATGGGCTCATAGGCCTTCGTTAAGGACCCTCACTCTCTTGAAAGTCTCCACAACCACTTCACCTGTAAGCATTTCATGAAGAACCTTGCCCTCTCAAATGCCTTGACAACCATTAATAAAGCCAATAATATAATTGCACAATTTAGCAACGACAAAAGGGATAGCATCATAGTGCTTTTACCATACAAATATTTAAATCAGATAGTAAATGCGCCACAATTTGTTCTCATATCCATGAGACTACGATGCATCTTGGTTATCAGCACTAAAATTATCTTGTCTCGCCCTAAGCTCTCCTGTGATGCACTTTTGCACATACCTTCCCTACAATATAGTACCAAGTAATCCTTCACTTCTTATGAAGAGACTACATGAGCTTCCCTCCTTCCCTACACATATGCCTCACATACTAGGAACTCCCAAGTCCATAACTGATTTAGGTAGCTAGATACTCAGGCAACAAGAAACATTATGCTAAGATCTATAATTAAAAGAAGGCAAGAAGGCATAACATGAAAATGAAAAGAGGGAGGATTTCGTATATGAAAATAGACGAGTTACCTGCATGAAATGGAAAACAAAAAGCTCCATCAAAGTGAGCTCAAGCAACTTTCTTCCAACGTAATTACGAGTCTCTTGGTCAAGTAATGACACCTTATCAATTGGAATTCCTGCAAGAAAGAGAGTAAGGCTGCTCTTGAGACCAACATGTTGCAATCATTTTCATAGATTAGTAACAATGGGATGCAAAATCATCAGAGGAAGAAAAAGATTTTATTGGCTTTGTCACTATGAGCCTCAAGTAACAATGGAACTATACAACACGTGAGGAGAGAATATTCAAGTAACGATGGGCCTCTATGGCATAAAAAAATGTGAAATTAAACAATAGTCATTCCCGTGTCACAATAATGTGTTTCGTTGTGTTTCCTTAAGTTCTTATAGACAAAAGGGAACACTAAATCTTGGAGAAATCAAAACATTTATATCACATGGGAACCTCATTTCAAAGGAAGTAATCCTTAGGATAATCCTCTGATATACATAAAGAAATAAAAGGCCTGCTCCTAAATAATATATCAGGTCATTATGAGTTCAAAATTTCTGCATCAATATCTTTGCTACGTATCAGATTCTGAATGTGAGTGAATTGCAATGATTTATCTTGCACATCATAGTTCATAATAATTTTAGAGTAGTACTTATGTTTATGCAAGGACTGGAAGACAAATAATGGTGCAATTACCAGAAACAAGTTCTGTAGTTAGAACCCTTTTACTCAATAAATCATCTACTACGATTGGAACATAAAACCCTTCGGTGTTTGATAAATATTTGCGGAACCTTTTCTGGTTTGTTGCCTCCAACTCATAGTCACATTCACGAGATAGTTCTTCTTTTGCCACCTGCAATAATTTGACATAACAAACAAAATAAACAAATCAATAACTAAATTTTTGAGGTTTGAAAAAGGGAAACTTTTTGGACAAAACAGATCGCACTTCTGAAGTATCAATATTAAAAGTGGTAATGGTATATATATAGACAAATAGAATTTTAATTCGGTACGTACATTCGACAATTGATATGCATATTTAACGAATGTATTATCCGGAAGACTTTGTGACCTTATTAAATTCTAGTTCTATCTTTTTTTAAAATTAGAACTCCATTAATCATGTAACTCACCAAAAGTCCATTGTTTCATTATCAAACTTAAATTCGACTACATTACTTACCACTTCAAACATCTTAACTTTATCTAATTAGAATATTAATAATTTACATAAAAAACAATTATGAAAAGATCAGTAAACAAAAAACAATTATAATAATATAGAAACACACCAAAAAGAAACAATTGATTAATAAAATATAATTCATACTAAATAACTAATTAAACACAATTTATTTAAATTATTTAAATATCACAAACTATATAAAGTAAATTAACAGTACCCTGCTCCATTCATGCTTTAAGTACAAATATAATATCATATATACAATGACTTGGAAATGTTGGACCAATAACTTTAAGTCGTAACTAGATTGATATAGAGCAACAAATAGACACAAATACATCACAATTTTTCACATTAACAGTTCTTGCTTCCCCTTAAAATAAAATTTACAGAGATTGAATCAGGCATTGGTTTACCCAAGCTTAAACAATTGGTAATTTCAAGCTAAAGGTCGTCTCACAATCAAATGGACCTCAGAATTCTGACTAAAATGCAAAACTGACCCCTTAGTGTGCATTAACATTCAAAGGCATAAAGAAGATAATTAGAACATACGTATAATTATGTCATAGTACAATGTAATATTGCAATTATAGAAAAATGACTGAAACTCAAGATAAAAAGTTTTAATTCTGAAAATTCTTAAAATGTACATATACCTTCATAGCATTGTCAAGAAACATTTTTTCCGGAAGCAGATTTGTATAGTTTAAAATCAGTTTCACATTCTCAATGTCACTCTCGATGCTATCTGCAACACCAGGATATTGAATTTTCATAGCAACGTCCAAACCATCCTTCGTGACAGCTCGATGTACCTAACAAAGAACATTACAAATTTCAAGAATAGAAGTACTGGTAGAGGACAAGCAGACCACTGCAAGGTCATTTACCAATGTATTGGACTGCAAAGAAGAAAAATCAATTCAAATGAACGCTCACAGAAATAGGTCTTTCGGATTACAAAATGTCTGAAGATACAATACCAAGAAGATACGATATGTTAAAAACTAATTGATTCATCCAACTAGACATCCAAAAGAATTCACTTCCCAAATTAGTTTTAAAATAGTTTGTTCTAAAAGTTCAACAACTTAAAATTCAACTTAAGTATTGTATTTTGCAATGAAGTGTAATGAATTGGAGCAACTCTGAACAGTAGCTATCAACTTAGTAAAATAGCATATGGTAAAACAAGATGTGAATAAATAGTACAATAAAAAAATACATACTCTAAAATATTCTCATGTGCCATTTGTTCATCCAACTACACCTGTTCAACAAATAAGCATTTTTTGACGTACAGCTTCTCCACCACCGCCTGGACATGTATATACTTAAAACACTTGACAGTTGACAAGCATTGACAAATAAGCATTTTTTGACATATAGCTTGACATAAGATAGACGCAAGCAACTTGTAAAAGCTGGAAAGAGGATATAACTAATTATAGTTTACAAGCACTAGACTATGTTACCTGCCCTATACTTGCAGCAGCCAATGGTTCATAATCAAAGCTCGTCAACTTAGATGTCCATTCAGGACCTAATTCAGCTTCCAAAACCTGATTGAGTTGACTCCTAGGCATCACATCTGCACCTTGACGAACAATATCCAATGCTGCCAAGATCTGCAGCGCAAATTCGCTGTCACAATAGAATCAACAAAAATCTTCCACTCGAAATGCAAACTTATACTTTTTAACAATTTAATCTATGAAGCTAAATTGGTTTTGTACTGAGCCTCAACCCAAACTTCAGTCCTAATACCGGGTATGTAAAATCATTTGTATCAATTGTAGATTCATTACTGGTTCCAGAGAAGATTTGCTCAAACCGTGGAAATTACCTAAAATTCAGTTTTGGGTCCTACATCAGCTTTCCTTGAATTTTGTGCTACCTCTATTCCAACCACACCCCACCCCCACCCCACAAAAAAAAAACAAGTTTATCTAGTAAATTTGTGAAATCCTAGTCATTTTTGATTTTGGTTTAGAATGATTAATAATACAAAACACTTGAACACATTTTAATAATATAAAACATTTGTTATTATACGATTTTGTTAAAGTCTCCATTTTTTGTATTTCAGGATTTAATAATATTGTACGAACAAAACCAACTCTAACTTTCACTGTTGAACAAAGGGAGTATTACATTTGAATGACATTGACATAACTCCTGATACCCTTACACTTCATTTGGTAACATAAAAGGTAACATACCGGTGCAGGTATAAGAGATTCATCCTGAATACTCAGCATCTGCCCTAATTTGAGTGCTGCACCACGCATTCTGCATAATGCAAGAGCCAAACGTTCTGCGTTTTTATCAGATAAGAATGCGGAAACTGCAGACTTCTTATCTTGTGAGGTAGGTGTACCATAAACAAGCCTCTTGGCAGATTCCTCTAGTGTCCCCCATGCAAGACCAGCACCCAAGCCAGCAAACCTTCAATATATATATATATGTAACAAAGAAGAGATAAGTCTCCCTTGACGAAAAGAGAAACAATACATTTAACAAAATTGTGGCCTGGGAACCGCCTCCAGACTTAATTGTCTCAAATAAGATTATTGTTACTCTATAATTACTTATCAACAATATTACAGGTACCTGGATATAATGATAGGTTCTTACCCTCTAATTTTATTTGGGTGGGTTTAGGATGCAACTGAAGTTTTATACATAACCACAAGGAAAAAAAACCCCTCAAAGATTCAATCTTTGGCACTTGGGCTGAAGTTTTTTCGAATATACCACAACTTGGAAAGAAACACTAGTACACATTATATTAGCATAATCTTTTGAAGGCGCCATTGACGTGGGTAAGCCAAGAGACAATCGGATTTGGGCCAGAAACGAGATATGTTTTAACTTATATAATGTGATAGTAAGCTAAGAGCTGGTGAAATTGAAGAGAATGAGGATTGACTCACCCAAGGGCTCTGGAGAAAGAAGTAGAAGGAACTTTCCTTTCCCTCAACTTCCTCCTTTTCATGACCGGCGCTGGAGATGGAGGTGGAGGTGGAGGAGGAGACAGCGCCGCAGCATCACTTCCGGAAATATCCTCAACTGCACCGGTCAACGAGGAAGAAGCGACGGGTAGAACAATATCTGCCTCTCTATCTGAATCAGGAACAACTTGTGTAGACAAATTAGTATCAGCATTAGCAGCATCACCACCACGTGCGGTGGCAGAACTCGAAGATGACGACGTCTCTAAACCATCCACGACTGCGGTGGATTCCTGATGAGTAAAATACACAACGCTTCCTTTAGACCTAGAAGAATCAGAATCTGAATCAGGATTGGTGGGAGGTGAAAACTCTCGGAGATTGCCTTTTGTGAGTCCAATTAAGTCAGTGGCTGAAAGCAGGGCTCTCTTAATTAGGGTTTGCAAATCTCCTGCGCCAATTGGAAATGAACCGCCTCCGCCGCCTCTTCCGCCGCCGTGCCTGGCGGCTTCCTTAAAGACCAGTGACATTCCATCAACAATCCTACTTAATTCCTTCAAAGACGACGGCATTGAAAAATTTTCAAATTCCGAATCAAATGGAATTCTTAAATACGGAGTGTGTTTTTAGAAAATAGGGTATTGAATATTGAAAATTTTAATGGTGGTTGAATATGCATTCAACTTCCGGAAACTGAGGAGGACGACGAAAGAGAGACCAACAGATCGCTGTGCTTTTTTATATTACTACTGCGATGACGTGTGTTTTGTTTATCCATTAGACCCTGTTGAGTTGTGATTTGGAGACAAAAGAAAGAAAATGAATTGTTGACTTGTCTTTGAGTTTTTTAAATGAAAGAAAATAATGGAAAACATATCTTTAGATTATTTTTGAAGAGAAAGTGAGGGATTTGGAAAGAAAATTTATAGTTATACCATCTAAAAAATTATCTTTCCACTTTTGAAAAGAAATGTAAGGAAATAAAATTTTCAACTCTACCCTTCTCTTCTTTACTCTTACTTAAAAACTCCTACACACAGCCTCTGTTTCGTTTCATTTTGAATTGGAGGTCTCTGTTTCATTTCATCTTCTTCCTTTTATTTAATAATTTTTATTTGGTTTTAATTAAATACTACATGATATAAGTTTTTTTCTTTATTTATTGGTTACTGCATCATGTAATTTTAATTTTATTTAGTCTTGCATCATGTAAGTATTTATTTAATTTTATTGTTGATTTTGGAAATTGTAAATTTTCGTAATTTAAATGGTCAAGATCAATGATCACTAAAGTTATAGTAGAAACAAATGAGACGTGCGACTATGATTATTATGTATATTTTTTTATTTTGATAAATATAAAATGTTATACATATAACGTGAACAAATTTGTTTTATAAGGTAATATGATCATCTTTTTTAAAAAAAGAAAGCTACTACATCGAGGATTCAATTTAATTGAGAGTTCAAGTTTTACTAATTACAATTATTTTTTATATGTATGTATACGTGCAAATTAGTCAATGTCTTTCTTTGTAAAAGAAATGGTAATCTTCTTTTGTGATTAGAAAATAATTTTTATTTTGACAATTTGAAGTTCATTATTCTTTGTCAATCTAAGATTTTTCAATTTTTTGAATTTATAAAAAATGTGAAAGTTATCATGAAATTGCGTGTAATTTTATGTGTTTTAATATTTTTATTCACTTTTTCGATTCATATTGTTTGATTGTTGATTAAACTATTAAAATGTATTATAATTGATGTGATTTTAAATAAATTTTTGTTTGATCATTGATTAAACTATTAAAATGTATTATAATTGATGTGATTTTAAATAAATTTTCTAAAGTCAAATTTAAAGGTTTTCTTCTCATATTATATTCAAATATAAATGTTGAAAATATAGACGGTTCTTTTAGTGGAATTTATTTTTAGTCCTTGTATAGATGTATTGTGAATTAGTACAGATCTTCTGTCTCATTTAGTATTTTATTTTATGTTTCATCGTATTTTATTATTAAGTGTTTTACTCTCTAAAAAAAATAAGACAAAAAATGAAATAGAAGATTTCAAATAATTGTGAATGTGTCGCAAATTTGATTCAATCTAATAACATTAACTCATTAACTAAGCAAAAAGAATTTGTTATCAAAAAATTATATTGAGATTCAAATATGAGTTTGCGCACGCGTAAACGTGTGTGTGCCCAAAACGCATATAACATCCTATCTAAAGTCACGTCCCAATTATAATCTCAATAACATGGAGGAGAAACTTGTTTTCTTATAAATGACTGATCCAAGCGGTTTAGATGATGCCATGTGTACAAGACTGGTATTTTTAGAAATTAATTACTACAAACTAAAATCTCCGGTAGGACTCTCTGCTGTTCACAATTTGTGTCTTTCACTTTATGCACATAAATTTAGGGTTATGTTTTTTGATGTTTAAAATTTGATAAATATATTTAAAATTTAACAATTATAAATAGTGAATTTTGTAGTTAATTGTAGGGATTTTTATTTGATATAAATATTTTTATTTATATCTTTATAAAATAATTATTATTATAATTTTAAAATAAATCAATTTAACATTTAAAGTCAAATTTACGTGTAAAAAGTATTTCAAATCCACAGTTATGATGACCCGAGAGAGTCACAAGCAAGGCTGTCTTTCAAACATAACTGCTTGTAACCAGAAAAAAAAAACATTAACTGATTGAAAATCCTGCGCAAATCTCCCAATTTCAAACCCTAAAGTCCTCTCCCAAACCTCAATGGCAACGGAGGCTACACCCAGATTCCAAAAACCCGATCTTTTACCCGTTCCTCAACCGCCTGACTATCATCCCTCGATCACCGTCTCGCCGCCGGCGCACGATGGCCTACACTTCTGGCAGTTCATGGTCGCCGGATCAGTCGCCGGAATGGTCGAACATATGGCCATGTTCCCGATTGATACAATCAAGACCCAAATGCAAGCCCTAGGATCATGCCCAATTAAATCCGCAAGCCTCAGCCAGGCCCTGAGGTCCATTCTCCAATCCCAAGGTCCCGCCGGTCTGTACCGGGGCATAGGTGCCATGGGTCTCGGCGCCGGTCCGGCACACGCCGTTTATTTTTCGGTTTATGAAAATTGTAAAGAAAGATTTTCTGGTGGGAATCCTAGTAATTCATTGGCTCATGCTGTGTCTGGTGTTTTTGCTACAGTGGCGAGCGACGCCGTTTTTACGCCCATGGATATGGTGAAACAGAGGTTGCAGTTGAGCAATAGTCCGTATAAGAGTGTGTTAGACTGTGTGAGGAGGGTAATGAAGGAAGAGGGATTTAGGGCTTTTTATGCTTCTTATAGAACAACTGTTTTGATGAATGCACCATTTACAGCTGTGCATTTCTCGACTTACGAGGCTATGAAGAGGGGTTTGACGGAGATTTCGCCGGATAGTGCTAGTGACGAAAGTTTGATTGTTCATGCTACTGCAGGAGCTGCTGCGGGGGCGTTGGCAGCTGCGGTCACAACTCCACTTGATGTGGTTAAGACTCAGTTGCAGTGTCAGGTAAAATAATCGTATTGGTTTGCTACTTTGAATATTTTCATTTCTCAGTATGAAATTTTGGCTGTGATATGCTTGAAAGTTAGAAACTTGGGTCTAATTGTTGTGTGTAATTTATGTAATAGTGTGTAGTGCTGAATTTAATTGTATGGCTTTGGTTCTTTTATGATCTTATTGTATGACCCACGAAGTGATATTCGGAAACATAACCTTATCTGTTGGAAAAATCTTATTGTTTTCTTCTTTATGGTATTTTGTCGAAGTACAATTGTTGCCTACCCCCAATACAATAGTATTGCTTGAGCTTGAGAACAACAAAGTGGATGAGTGGGGCTTCTGTTGAGAAGCTTTGGAAACTGAGTGGGGCTATTGACATTGAGAATTATGAGCTAATTAGAGATAGTAAACTTATTCTAACTTGGTTAAGCATTACCTTATACCGGCTGATGCATTTTGGATTCCAAAACAATTTTTTAGCAGTTTTGGCAGAAGAAACATCTCTTTGTTTCTTATTGATTGCGTAACTTGTTCATTTTCATCAAAGATTAGTTTTTCAAATTTTGTTGCTGAACTCTTAATATTCTGAATTCATTGGTTTAGATAACAGAGAAAAAAAAAATTGATAGGGTTTTGGAATTTAATAATTTTGAACACATTGAAAGCGTTAAATCTTGATTTAAGGCAGGCTCTCCTTTATTGTCACTTTTATGACTTTTGGCGCATGTATGTCTTGGGTTTCAGGTATCCAGTATATCATATAAGCTCATACTTGATGTGGTGTGTATGTAATACTGAATCACCTGCGAAATGTGGCGAAACATGAAGTTTCACTTTTATGTAAAATTGTGGGCCCAATGCTTTTGGCTCAAATTTGCAGTTGCTCGGGTTGCTGCTACTTCTAACATGTATCTTGCCAGAGTTTTCAATGTACACATTACAATCAAAATTACATGGAAGGGTATCTTTCATTAACTGCCTATTGACTCATGTGCTCTTTCTATGAAGCATACGTTATGTGTCCGGTCAATTTGTTTTCTAATAATCCAAATTATCGAAATTCAGAATATACCTGAAATCTTTGGCCGTGTGGGAGATCATTATTCTGTTCACAATTTGGGCTACAAGGTTTTTGTGCAGCTAGCCTCCATCTTGTAGCATGAGACTTTGTCGTGGTGGTGTACTTGATTAGTGCAACTATATTGTTATCTATATGTTTTGCCTGATAAAATGTATTGAGATTATCATTTATCAACAACTAGGCAATTAGCAAGCATGTTTCAGATCCTTAAAAGATTGCCATGATTTGAACTGGTTATATGGGCCACATAGTAATGCAAGCTGAATTGTCGTGTTCGATCCTGCTAGCTTGAATTAAGTATTAAATAGCCAACCAGGAAAAAAATAGAACTACAATCTCTATATAACGTATATATGAGAAACATGACAGAGATGACTGATTCATTATGACTCTATTGCTGTTACTTAATGTCATGCTTATCTATTACATTTTTTTTTTGTTGGGGTACTTCATTGGCGCTCGGCCCTGTTTCTTTTTTGTTAAGTTTTTTATTTCATCTGACCTTAAATCAATTTTATTCCTATGCAGGGCGTCTGTGGATGTGATAGATTTAAAAGTGGTTCAATTAGGGATGTGATTCGAACTATAGTGGAAAGAGATGGATACCGGGGACTAATGAGGGGATGGATGCCCAGGATGCTGTTCCATGCTCCTGCTGCAGCAATTTGTTGGTCTACATATGAAGCTGGGAAAACCATTTTCCAGGACATCAACAGTAGTGGCAGCAATAGCAGTGTCACTTGAGAGACCATGAAGAATATTGACCTTCTTCACTTTGGATATCCGTTGATACTTCGATATGATTGATTATAAGAACAGAGATAGGAGGTTTTTCGAGAAAATTAAACAAATCATCTTTATGGGCCTGATTAAAGTCTACTTAAACAAGGGTAGTGAGCAATACTCCTAATACGATCGGCGAGATCTGCATTAAGTTATTTGTAATCTATTCATTTTTGTCTTTGTCAATTATTGACTCATTGACAATGTAGCAAATTTGCCAATAATGTTATTATGTTCTGTATCCGGGCATTTAAATTTTCCAGGCTATAAAACTTGTAGGCTTGTAGCGTCCATGGACAACCAGATTAATAAATTTTGATAGTTAGAGGACCACTGGATCCATTATTTTTAGTACATGTTATACTATTTGAGAGCTCGATTCCAATTAGAGTATGAATTGACATGTTCTAAATCTCCTTATCCATGTATTTGTACGTATGCCTATATATGCACGTCTCTCTACATACACATACATGAATATAACTCAACATTTCCTGTAATATCTTTTATGGCTTGCTAGCACCAATGTATCTAGTGAGTAAGTCATAAGCCATATCAACAGATGGTTGTGTTGTGTTACTTGGCAAGCTTTAGCATGTATAGTTGCGTAGAACGTCATACCATTTGGGGTGAGAGTGCGGACAGGAGACGGACAAGGGATTGGGGACAAAAGTTTTCTTCGGTAAAGTGGGATCATTAAATGACAAGAGTTTGATTATTTCGTCTATATACTTTCATTATCTAGTCATATATTATCATAAGTACATAGTATTACAAATCCACACTCGTAACGCTAAAGGTTGAACCAACCATTATCTATTTAGCTCTCAGCACTGAAACCACACAATACATGGAGCAAATGTTTTGTAGAGCCAAAGAACTTCAGAACTGCTAAAACCATTTTAGCACGTGGCTTGGTTAATGGATTATTGCTAGATGTTTTATTGTGCGCAAGAAATTGTGTATTATGGTGCACAACTTGTTCTGTGCACAGAAGCAATAGGTTAGTTCTTGAATCTTGACACCCTGTAATAGTTTACAGGCCAGTGGCCATTTCTCGAGTTCTTGAAATTAATTTAAACCATTAATGAGATGTGATGGTGTTAGGATCACCAATTTATTCATATCATTCTACCTTCAATAATTTGTGACTTGGCAATATGAAATATGGAAGAAAGTTTTGCGGCCTTCTCTGTACATAATGTTGGTACCCATTTATGTAGAACTGAAGCTAATCTTGCTGCTACTTTCTTGAGATTAAAGACTGAAGTCCTTATTCCTGCACTAATATTATCTTATATTTGCATATGGATCCAATTGATGCAAATTTGACGCCAATAAATAGTTCTAAGTTCCTTTTTTATATTAAGATGATAGTACTACAAGTTTTGAAGTTTTGAAATGGGAGTTATTTGTTTATTTTGTACAATGGTAACTTCAATCTCAAGTTAGATCAGCTGCTTGCACATGCATATGATATGCTGCTTGGTTTTATTTTAGTCCGCGTGACTGAAGATACAAGCCAAATCATATCTTTACTTCATCTCTATCATCATTCACTACTAAACCCCAACTTTGAATATGACGGAGTTAGATGATCCATATTCTTCACAAATTCGCCCAAATGTCCTACTCCCATTCCCTCCCAATATCACTGTCTCAGCCGTTGGCCGCCACTGCACCAGCACTTCCTCCATCATTTGTCACCCCAGAACTTCGAGCACTCCTAATACGCATCACCAACTCACTACGGCGTGCCTCTACACGCCTCCGTCCCTGGCACGAACTCGCCACCAAAACCGCCTTCTCCCGCCCCAGCTCCCTACCAGAAGCCGCCTCTCGCCTCCGCAGGAACTTCACCTACTTCCAAGTCAACTACCTAACCGTAGTCGCATCCGTACTCGCCTTGTCTCTGCTGTCCCACCCTTTCTCTCTCATTGCTCTCATGTCTCTCCTATCGGCTTGGATCTTCCTCTACCTCTTCCGCCCCTCCAACCATCCTGTCATCCTCTTCGGCCACATGTTCTCCGATCGCGAAACCCTAGGCGCTTTGATAGCCCTCACCGTGATTGTGGTATTCCTTACTAGCATCAGATCGCTCCTCATTTCTGCTGCATTGCTTGGATTAGTAATGGTGTGCGTCCATGGTGCATTTAGAATTCCCGAAGACGATAACTTCACTGATAATCAAGATTCTCTTGGCTCCGGATTTTTCTCAATTTTCAGCGGTGTAGCGGATTAATGTACTCACGATCAATTCTTTTAATATATTACTTTCTTTTTTTAAAAAAAAATACTGATTTCTGTTCAAGATCTGTAATTGTCTTATAATACAGGTAATTATTATTTTATTTGACATATCATAAAGTAAATTGTAACACTTTTATGCCAACTCCAATCATGTTGAATTTAATATCATACAGATCCAGTGTCTTTAATCTACTTTTTTGCTATTGTAATATGTACTTATTTACGTGATTTTTCATTATAATGTTACATTTTTTAAGATTTATTATTACAATCTTTTTATTATATGTTTAATTGAATATTTATAATAATTTTTATGAGAAAAACATACTTATAATTTTCAATTAAATGTGTAGTAATGTATTTATCGAAATAAATTTTAATAATTAATATTCCAACAATACATTAAGTATAATATGTGATGTCACCTATTAAAAAAAAAACGGACTATTGTCCAAACACATAATAAACCAAACCAAATATGTTATAGTTTTATACTAATCAATGTGACACACTTACGCCAATATGTAGCAGCCCGGATCGTGAAAATAAACAAATGTATAGTGAGATTAAATAATTAATTTCAATGATGGAGTGATTAAAATCGAAATAAATCTTTGCACACAAATTATTTCACAAAAAAAAACTCACAAAAATGTATAAAAAGAAAAAAATTAATTTATCACATTGATTAAGATAGAAAAAAAGTAATAAATGTGTTCACATGTCAAATTTTAATTGATTTGTAAATTTCTCTTGTAAGTTTGTTTATGTGTATAGATAATTTCTAATTTGAAGAAGTTGGGAAGCTTCCTAGCGGTGCTGTAGCATTGACCACATTTGCATAAATTTTATATTATGAGGAAATATTGTTTAAAATTTGTTATTACAATCTTCAAATCTTATCGTTGATTGAATATTATAACAAATTTTATTTTTAAAAAAAATATAATTTGAACATATAATTGTTAATCAAATATATAATACTAATATTCATAGTAAACTCAGACCTGATTTTTTTTTTGTTAAAATAGAGAGAGCAAATTTTTTTATACAAAATTAAACATACTCGTGGCTAATTAGCTATTTTTACTATGAATTGTGATGTGTGTTTTGGTAAGAATAAAGGAAAGACGAAGGGCTAAGAGAGTAGAGAGAAAGAGAGAGATTAAGTTTAATTCTCCATAATTTTTTGAATAAGAACAACATGGGGAACAGCCTAAGGTGTTGTTTAGCTTGTGTACTTCCTTGTGAAGCCTTTCATTTGATCCGCATTGTACACTTAAACGGCTCCGTCGAGGAACTTCCCGGTCCCGTCACCACCAGCGAGTTTCTGAGCGATAACCCCAATCATGTCTTGAGCAAACTCTCTTCTCAAGGCGTTAATAATGTCCGAAGAATCTTGATATCATCACCGGATTCTGAGCTCAAAAAGGGTAGCATTTACTTCTTGATTCTTTCTTCTTCCTTGCCGGAAAACAAGAAACTTCTCGCCGGCAAGAGACATAGAAAAGCGTCCAAAGTGTACGGATATGATGGTGTTTTATCGGAATGTGAAATTTACTTGAAGGGTATCTCACCGGAAAAGAAAGGGTCCCGGAGGGATCGCCGGACGGGAAGGAGTGGAGTATGGCAGCCTCAACTTGAGAGCATTAGTGAAGACTAATGTCTTCCTTTTTCCGATTGCTTGCCGGAATGTTGCTCCTTTTTTTATTCTTCCCTTTTTTTCGTACTCCAGGAATTTATTTTGGGACTATTTGATTTTTTTTTTCCGGATATAATTCTCTTTTTGTTTAATTAAAATTTCTATTACTGATTTTCCAGCTGCATGTAATAATAGCAGACTGGGAATTTCAGTTTTGATTAGGAGAAGAAATAGAAATTTAACTCTCATGGAAAATTAATTTAGTGGGATGAATTGTAGTCTAGGGTTTGTTTATTGTACTTTAATCACTATCAAGCTGTAAGTACCAAGTACAATGAATACGTTATTATGGAGTTTTTTTTTTTTTTTTCAAGTCAGTTGCTGTGAGTTGATAATTTTTATTTCTGTATTTTTGTGGTAAACTGTGATTGATAATTGATTGAATCCATTAGATCCGGCTAGGAGTAATGATGTTAAATTAATTACTGATTTTTGTACACGTAATTTTAGAAATATTTTTGTCGTGTTAAATATGTTATTCATATTAATCCTTATTTAAAATATTTTTATTTATAAATTTTTTGAAAATAAAATAAAGCATTTAACATATACAAAAGTTCACCTAAAATTATGTACAAAAAAATAAAATAAAATATAAATTGTCAGAATATTTTGTTATGGCGTTGGGGAGACAAGGGAAAATCCAATATCACTCATATACAAATATGGATCTGATCCGATTAAAAAATTTAAGTTAACGAGTTAAAACACAATTATATGTATATAATTTTTCAATTCACAATTTGCAATTAATATAAAACGTATTTTATACATGTGAATTTTTTTTTTTTTAATCGGCGAAATTCTTACCACTACTAACTCAATTCTCACTCCATATAAAAATATGAATGATAATTTCTTTATTGAATTATTTGGCTATACGATCTGCAATTTGAGTTGAGACAATTAATTAATATTATTTGTCAAACACAGGCAAGCAGGCATGTCGTATTTGTAGCAATTGATTGAGAACAAAGACAAATTATCTACGAATTAAAATTAAAATATATTTCTAATTTAGAACAAAAGAATTATTGGAGTATCAATAATGTTGTACCATAACATCAAAGAACAAATAATGTAGTTGTTTGTAAAGGAAATTTAAAACTTTGTACAAGAGGAAGGGAGCAAAAATCATTATTCGTTCTGATGAATACCTCTAATGGCAAAAGAAAAAAAGATGAAAAAATGGCAACCTGCAACCTGGCCACGGCACACAATTAATGTAAAAAATTCAATCCTTCACATGGATTGAGATTCAGTCCTCTTTGGTACGACCTACCGTATCGGGGACCGAGTAGAAATACTTGATGTTTGTTTAAAAAAATGTAATTACATTTTTAGAATTGATTATAGTAAAAATGAATTAAGAATTTGAATGAATTAAAACTTTAAATTGCACCTTTATTTTTAAGGCTGCCACGTTTTTATTTTTAAAAGTCATGATAACTGCAATAATTGAAATTATTATCCTACATTCCCTCAATTTCCAAAAAAAAAAGAAGAAGATGAAGAAGAACAATTTTTTGCAATATATGAAAAGTAATTTCAAAGAATTTGTTATATTCCATAGAATAATAATAAAACTTTATACAGATATTCATCATCATAAATTGCTAGGTATTAAAGTTTTGCCAATCAATTTTTACATGGACTCGAGTTGGCCATTGATCTTACTGGTAGTAGTTAACGAGTGTGCGCGCGCAGTGGTTAGGAGGTAAAATAAAAATAATTCTTTTTAACTTTTTTTCAACTCACAAAATGATAAGTTTGAGTTGAGGTGAACACTACAGTCAAACACAACTGTTAACCCAAACACATGAGAGGATAATTCAATCCCACAGTACGAACTAAGCCAATGTCATTTCAATCAATTAAAAAGAAATTTATAAACGAATCAACAAAATCTTCGTAATTTTAAATTTAAAGTGTTCGCTTTCGTGAGTAGAAAAATATATCATCTTTTGGATAATTCAAACCTATGTTTGGTTTAAAAAAAAAAAAAAAAAAGCAGCACCTAGCGGACCAGATGATTTCCTTCCACGAAGATAATTAATAAAAAAGAAAATGAGAACTTTGCACAACTATGTGAGGTACTTAAAAGTTACAAACGGCTACAAGCATTCAAAGCTATCTATATATTTGTACTCATTTTTCTTGAGTGATGAAAATTTCACATCTTCAGAGCTCAACAATTCATTTCTACACAATAAGCAAACTAATAAATAAACAAAAACAGAAGGACAGGAGTAGAGACTAGAGAGGGTAAATAGTAACGTATAAAACAAGGGGGAAAAACTATGCACAGACCTAATGCTCAAATTTCTGGTTCTTATAGATATCATACTATTTCCTGTGAACTTGTTACACAAATCTAACAAAATAAGTAAAACAGACACTATAAACTAATTCTTCTCAAGTGTGTAGACTCCTCAGGATCATGCAATCCCCAAAGTTTTGTCTGCTGTTGCACCACCAAAACTGCAATTTTAAACTCACAAGCTGCAAGTATTTCTCCCACGGCCCCTAACTCTCCTCTGTCCCTCCATTTCTTTAGCTGATGCATAATATGGGACTCTCCATGTCGCCGACCAACCAGTACAAGATCATAACTGTTCCCTATTGATTTAGTAGCAGCAACCACATCAATCCCGCTTGAGACAGCCTCCTCTTGATACATAACTCTATCACCATGCTGTGAATTTAACTTGAAGTCACTCAAGATATTATTGTCAAGCATCTTGCTCCGAGCCTTACCCCCTACGATTTCCTCTGAATTTAAGGCAGCGAACCGTATAAGAGTGAGATTGACATTTGTATTCTCTGACATGCGTTGGCCGTATGCTAGGGCTTCTCGATCGTCTGGACCCCCAAAAAAGAGCACAGCCACATGCTTCAACAATTGCTCGGATAAAATGTATCGGGAGTTCTTTTGTTTTAAACGATCAAGGAGGACCCCAACAGAGCATGGTGCTTTCTCAAGTACATTTTTGTTTATGTGCCTAAATGCAGAACAGGTTTGTACTGTTTCACCGAAAATCCATTGCTTGTGGAAAGGGATGATGATGAGAATGGTTCTCTTTTCAAGAGCAAGGGAGCACACATCATCGTGCATCGTTGCATAAGGGGATATTCCTTTATAGGAACCATTAACAAAGACATGGCCATGGTATAGTTGTTCAAACTTTCTGAATGCAGAGAATATTCTTTCGGACTGTGAAGGGTTTAAGGAAGGCTTATCCCGTTGTCTGTGAGGAATTAGTAGAGAACTGGCACGACCCATGAGTTTAACAAGGTGCAAAACAACTAGGTTAATAGGGCTCTCTTTTGTCGGATTGGATACTTGAAGAAGGCTGATTACTGCTTGAACATTTTCTGGGGTGTGTACACAAGTAAGTATGCGGAGTTCTTCGTTTCGTCTGTTATGTAAGATAGTCCTCCTCTTGTAAGCAATGTATTTCTTTGAAGGATCATATAAGAGTTTTACAAGTGGTGAGATAACTCCTGTTATAACAACCACTGAGATTATCATAACGGTGTACGGTTCTCTTTTCATATGCTGCATCAATGAAAATAATATTAAAGATCAATCTCACTGGACACAAGAAAATAATAGTTTTTGTCTAGGTTCTGCACTTATTATGCTCTTGCAATTTAATTAGTTTGCAATTTAATTACGGATCAGCAGCGTTTTCAAACTACCTAAACCCTTTCACTGGGTACAGCTAAGACCTGTCAGGTCTTGATCAAGTGTGGAGTGCCTGCAGAAGTGCAGCTGAGCTTTCAAATCAAATTTCATTTGTTGCTTAAAAAATACTAATTACATGCTAATAGAATACAGTTTACAACGCTAAGCATGTTAATTTTAGAGAACTAATATTTCCACCACCTTTCTTACTATTTTAGCAACCCCATTATGTGAGAGGAGGGTTGCGTAAATAGTTGAATGCTATGAAAATATCATACCGTAACTTTATAAATCAACAAGCAAAAACAAGAAAACATCTATAAACATATGCAAGAATTTAAGTTACTTTTAATCAAACATGGATATAAATAAAATTAGATATATAAACAGATAAACAAAAAGAGTATATTAGATATATAGTATATCCGTATATATATTTATACAGATATAGTGAGGGTTTGTCGGGGGGTGGGTATAATACCCAACCTCGGTTTCAAACATAATCCGGGTAAGGGTCGGGTAAACCCATTGCTTCATTTCTCTTTGATATGGGATAATCTATAATGCTAAAGTTTGTTCCTCCTTCTTGAGAGGATTAATTGTGTACACTCCGTGAAAGTGTGATGACGATATTTATCAAATGGGGTCTTTGAAAAAATATAAAAATAGTTGTAATTACTTAATAAAAATAAAAATCTCTATAGCACTAAATGCTCATAATGAAGAACAAGTCAACTATTTTGTGGAAATCATTACAGATTACATTAAGCAAACAAGAAATAGACTAGTAGAACAATTTTAATGATTATAAACAAATAATAATTCATGCCGCTCTAGTAATGAAAAATTTTAGTTGGTACTTACATCAGAATGCCTTAATTCGCCCAGGAAACCAAGTTCAATAATGCCTTTGGTATTCATAATAAGAGCAAGAGAGATGGCGTCTTTCAGTGGCATCCGATAAAATAGAGGAGGCAGCATAGTCCCCATAATCTTCCCCACTAATGAAACTAACACAAGTGTTTGAAGAGCCGCTAAATTTTCCAACTTGTTTATAGAAAAAATATTTGTCTGTAATCCACAAACCGCAAAAAACAGTGGCATAAGCACAGATACAAAGCAATCAAGCCTTTCAACTAATGCAGCTCCTAGTGGTGGCCCATCCGGTATGACCAGTCCCAAAACCAAAGATCCCCCGATGGCCGTAATTCCAATAACTTCTCCAAAAATCGCAGAAACCATCAAAGCAACCAGAGCTGCAAATATATAGATCTCTTTCACAGGCCTCCCTTCTGGGGTATTTCTTATTGCCCACAAAGCTGCAGGACGTATTCCAAACACAATGAAAACTAAAAACAGGATACTTGTGAAAAGAGACCCTATAGTCATCTTAAACGATCTCAGTGTAGCTAGCCTGATAGCATAATTTATCGACATTACGCTCCAGTTGCAAAAATCACAGATAATAGAAGAAGAAGATGCTAAGCGTCCGATCTCCGAATTGAGGATCTTGAGCTCATCTAGAAAGCAAGTAACAACTGGGAATGCTGTCATTGACTGTATTGTTACAACATATGAAAGCACTTCTAAGGTCTGATGGTCTAGTGTCGCGAAACTCTTGAGCATGATGGCAGCTAAATTAGCAAATGCGTAAGGAACAAAGAATCCCAAAACTCCTATAACTAAGGCTTTGTTACCTGATCTTAAAACCATGGATGGATCTACTTTCACCCCAATTAAGAAAATGAAGAGCATGAAACCAAAAGCTGCAAAAGTATCACGAACCACCTTAACTCCAGGTGGAAACACCTTTGACAAGAAATTTCCATTCTGCCCAATTAATGAAGGACCCAGAACTACACCAGCCTGTTCAACATATTATCCGAAATCAGCAACATATATAATTCCATAACCATCTTTCATTATCAGATCAATATTACTCTACAATCATTCATTTTGATAAATATATAGTTGTCTTTGTTGTTTTATTTTTTCACTTTTTCTTGCAGACTCCCTATGGCATTTGCAGACATTGTTTAATTAATTAAGAAATCTACCATTGATTGCAGCAATTTTTTATTTTTATTTGTAATGAATTACCCACAAGTCAACAAAGAAAACTCAAAAATTAAATATGGGTATTTATTTAAATTTAGGAAAAATATAAACAGAGGCTTACAAGAATTTGAGAAATAATCATGGGTTGGCCAAAAGGCTTGAGGACAAGGTGAAAGAAACGAGTGATGATGGTCATGAGGGAGAGTTGCACCAAAAGCGAAGGAAGGGAGTACGTGAGCGGATCATCACCAAACCAAATACCCCTCGAGTTGATATGTCCCACAATATAGCAAGCGTATGACATTTTCGATACCGCCATACTGCCGGCGGCGACTGGACCCATTGATATCCTCCTCCGGCTCCGCGACTTCTCCAGCGACTCTGTTCTAACATCAGATTAATCGATCGAATCGATTGATGGTTATTTTATCTAGATATTCGGATGAGATGAGAAAGATTTAGAGAAAAAAATTCAGAATCAGGCACATTAACCCCATTTTCAGGCGATCGGAGAGACGAATGGAGGAGCATTACACCTGGAAGGGCATTGGAATTCGGGAGAAAGAGGAGCACGACGACGAAAAATGCTAAATTGCACCAAAAAAGGGAAGTAGATGCCTCAAGGCTCAAGATATATTTTGTTTAAGCAACTCCCTTTCATTATATATTTATTTAGGCCCATTCATTTTTTATTTTTCTATTATGAATTAAAGTTCCGTTTAATATATGAAAAATATTTTTTAAAAATTTAATTTTTGATATTTGATTGTTAATTTAAAATATACATGTAAAATATGATTATGATGACAATATCTTCCTATATTTTTGTATAGTATATAGTAGCATATCCGTTTATCGAGTGCTTAGCGACCATGGTTATAATTATGAGAAAAAGTAGAGAACATCAATTCTTCTTCATATTTCTAGTCTCATTGGTTAGCATTATACTGAATATATCGATTCAGTGGGACTTTCCTTCATAGATGCTGGTAGTAGTGTCAATAGTGGTGGGGCGGCGATGATACCGGTAGCATAGACAGTCTTGATAATAGTGATAATGGTGATACAATGACATTGTTATGGTGGTCGCAATAGCGGCAATGGTAGTAAAATGTTGGTTGCGAGAGTGCCATCACCGAAGTTGTTATGGAGACAAAACTTGTCGTGGTGACAATGGTGGTGGTGATTGGACGCGGTGGTAGCAAGTGGCAGTAATGAGGACGGGGTGGTAACTATACTACGACAGTTGGGCAGCATGAACGGTGATTTGGAGGCAAGATGGTGATGGTAATGGTGACGATGACAAATACTGTTTTAGGATAAAGTCAATTATATTTTAAAATGACATTTGTATTAATATATAATACGAGTGATACTATGGACACTAACTTATATATAAATAAATGTGTACAAATTGATGTGACTAAATTTTATAGGGGATTAATGAACTCTAAGGGGTCCAAATCTTAAAGATTAATGATTTAAATTTTGTTAAATATGTTTATGTATTTTTGTTTGTGTAAATTTATTGGTGTACATAGTATTATTGATATAATAATAAATGGATAGATAGATTTATAATAAGTTTGTTTACATTTTTTAAAGGAAAATAGTTTAGTTATTATTATGGTAACCCCGAAATAAACAACACAAATTTATAATAATATACGACGTTTCTTTCAAGATAATAGTTTTTTTTAATAATAAAAAAAATCCTAGAACCTGTTTAATTTACTTTAAGATGGAAAACTAAACACTGTTATACACTATCATAAAACGATTCTAGGTAATGTTAATCATACTCGTACAAGTTATTATTGTCAAAATTCCATTTGATTTCAAGAAATATTACTCCAATTATTCTAAAAAATTATTTTATTTTATTTTATTTATAATAGGTTTAAAATTTCTAAAAGTTCAAATTTCGGCTTTATTTTGACAAGATTTTAATATTGTAAAATTAATATCATTTTTTGGAATTCTTAAGTATTTGGTAGTACAGTTATTTCATTATCGAAGTCAATTAAATTTGCGAATGATGTCTATGATCAAGATTGAGACTCTGTGACATCTTGATCTCATATTCAATTTCTTAGTTTTGGGTACAATTTTACCGACAACTACCGAGACATATTTCCATTTTGAGTCGGTCTTTTTACTCGTTATAGGTGCCCTTCGGAGTACTAACTTCCTTCCAAAAATTTACCACTTTGACTCTTTTTACTTAATTTTAAGTGAAATTTAATATATATTAAATATTTTTTATAATTGTAATTTTTATATTATATTAATCTTCACTTAAAATAATCTAGATTTTCAAGGTTTTAATTTTAAAAATTAAAATGTTTAACATATATTATATTTTATCTAAAAATATGTGTAAAATGTCAAATATTATGTATTTTGAAATTGAGGGAGAAATTCTTTGTAATCAATGAAATTCAAAGGAAAAACCCAATCAAATTTATGTTAAGATAAAATTACAAAGATATTACTCCCTCATGTTAATATGTAAATTTAGATAATATTTTTTACATATTAAATATTTTTTAAAATTAATAAAAAAATATAATATATAATATAAAAAATATTATAAATTAAATATTTAATATATAAAAAATATTATATAATTTACGTATAAAAGATCAAAGCGAGGATCCGTAACTAAACTCAATGCACATGCATGCATCGAAGACTCGACATTAATGTGTATTGTTTTGTGAGTTGGTAGGTGACGCGCATCTTTGTCATCATTAACTTCTAGCACTTAGATTGAATTTATGTAATCTTGATCACCACGACAATCGATTCTCTCTCTCTCTCTCTCTCTCTCTCTCTCTCTCTCTCTCTCGTTTTCTTTCTTTATTTGTGGTGGCCGTTTTTTGATATTTTATACAATTATAGTCTTTACAGATATTATCGGAAAAACTATATAATGATAAATAACAATAAAGATTTCAACCATCATTTTGTAATTTGTATTACAAGTTATTATTAATTGTTGGTCTATTTAATACAATTTCTTTCCAATCGTGCTAACTCTTTTATTTTATTGTATATTTTTACGTAAGAGTTTATTATCTACAAATTTACACATATAAACAGTTATCATTAATATATAATATTATTTTATGTAATTTACAAATTTCCAAATATATCTAAAAAATCAATAAATCGTAAATAAACATTAGTCGGGTCTAACTCCTCGCTTATCTACCCAGAGTTGAATTAATATGATTTCAACTCGTCTTTTACTTGCGTTGATCCGTGAAGTTCATAATTCACTTGACTATAAAATATTCAAGTGAGCTCCATCTTAATTATATCAAGTGTGCGTAACAAAATGATTTAAATTAATTTAAAAACCTAATTGCGATACTCGGATTTGGAACTAAATAAGATATTTCTTCCATTTATGTAAGTGTCTGAACACACTCAATTACGTAAATTAACATAAAAAAAATAACATTATATTTATCTTTTTCCAATCCTAAGTATGACCAAGAAATAATATTATATATATTCTTTTGTCCTAAGGATAAATTTTGAGTGTATGATTTAAAATTAAAAAGAAAAAAGAATACACCAACTAAAATAGAAAAAATAAAAGATAGTACGCGTAACTTCTTTAAAATAAAATTATACTTTTTAGACATTTTTTGAATCACCAAGATTTAATAATTCACTACGAAATTTTTTTAAATAATTTTATTTAAGAGATAGATGAATAAGTATTATCCGATTGTTTCGACTTAAAATTTTATATAGAAACGAATGCGGTTAAGCAAGTGGGGACAACAAAATTGGGACACAAGGTGTGAACATGAGCGTGGACCAGCGTTGGGAAAGTTGGGCTTTCACTCCACGTAATATTAGTACCATTAAAGCTTCTTGCCTTCTTCTCTCTCTGTCCATCCAACTGTAAGCATGCAAACGTGATCTACATATACATATAATCGAGTTGACTTTCTCTCAACACAACTAGGGATTATTTTCTTTTTCTTTTTGTAGTTATACACTTGGGGTTGGTTGGTTTGCAAGATTATGATAGGGATCAGAATTTTTGGGATTGTTTAAAAAAAACAATCATGCATTTATTTTATCATTTTAAACCGATTTAATGAATGTTATGAAATAATGCTTATTTATATTAAACAATCTTATTTAAAAAATAATATCATATACAAGAAATTAAATACAATGGAGGAATATCATAAGTTTTATAATCCAATTCCACGAGATTATTATTCCATCTAGTACAATTATTAATCAAGTCCTAAAATATTGTTAATTAGATCATTAACACTAGTATCTGTAAAATGCAATCTCTTTTCTATTTTAAGGAATAGAAAAAGTTAGTTGCACCAGTTTTCTTATTTTAAAGTTAAATTGATGATTATAAATAGTAAATCCTTAAATTTATAATATCACTATCCAAATTTATCAAAATTATAATATTATTTTTTCATATTTTATATTATTCTATAATTCTATTTTATTACATATATCAATATACATACATACACATGCACTAATATATTATTTCTATTAATATATTATATATTAATTTAATATAAAAAGTAATATTTAATTTATATTTAAATAAAATATGTTTACCATATATTATAGTGATTAATTAATAAATTAGTACAAAATATTAATATATATACTATTGTAATTTTTATTATATTATATAAAAATTATATTGTATTATAATTATTATATATAAATGTGAGAGATATATATTATAATATATCATGTATAATATATTAATATATCATGTATAATATATTAATATATCATATATAGTACTAATATATAATATATTAATATTTTTTTAATATTATATGTTATAATATATTAAAATGTGATTTATAATATGCATTAATATATATAAATATGTATTAATATTTTAATATTATATTATAATTATTTTATATATAATGTGATATGTATTATAATATATTAATGTATAATAATATATTATCTATTAATTAAAGAATTAACAAATATAAATGATAAAGGTTTAACTATTTTTATTTTTATTATGGTGTATCAAAATAAAAATAAATAGAGAATTTGGTATAGATTGATTAAATAGAAAATTTATATATATATATATAAAAAGTTATAATTGATTCTATAAAATATATAATCTTAATTAAATTGGTTTAAATGACCTTACGAGGTACTACTAATCCCATCAAGTCAAATCCTACGAACAAAGTGCCCTAGTTATTTGACCTGTTCAAAACATTCATTACAATTTATTGATTTATTAAAGTAAACCACCCCATTTATGCATGTTTTGTATCAACTTACCGATATATTTATTATTTGATCGATGTTGTAGCTTAACTATTTCTCGCGTGTAAAGCTTGCTAAAGTTTTAATTGAATTCATTCACTTGTTCATAATACTATTTCTTATTAAAGGTCAATCCCAGCTCTAAATATTCAATCTCCAACTTCTTTTGATAAAACAAAGAAAAGAAGATAAAACTTGCATAAACAACGTTTGGTTTAAAAGATGAGAAAGCAAGATATTTAATGGAATACTTAATACGTACCAAGTCATTATAAATATTTTAATACAACACTTTAATATTTTTTATTAATAGGCCAATAACTTGAGAGGTAGTAAAATGACAGTTAATTAATTTAGACAATTAGCGCATATTAACCTAACAAAACATAATTACTAAAAATCAATAGTAGACCAGATCACCAGAAGCACGTTTCCTTTCCAATGAGATGAAGAAAAGTTGATACATACTTCGATTTTAACATTACAAGAAAAAAATAAATTGAATTCCTACCCTATGGATTGTAATATTGAGGTTGTATATCCCATCTAACAAAAACCTCAAAATAATAAAATAGGGGGAAAGTATATTTCTGCTGTATGAATATACAAACAAATTCCTGCAAAAAGATATACATTGAAACAAACACACGGATTACAAATAAACCAATGAAGCTGAGTTTGAGTTCTTATTTTTATTTTTTTATTTCCGAAATCTTTATATCCTTCAAACCCCTTATAATGATCCTTTCAGCACAACAAAGACTCCAGGAACATGTCATCTCTAGGTTCCTCCTTTGTTCTAGAGAAACCATTGTCTTGGTGTTGAGATTGGTCCATGTAAGATCCCATGGAATTTCCGAATCCCGAGAACCCGAAGCTCCCCGGACTCTGCAACATCTCCAGCGTAAAGGGTGCTTGCCCGTCGGACATTGGTTGCCTCAAATTGCCATTAGGATTGTTCATCGAGTTGTTCGAGTGATGAGATGTTGCCGAAGGCCTAATAGCCATGGGGGCAGCATTGTTGGCAGCATTCATTGGCATAGGCCTGTTGAGAGAGTGGCCACCACTACCACGAGCTGCCGGAACATCATGGTTGTGTTTGCCCTCGTAGGTTGTTATTACAGCCCTCAGATCATGAGATGCACGTTCAACATGTTTCCTCACAGGGCATCCTGGATTTGTGCACTTGTAGTAGCTCCTATATATAATGTGAAGTTCAGAAAGTTAGCTTCCAAAGTTTTCATCTTTATGCTGTAAAATATAGTTAAAAAGTACTCCAAATAAATGTTATTTCTAAATTATGAAAGAACAGAAAATATAAAAGTTCACGGTTTAAAGTAGCATATTGAAAAAGGACACCCCACTTCAAGCATAAGCTATATATATCTGCACATATAAATATCAAGCATGGTTTTTGCTATATGTATTTGGAGTACAAGTTAAAACTAAGAATTCCTATTAAAGGAATTAATGAAGCATAGGCAAGAACCACTATATTTTCTAAACCAGGACAATAGACAACATGTACTTTATAACATTTGTTGTCTTTCTTAGTAAGAAATAGGATAATGCAAATGCTTAGAGTACAATAAAGACTTTCATAAAAGCATGACACCTTTTCCAGATGGGGAAATTTATCAAAGAAAATGGATGAAGTCATAAAAGTGAGTTTTTTTTTACCTTGGATTAGGATTTCCCTTCACCACCTTTTGGCCATATTTTCTCCATCTATAACCATCATCAAGAATATCGATATCACTAGTTGTTTGAACAACTACTCTAGGCTCTCGAACTGTCCTACTTCCTGGTGCAGATATGATTTCATTTTCACTATCTCCTCTCCTGGAAAAATGAACAAAAAAAATTAAAAATCATCATCTTTTTAAACAATCTTAGAAAACCAAACAACCAATTCACAGAATTTCACAAGTAAAGTTACCATCTTTTGGAATCAGGTTCATCTTCTTGGAACTCATCACCACCAGATTTACTCTTCTGAGAGCTCTGCTCAAAATCATCATCCCCAATGGAAAGTGATGAATTCTCTGGAGTTGCAGCTGAATCCATTTGTCCAGTTCCATGTGAGCTATATGACTGATCCAAGATTTCATTTATTGGAGGATTTATATCCTGGATTGGCTGCGAAGAAGCTGATGTCATCGACGATGATCTCCGAGTTGACTGAGGCTTGGGATGAGTATGACTACCCTTGTATACAATCTCAGTTATTTGGCCTTCTAATGACCTCTCAACTTTCTTCTTCATTGGGCAATTGGGAAATGTACACTTGTAGTAACTTCGCGGATTTTCACTCCCTTTCACTTGTTTCTGTCCATATTTTCTCCAATTATAACCATCTTCAGATCTTTTCTGTTCCCTTATTGATTGTGATGGTTGATTGTATTGATTAAAATCTGATTGAAATCCACTTTGAGGATTGGTTTGAACGGTGGCAATCTCAGCGGAGAAGCTCTGCATAGGTGGAAATTCAGATTTTAACATAGAATTTCCTTCTTTCCTGGTAGGTTCTTGATAACTCCATGGCTGTTGCTCCTATCAAATAATCAGATAAACACCATTAGTATGAATTAAATAAACAAAAATAAAATTGAAGTTGACTTGAACAAACCAAAAATATCTAAACATACAGAGGTTATTGTGGTGGTTTGAGATGGAAAGATTGTTGTGGATGATGTTGGAGGCATTTGAGGTGGCTGGAAAGAGAAATCTGAGTAATTTTTTTGTTCTTGTTTGACATCTTGTTGCTGCCGCTGCTGGCTGTTATTGTTGTTGGTAGAACTTTTATTCCAATTGAAAGCCTGAAATGGAAAAGTCCCAGTAGTAGGAGATGGCAAAATCTGCATAAATTACATCAAAAGGACCAGTTAGACACTGAAATTGAACACCAGATGTTCATCAAACAGCAAGATTTGAAAACCGATATCATCGTTGAATTTCATTCGAATTCCTCTTTAGAGTTACAAAAACTAAAAATTTATAAACTTAATTATACTCTGGAATTAAAACAAACATCTCATGTGCATCAGAATCCAGTTTTTTACACTGAAAATTCAAGTGGGTTAACATTTGATTTCCTCTTTGAAGTTACAAATACTGAAAAAGCTAGAACTGGGTTATACTCCAAATCAAAACAAACAGCTCATGTGCATCAAAACCCAGAATTTAAACACTGAAAATCCAACTGTGTTTATATTAATTTCCTCGTTAGAATTATAAAAAAATCGAAAAAAAGCATGAAATTCGATATATACACACATATATGAATATAAGCGCACATACGTTTGAAGAAGAGAGGAGGACAGGGGAGTCCAAGAGCTCAGCAGGGCTTAAACCAGGAGGAATAGAGAAGTAAGAAGAAGGAGAAACAGAAGGCGGAGAGATTGGTAGTGAAGGAGGTGGAATTGACTTGAATTTTGGGACACCAGAGCCAGTTCTCTGGGCTATACGATCGCCCAGTCCGCGACTCACGGCGGCAGCTCCGCCGCCGTTGGTGGTGGAATTAACATCTCCGCCGGAGTTGAGGAGATCGGAGAAAGAGCTGGTGGACATGAACGAGAAGGGGGACGATGATGATGTGGGGTATGAATTTGCAGAAGTCTCTAAGCTCCCTGAAGAAGTCATCAGAGGGAGAAATGAAAAAACAGAGATATAAAAATACACAGACAGATACAGAAAAAGAGAGAGAAAGAGAGAGAGAGATAAAATAATGGGGGTTTGTTAGATTGATTGTGGGAATGAAAGACTAAAAGAAGGGGAAGAAGTTGGAGATGAACACGTATTGAGAGTTGAGACAGAGAAAGAGGAGGGTGAAGTTAAGGGGCTTTTTTTGTTTTCTTTCTCTCTCTATAAATCTCTTTAGAGAGAGAAAATAAGTTTAGAGAGAGAAAATGGCAGTAATGATGTGGTATTTTCCTGGAAGAAGAGAGGATATGTTTGACTGTAAAAATTATAAATTTTTCCCTTTTCTTTTTTCTATTTTAATTTAACTTTTAAATTTATTTCTCTTGGTCAAACCTCGTGGGTTTGACTGAGATGGTGATGGCGGCTGGGTGGTAGATAAAATATAACCAGTAGTTGTAGCACATTTTTCATTTTCCATCTATCCTCTTGCTTTGCCCATTCATGTTTGAGATTTAAATCTTATTTACTTAAAGTTGTAAATTGGATTTAAAATCGAGTGACACAATACCCATTCAAATATTTGAGGATTATGTTGTATTTGAAAGAGTTGGGGTTTCATAGTAAAATGAAGTGAAATTGCATTCAAAATATTTATCTGAAGTTCAAGTTAATATCTAGAGTAGAAAATCATAACTTAAAAAGTATTTATTTACGATCACCTTAATTATAATATATTTTAATAATTTAATTAATGATTTAATTGTATGCATAAAACGAATATACAAAAATAATAATAATATAGAATTTTAATAGATTTGAAATTTTAGAAAAAAATTTATGTAAAAGAGCAAGTTGTGTATATCTTTTTTATGACTTAGATTTAAAAAAAAAAATTAAATCTATGAAAAATGATAAAGTTATAACGAAATTGAGTAAAACTTAGCGTGTTTTAATATTTTTATCTACTCTTTCGATCCAACAATTGAATTGTTGATTAAATTAAAAAATATGTTATATAAAGTAACATACCAAAAACAAATTTCTAAGATCAAGCTTAAACGCTTTTTACTTAGATGAGAATGGTTGGATTTGAAGTATTTAAACTTAAGCCTAATAATATTCCGAGTTAAACCCTTTAAGTATATATATAGTCGAATACATTTTAATATAATCAATTAAATATCAATTGCACATCATAATAATACTTAAATGTGAATCAAGCTCTTATTAGATTGATAATCTATGAGCCAATCGAACAAATAAATATTTTTTAATAAATACTCCGTATGTATTTATCTCAAATTACTAATAATCAATGTTACTAATGATACTCAATCAACAGAGTTCTTAAATATATTGATTACTGAGCATTAAATTGATTTCAATTGGATTATTGAGTAAGGATGACAATTTCACCCGAATTATTAATACTATAAGGTCAGAATAAGATATGTGATTTAACATTTCACCCAATTTAATTCCAATTCCAACTCGTTTACATATAAAACATAATTTATAATGATTTTAAAAGATTTTGTAAAAGAATAATATAAAATAAAAAAATAAAGAGAAAAAATAAATAAATTAAAAATAATAATTTTGAGTAACAGAGCGAATTTGGGGGACTATAAAATTTTAGCGAGTAGGATTTGAGAACAGTTCCCATCATGCTTATTCTTAAGTATTTACATGGACTAAATAAGTTAATTAATTTTATCTTATTGAACTCAGCTCAAGCAATAACTCAAGTCGAATCATATTGAATACTAAATAATTCACCGCAAATAAATATGAAATAATTTGTTTACCATATAAATGAAGCATTTGTTAAGTGATTTTTATCTCAAAATTTTAGTTATTATAGAGACTTGATATTCAACTTGTTTAAAACGGAAAAAACTTTTCTAACTAAATCCAAAATGCACATTTAAAATATTTATGGTAAGCAAAAAACTAAAAAGTGCTTTTAACACCATCTTATACATAAATAATCCGGAAACAAGTAGTTCAAAATGGGAAATTAGTGTATTAATGAATATGATCCAAATTTGTACTAATCATAGACTCACAGAGTCGCAGTAAGTAAAATAATTGATAAATTTATGCAAAAAGAGAATTAACCATTAAAAGAAATTGTAAGTTTAGTCTTATCAAAATTTCAAAATGAGACATCTTATGCAAGTCTGCTACCAAACTATTGTCTGGTAAATAAACGGGGAGAAAGAAAATAATTATTGGGAAATTAGTTGACTTTAAATTATTATTGTTGTTATTAATTGGTAATGAATGAGAGAGAATTAAATAAAATAAGTTGTTTGAATAGCATCCAAACACGTCCCAACAGCTGCTAGTCAGATTACTTAACTTAGATACTAACCGCAATGCTTTTATTATTATTTTTATTTTGCTTACAGAAGCTTAACTGCTAACTATACTTTATTACGTCAATTGGTCACAATCATGTATTTGTGCCAAGTAACCTCTATAATTAAATGTGTATTTTTAATTTATAATCAGTAATCAAATTATCGTAAAACATATTTCTTTCGCAAAGATAATCTTTCTTTATTATTTTTGTAGCTATTATATGAATTTAGCATATATTTGGCATTTTGTTTACTAAAATAACAATTACTAGCTATTATAATGTGAAATTAAAATTACACACACAAGCACACATATTAATTAGAAATTATGTGCTACCAAAATAAGTTTAACATCTTCTATGGATGTATAAGGAATAAATTGAAAAAAGTTCACATCTAAAACTAATGAAAAATTGATGGGTAATCGCGTATAATTTTCCTTAGAATTAAAATATTTCGTAAATTGACGATTCTCTCTATATAAAATATTTTTTTTATGAAGAAGAAAATATTAAGAATGTTTTTGTCACAAAAAAGCATTCCATCCATTTCGACAACAGATGTCCCGTTTATAATTTCGCAATCAATAGCAAATTCTTGAGATAACTTAAAAAATTAAAAATGTCACATGGTAATGAAATTAATTTCTCAAAGTTATTAATACTTTTGGAGCTGTAAATCTTGTATTTCATGTCTCAGCTCTAGGTATTAATAATTTTTTTTTTTTATAATTTCACCTTTCAACTTTAAAGTAAGATAATTCCTTTTGTATATTACTATTTACTTAAATATTCAATTACTTAAGAATTTTTTGAGCTACTATTTACTCATCGCTATTTAGATAATACACACTTCCTCGTAGTCTCGTACATCAATGAGCCATATGTAATTAAATATAAAAGTCTATGGGAGGTGTTGGAGGTAAATCAGTGATACTATACCATTTATAAAATACGAAAAAGATACGAATAACAAATTATAGGAAAAGGACGACTGCTTTTGGGATAATCTTATTTAATTTTGTATGATATTTTGTGGAGAGAGAGAGAGAGAGAGAGGGAGGGAGGGAGAGAGAGAGGGAGAGGGAGAGGGAGAGGGAGAGGGAGAGTAGATAACTAAATATTGTTATCACAATAATTCCAGTACACTATATTACAAAATTTTGAATTGTATTTTGTAACAAAATGGTTGTTCACAATAATCCTGAGGCATAAATCATGAAATACCAATATAGAATATACTGTGTACGTACTAGAAATGATCTACAAAAATAAGTATACATTATCACAAAAGTCCAAATAATTTAGATAATCTACTCCAAAAATTCAATAGTTCCTAATAAAATGTATCTGCATCTATTTGTATACATTTTTGTATACATATATAATAACATTAATATATATATTTTTTAAATATTAAGCATCCGTATATATCAATAACTCTTACTAATCTCTCTTATATTACGTCACTCTACAAAAATATTATTGTACGTTAATTTTTCAATTTTCTCACCCACCTTAAAAATATTACTACACGTTAATTGTTCAACATCTTTCCACCAGCCATTGTTAACTTATTAATACTTTCTGATATCTCTTTGTAAAAATTCTTTACAATAACCTTTTAAATCTTTCTCCATTTTAACTAGAAAATTCTGTTAAAAATGTCCATCGTTTCCTTAATAATTGATACGTACGCGATGTCTTACTTAAAATTAAATTATTAGACAAATTTAGGAGATTAAATCACCTAATATCTAAACAAATAATTAAGACAAAAAATTTTAAAACAGTGATTATACAATCACGTCTCAATGACACTAGAGATGACTCGTATGACATATCAGATGAGCTAATGCCATATATATTCATATATATATATATATATATATATATATATATATATATATATATATAAATATATATATTCTAGAAGAGGGTAAAGTTGGCCCAAAAACTTAAAAGTGAAAGCGCGTTTTGTGTATATGTATAGACGAAGGACCAGGTCAGCCGACCGACTATATTTTCTTCTGTAGAAAAATTTGATCTCCTTTTGGCACTTTGCAATGTAAATATTTTGTCACATTGCACATCACATTTGATTTGCATTCTTACTTCTGACTATATATTCTTCCTAGTACTCTCTGCTCTCTCATGTCGTAATATTATCTTTTCTATTTTTTATTTACCGAGGGTTTCACGAATTTTAGTACGATATTTTTATATATCTATATGTTTTCAGATTTGTTTTCGGTCACACAAAATATCGTGAATATTTTAGAAATATAATAGTTTAATATATTTTGATGTGTAACAATCGGGACAAACGGAGGTATAAATAAAGTAAGAAAGTCACATATAGTAATAGCAGAAAAATTCAAGTTAGGGCCCCCAAAATTAAATCAAGAAGAGAGCTCCCTTTATACATGAGTTAAATTTTTATTTTTTTTGGAGACTATGAATTACACATTTTTTTGAATGACAATTTTACTATTTTGAATAATACGTTTTTGTTGAATATTTTCGTTTCTCATGCTTTTACACTCATTTAATAAGTAACCTCTTGTAACGCATACTACTGATACTTGAAAAGAAACTCATCATTCTTCTTTTAATAAAATACTATCTTCCGTATAAATTGCAACCACATTGAAAGCAGTACAGGTTTCTTTTCCTTCAAATATACGATTTAATTTTTTTGATAATATACTATATGTAACCTACATTTGAGCTACTAACCACTCTCATTTCTTGAAATCTTTATAAAAGTAACAACATAGAGATGCAACTCCATGCATGTCCCAAAAATCCAGGCAAATAAAATAAACATCCACAATTGGAGCTACAAAAGATCTACATGATTACATAAACTCCCCCGACTTTCTGCTGCCCATAAAATGAACCGAGGGACTAGCAATAGAATCAGTAGAACGATTACTTCTTGGCATAAGCTATAGCCATAGGATACTGAGGACTGATTTTGAAGCCTTGGAGAGCCTGCATGGCCACTGAGGACTGGATATCATCTTCAAACTCTATAAACGCAATCCCTGGCTTGGCGTCAACCATTCGGACTTCCCTAAAACCAGGGTATTGTTGGAAGAGAACTTCCAGCATATTGTCTGTCGTTTCATGTGGCAGGTTCTGGATGAATAGTATATTGTTTGGAGCAGCAGTATCTTGTGTACTTGGCTTACCTTGGCGACCCTGCACGCAACAAGCAAAAGCCAGCCATTATGACGATGTCAGAATCATTTTAAAAGGAAATAATAATTCATAATGTGTTCATTTGTGTTTTTGTTTGTGTAATTCATGTTTGCAAATGTATGTGTTAAAATTGTAAGCTAAACAGGATTTCAGGAGTGAGAGAAGAAAGAGGGGAGAGAGAGGACGAGATGATTTATTTTATCAGATTTAACGAGAAAAGATAATACATGTACCATTGGGCCTCCATTAGTGTCGGCTCTAACGCCATTAGTCCCGGCAGATGGCTGTGTCTCTTGTCTCTTTCTTTCAGCTGGACACGCAGATATGGTCAAAAAAGGACAATAATCACTACCATAAAAACAAGCCCTTTATGTAAAAACCATTCTTAAAAGGTCAAAACAGAAAAGAACAAAATATGTATTGTAAATTTTTTGTGGTCAAGTCCATCAAATTATAGGATACTCAATCAAGCTAATTGTTAAGATCCTAACAACTCAAAACTGAAAGATCTCAAGAGAACTGGTGCTAGAACACCAATACCAATCTCACTACATAGAATCTCATAGCATTAGAATAGTGTTGGACTTGGACACATGTCAAACATCTTAATGTATTGGGAAATACCAGAAAACTATTTGATACTTCTCTTCTCAGGGCTCATGATGTGGGGAAAGAAAACCTTGATATGCTTGGAACATCAATCAAAACATTACCAATATGACCCCTACACCTAGCCTTGTGAACAAAAAGCCCCTATCAGCGCTGCACACGACACCTAAAACATATTGGATTCTTATACAACTTATTTGAGAATTCTGGGATGTGTTAATGCTTGAACAACCCCATAACTACTTAAGTTACTAGAGTGAGTCACCAAAATTTCTGGATACTTGGAACAGAAAATTTCAGTACAATTACCTTTTTTAACAAGTTTCACATTCTCAACAAAGAATTACTAATGAATATGTGTGGGATCAGTCATATCTACAACAGGAGGCTCAAAAACTGAATACATAAATATAATACTCCCCACTCCAGAAAGAAAGAAAAGAAAAGAAATGGGGAAACAAAAAAAGGACCAATATACTTTCTGACAACATGAGTATTTGATGTTCTCATAGGGCAATGGATTCCACACAAAACTCCAAGTAATTGTTTTTGGTTATTATCGTTAAAACTTGATAAAACCATAATCTAAAAAATAATGTCTAAGTGCAACCTACAAAACAATACTGATTCAAAAAAACAAGCCAGTGGAAATATCAGGATATTTCACAAATTTATGGAGCAATTTCTATGTGTAGGAAAATATATGGTTGTAGCTGACAGAGCAGTTGATAGTGGCGACGAGTAAACATAGTATAGCTTGGGACTTTGAAAAGTAAATGATAAAACAGCCTTCGCTAAACATGATAAAACAAATAAACTGTAAAATCCTTAACACAGCATGTCATATTTATACATAAGTGGATTATTAGTAACATAAACTTGCAAAATTTTAAATGACTTAGCACCATATATTTGCTCTCATAATATATAATAGTACAAAGGCAAAGTATCTATTGTTTTCTAATTCTAATGCAGCATCTGGATGCTCTATTGAAGCAATTCAGCTGTGTTTGTTTGTGTCTACACTAATCCTAGAATTGTTGTACCATTACCATTTCTGTCAGAGGAAAGTATATTAGGAAGGGCAACTGTCCCTGCTTACTTTCCTAACTGAGCTGTAGAGTCTCTCTCATATGATTTACTGCTTTGTTCATTTGTTGGCTAGTCTTCCAATTTGAATATTTAATCTTGAATAATGAACTAGTGGCTTGATTTTAACTATATTCAATAGTAACTCGGCACAAGAAAAACAGTGCACCAATTTCTAGATTACAAAACAAAACTACTAACTGTTACTACCATTTGATACACATACACACACACACACACGTCTTCTTACACAGAATATACAATTTATACTAAAATTAATTATAAATAAAAACTCCATTCATCTGCTTGAACCTTTGGTTCAATAACCACTCCATTTTTATAAATTGTGTTTTATGAGTGAAATTATTCCCTAACAGAGCAAAAATTTGACATGAACTCTCAATTGGAATATTTATTCTTAATTGATGATTAAAATTTTCACTTTTTCTTTTAGTATATAATAATTTTATGAATTTTGACGGTGCGCCCCATCCCTAAATCCCCACATCTACATTAATTCCTATCATCCTGTGCCCTAATTTTTTAAGCAAAACTATTTGTGAAAGGATCATGTCATGACAGTCTGACAGTGTACATCAATGTCAAAAATATATAGTCTTTAAATAAAAGTTGTACCCACAGAAAATAAGGATTAACCTTGTATCTGTTGTTTGTTTTTGTGTAAAGGAAGAGAGTAAATTAGTATGAATTTGACTGACCTTTTTCCTCTTGCTTCTTTTTCTTATCGCCCGGAACGAAAGAACCATCTGCTTTAGCAACACAATCTGACTTTGTTTTCGCATATTGGATCCGCTATACATTAAAACATGGAGTCATATTAGACACATTAAATTTATATCACATGTGCATATGGTATCTAACTTTTTGTTTATATGAACCAAATGAGATGATCTAATAAAATACACTAGGGTCCACTAGCACCAAAAAGTTCTGTGATTCACAAAGCACGACCAGCACCTTTTACCAGTTAAGGTGTATCGTAATTTGATGGATATGAATCATGAGACAGTATAAAAAGATTCCTAAAAGTGTTCTGTATAAAGCACCTGTTATCTGGGCAATGGAGTTCTTCTTCCAACAATTGTTGTCCACAACTTACGTTTTCTAATTAGTGATACTAAACTACGCTAATTACCAAGAGCCACCTGCAACTATTTGTAGAGATAAAGGATGCTGACAGAAGGGAGTAATTGCAAGAGAAGTTCGAGACTGAAATGTGCATCAAATTAAAACCAAATGCGTTATGATCCTCGTAATGCTAGTAAGGTAACATTGTGCCAAAATTTTGTTATTGCTACAAAAAACTTTAGAAAATACAATTTGACAAACAAACAAATTGATCAATTCCATAGAAGTTTAAGCTTGAAGTGCAATGATTCACATGCATCAAAAAACTATATGATAACTTGAAGTATTAATATAACTCACCATAGGTTTATCATAAAATGGAAAATTTTGCATTTGCCGAACTGCATTACTGGCGGCAGTAACTTCACTAAACACAATCCATGCTTGTCCTCGAAGCTTGGCTGTCTTCAATGCAACAATGTCCAAAATCCTTCCATACTGCGAGAACAAGGCGTAAAGAGACCTCTTCAACTCTGTCAAATAGATTTAAAAAATGTGAAAATTGCTCAATTCCATAGTAAATTTCAGAACTACTTTTGCTACAATTAGTAAAACTAAAAGAGGAATCAAAAAATAGGCCAAGCCATGTTCCAAACTAAGTGTATATTAGTGGAACTGTTACATAGAGAGCATAAATCAGTAACGTCATTAATAAATCAACACTATGCAGCTACTCCATGTCTCGAAAGCCAATCCCTAATAAAACCCACCTGCATCTAAAAGTGTTCCCAGAAGTAATACACGCTTCTGAAACCACAATTGAAGCACTATGAAAAAGCTTGTACAGACATTAGCCAAAATATTTGCTTAAACAATCAGGGGCAGGAAAGCAAAAGTCCCAACGGAAGGCAAATTTAAAATTCAACAACAGCTTCACATGACCCACTATCTCTGAGCAACTAAATGAAGGAAAACCAGATTAAAATTGCACAGATAAATACTGGCAAAATTGTTCAAATCCGTCCGCAACTCGTATGATCCAACTTCTAGAATAAACGCATAGAACGTTTTCTCCAATACTGAAGATTGTTTACTAAACAAGGATCTAACTCGAATGGTACCTTCTTTCTTGACCTTCTCGTTGAGATTCTTTACGTATATCGTCTGATTGGGAGGTATATCTGCAGTTAGCATTGTTGCTGCCCAGCTGATTCTTCTTCTTCTTTGCTTGTGTTTGTGTAGTTTGAGAAGAGAGAGTGATGTTCAAAGTTCGCACCAGTTCGAGCCCTAAAAATCTAATGTAAAAAGCTCAAATCTTGAAATACTGGGCTTGTGAATATTGTCAATATCGGACGTGAAGTACGGCCCATATATCATAGCCTTCGTGGCTTATAGCTCATTCGTATTTTCGTTTGGATAAATAACAAAAAGTTCTCTGGCATACGGTAAACATAAAATAATTCTCGTCACATTTTCGTATATTTCTATTTTTTTTGTGCGATTTATATTAGTATGTTAATATTAATTGAGATAATGTTATAACATTAATATTACTATATGATGCATTATTGTACTATATACAGCGTAACTTTAAATTACAAATACTAACATTATATATAGTAATATTAAAAAATATATAATACTCTGTAACATAAACTTAATGAAAAGGATTAAAACATATAGAAATTGAACGAGAATTATTTTTTTCAACATATACCATTCAAGAATTACACCGATAAATTATGGCAATATTATTCGTCAACTGGTGCATTAAAAATTTTATTCACCGTTCAGTGTACAATTATTATTTACAAAATTAAAATTACATATGTAAAATTATTATATATAAAACTAAAGTTATTATTTATTAAAAAATATCAAATTTTGAATTGATTATATCAAAACTAATGTTGTTATTCATGTTACTAATATAACATGTTATTTTATTATTTTAGATTTGTTATGAATAATTTTTTTTAGTATATGCGGAGCAGTAATTTTACTGATAATAACCGATAGTAACTGTAAACTACAGGATGCACACATAAACTAAACGCTATTGGGCAATATAAACTTTGGGTCGGGAGCACCGACATGTAAATGCCTCATTTCGTACTTTTCCCCAAATTTTATAAATGAAGTAATTCGATCCCAGCCCAAACTATATAAATCATTACTCCCGAACAGATCTCAGTTTTAAATAGAAGGATAAACATTTCGCACAGAAAAAACATAATCCCTCGGTTCCAAAAAATAATAACATTTAAAAATAAATTTTGTTATACAAATATAATAATATTTATTTAATTTTTCTTATTATAATGTTATATTTTTAAAAATTTGTCATTATAATCTTCTTATATTATCTTTAATTAAATATTTATAACAAATTTAATGAGAAAATTTTATTATTGTTACATATAATACTTAATCAAATATGCACCCGTTTGTTTTAGATTTTAAAAAAATTTAGATTTTAATAGTCTTATAAATATTATTAAAACTTATCTTTTGGAAATAAGTTGAAACAAATAGCATTCTTTGCAAATGGACTATTTTAGTTAATTATCTAACTGAACAACACTGTTACTATTTTTGTGGAATAGATGAAATGATGCTTAATCATATTTTTATTATATTTTTGTCACTGTAAAATGCTATAACATCAATAACTTGTATAAATAAATGTACATAAACATATGTATTAAATTATCAACTATTAAAATTTTAATTGTAGGCCTATTAGGGTTCACAAATTTCTTATAAGATTTAGTTATATTAATTTGTACAAATTTATTTGTGTATAAGTTAATATCCATTGCAAGACTCGGTTATTATTATATCTAACATTTTCATGATAAAATATTCTTTTCAAATGATTCATCAAGTATGGAAACCCCCCCCCCCCCCCTTCACCCCACCCTACCCCCCGTCAAATCGAAATTCATTTCATTTTAGCACAAATAAGCAGTTTCTATTATTGTTAATGGCATAAAAGAACCAATTTAGAGTTTTTGGATTGCATTTTTTTTACGACACCATTTTCTGGTGCAACTATAGTGCGTTACAAGTTTCGAGAACCTTTCGTCTCATGTCATCTTTATTATTCCCTTCAAATTTAAGCATATTCGGGAACATGCAGCTGTAAATAACTTTTGTCGTTGCACCAAAAAAAATTAAATTACTAACTTTTGTTGTATTTTTTCTTTATTTTAAAGAAACATAAGTCAGTATTATATTAAAAATTACTAATCGGTAGTTTCATGATTTCTAAAGATGACAATTTTATCCGATCTATTAATTTTTCGTCAAATTCCGATTTTAATAGGATATAGGGTTAGGGTAGGGTATGGAATTTACCATTTCACCCCATTTAACTCCCACTCTGATCCGTTTATATATAAAATATATTTTATAATAATTTTAGAAGATTTTGTAAGAGAATAATATAAAAAAATAAAATAAATAAAAATAATAATTTTAGGTAACGGGAGGAGGCGAGGGCGGGTTTGGTAGAATTATTAACCGGACGAGGCGAGTTTGGAAGATTATGTAAGTTTAACGGGTAGGGTTTGGGAACAGCTCTCCTGTCCCATACCCTCCCAGTTGTCATGCCTAATAATTTCTTTCAATATATTCATAAATTCTTAAAAATATATTTTTAAATGTATATGACATAAATATCAAATATAGAATATACTTATAAAAATACAGAAAAAACTAAACATATAAAAATATTTTTTCACAAAAAATATAAATTCAGATTGTCGCAAATTGGGCGGAAGTTGTAATAAATGGCACATAGCCAGGACAAAGAGAGTCGGAAATAACGATGACTCATTACCCTGCGCACACCGGCGCATATTAACGATTACCAAACCCTTTCCCTGTTGTATTTGTTCAATGCTCTACTACTCCTATCTACCTTATCACTCTCGCACCAAACTCACTCCTCTACAGACGACCCGGATAAAACTCGCCGGCAATCATCTCCCCAACATCCGGCGACAAGAATATTCCGGTCCGGCGAGACACATAGCTACTGTTTCTATGGCCTCAGCATTTTCAGCACAGCTAGTTTTCTCTGCCTCTGGTTCTGCTTTTCAGGTCACCCCTCTTTTTCTATGTTTTTAGCTGGCATAAAAATGTCTGTGATTTCTTTCGATCTCTTTTGATACCCACTTCAGTTTCATAATCTTATATGAACAGAATAAACTTTTTGTTGGGGATTCTTCTTCTTTTGCTTTTATACTCTTTTGGGTATGATGGGGTTTCTGTAAATTTATATATTTATAGATATTGGCTGAATTAATGGACTACATAGATTGTAAATATTGTGTCAGAAATGTATATTCATTTTGTATTCTGTACGAATTTTATGAAGTAAAGCTTGTTTATAACTTGTTTTATTGCGAGTATTGGGTTAAAAGCTTGTCAACATCAGAATAAAACTTCATAGGTTTCACATGTATCTGTGTTCGGGTGGATGGGTGGGAGGGGGTACGGGTAGGTAGGTTATATTTGGAATGTATCTGACAGCTTCTGAGCTTCCCCTTCAATCTTTCAACATTTGAAAATAAAATTTTGTTCCAAAAAAGGAACAATATTTTAATAATTTTTTCATTATAATGTCAAAATTTTCAAAATTTATCATTATACTCTTCTTATATGATCTTTAATTGGACATTCATAACAAATTTAATAGGAAAAACTTGTTATTTCTATATGTAATTCTTAGTCAAATATGTAAAATTAAAAGTCAAATATGTAAAATTAAAATTCGTCAAAAGTTCAATGTTGCTCGTTTTATGGAATGAGATAGAGTATTTTTTTTCTTTCCCCCCGGATCGTGTGCCCCATTTAAGGACCCAAAGCACCTTGCTAATGGTCTTTGTCACGATTAGCATTAATGTGGTATAAATGTTCATTTCTAGTACAAGGAAAAATCGTTGAATTTGTAGAAGCTAGTCGAGATTATTGAGGAAAAGTTGGTGTTTACCATGTTACCTCTTGCTTGAAAGTGTAATTAATAGTGGATATTATATTTCAGTCTTTAAATTTTTTGAAAATTGTAGATAAAATTGTGAACTTCTGATTCCAAAATGCTTGCTAAAACAGGGTAGTGTTAAGCAAGATGGTCCATACGTGGGCATGCGACCTGTAAATTCTTGTTCTGTGAAGCAGCAATCAAGTAATTCCTGGAATTCAACAAGGTTCTTAGGAAGACCTTTGACATTATGTCTGCCAACAAAACAACCTTCAGCAGGGTACCGAAGATTGACGTGCACAAACTCAGCGACAAGTGTAAGTATATTTGTTATTGATTTCTCTTCTCTAAAAATATTTATAAATAGATATTTATTTGTTTGTTAAACTTAATTGCAAATTGACTATATATCCTTCTCTCGCCTACTCACCTGTATTGCATTCTTCCCGGTTGGTTAGAAGTCTAAGTATTCTAGTTAACTATCTCTCAGTCTTTCTAAACAAAATCATTAAATTTCACTATAATTAGAAAGCCAGAGCTGCCGATGGGTGCAAATTTTGGAAAGCAGGCCAATTGAAATAATTGGTCTTAGTCTTTGAGAATCCTTTATAGTGAATGGTATCAAGGATTCTATATGTCACTTAAGGTAATTGAGGGCTGAAACTGAAACATTTAGCCTTTTAAATTAGAATGGTGTATATTCTAACTTCTTTAAATACATGTTCGAAGTTCCGACCATATGTCTCTGCATCGACGTTCAACGTGATTGTTTGTATTTTGAACATTTTAATTTTCCTCCCATTCTTTAGGTTCCAGAAGTACAGGCTAAGGTGACAACCAAGTGCTTCTTTGATGTAGAAATTGGTGGTGAATCCGTTGGCCGAATCACAATGGGCCTCTTTGGAGAAGTTGTTCCCAAAACTGTCGAGAATTTTCGCGCTTTGTGCACAGGCAATTTTCGTTGACATCTTTTAAATTGTCCGGCAAAGTTGTCTATTGTTAAGGAACCTTCTGTCATGTACACTGACAGATGTCCAGGAATATGATGTTTTTGCCAACACATTAACACAATACTTGATAAAGAACTGTCTCCTAAATATAAAATCCTTGCAGGAGAGAAAGGGTATGGTTACAAAGGGTGCTCCTTCCACCGTATCATCAAAGATTTCATGATCCAGGGAGGTGATTTTACCAACGGAAATGTAAGTGCATCCTCCTCCCTCTCCTCTGTATGTGTGTGCTCATATACACATCATAGGCTCATATATGGACCCCCCTTCTTTATGTCAGTGGTTTATGTTATACTCTGCAAATAATATCATTTCAAATTTTGGAGCTAATGGTAGATGGTTGCATAAGTAGAATGACAATTCATAGTTGGTGATGCTTGCAGTGTTTGTTATCTGTAGGGTACAGGAGGAAAGAGTATTTATGGTCCTAATTTTGAAGATGAGAGCTTTGCCTGTAAGTCCTTTCCCTCATCACTGTTATCTTTCATCATCTTTGGCATGTTCATATCGCGTTGCATTTTGTTGCTAATATTTCAAGTTCAATTATTTGCAGTGGCGCATGTCGGTCCTGGAGTATTGAGCATGGCTAATGCAGGTCCCAATACCAATGGGAGCCAGTTTTTCATTTGCACAGTGAAGGTGCTCTAAGTCTTTAACATCTAATATCTTGTTGGTATGTGTAAGCACACAATATTATGAGGCCAAATATGGTTCACACATATGCTTCACCCGCTAATCTTTAAGTTACGGAGAGTATCTGCAGGCTCAATCTTGATTTTGTAACCATTTGCTGGTGGGGGGAATCCTATATCTCTAGGCTAAACCATGGTTACATCATGATTCCTACCAAATCTGAATTTAAAAAGGGACATCGTCAAGGGCAAATAGTTGATATACGTAGTTACATGATAAGTGAGCAATGGTATCAGTTTGTTATTTTGTTAATGTGCTTCCATGGAGAGAAGGATGATCGTATCTCGTGGTTGTTCTTAATCTTTTGCAATACATCTTTCTACAAGTAGTTATGGTTAGAATGAGGACACAATTTGGTATGAGTTGACCGAAACTTGTTTATTCAACACTGTTAGAATCAATTAAATAAATAATGTTGCTTATTGAGAGTAAAATTTCAATAAGAATATGCGGCTAATTATATTCCCTTTCTTTGATGTCTAGTGTCACATGTCCTTTTGGTGATTAGCCCTTTCGTACATTCCATCTTCTATGTCGTGTAATTGCTCAACTTATAGCTAGGGTACCAATGGAAATCATAGTAACAAAGAATTCACATCTTAATTTAAGTTATCCACAATAGAAGTAAGTTAACTTGGAAAGAGAGGAAAAAGGTTTTCTGCCCCTGCCCCTATTGCCAGTCTTTACATGTCAAGGTCAACATAACTAGTAAATACTTCCAGAGTTCCAGTTATCCAACAGTGGCGAGTTTCTTAGTATCATTTTGCTTTTATATCAAAATACTTACGATTCACTTAATTGTTTTATTCTTTTGGGTTTGAATCTTGGAATTAACAAATGCTTTGAATTTTGTAGACTCCATGGTTGGATAATCGCCATGTTGTTTTTGGACATGTCATCGACGGAATGGATGTTGTTCGGAAGCTTGAAGAGCAGGAAACAAGTAGGTCGGATGCTCCTCGGATGCCATGTAGAATCATTAACTCTGGGGAGTTACCAGTTGAGGGCTGATTTTTGTCAACTTACCATAACATGGTGATAATCTATTGAGGCGACTCATTTTTGGTCTGTTCAAACTTGTTCTTGAAGCGTGTACACTGTTTTTAAAAGTTGTCTTGTTCCGAAATTATATGATGTAGGGTTAATGGTAAATTCAAAAGACATTTTATGAGCACAGTTTTCTATGTACACAAGATCTGAATGGTCTGGCTGCTATGTTCATGAGCACAATCCAGTGATCCACAAGTCCCAGTCTTGTGTTTAATTTGGTTTTGGATGGGGTTGATTTGTAACAAATCTTCACATGCCATTGCAAGTTATGCCTACTAATTTTCATGGAACTTTTAAATTCCATTATTTTGGAGAGATTTCAATTTATGGCACCGTTCACTGTGTTCAAAAAGCTCTCTACACCACACAAATAAATATATTCGGGTAAAATTTTGGAGGTACCCGAGTCTTTCCTAAAATTTATAGAAAGCGCACTTGCAGTTATTTACCATTTTCCCTTTTTTCCATGCGTTTGTTAATTAATATTTAAAACATATGTATATTTTATACAAATAGCAAAGATATTGTTTGAGGTGGTGAGCATAGGATACGCCAAACGTCGTAATTTTCCAATAATTTTGGTAGTGCTTCTTGTAGTAACAATTATGCAACTCAATGGGTTAAAAGATGAACGCCTAAAGTAACATATTCTGTTCAATCATATTTTATCTATCTATAACTTTACATGTCTTTTTTTTCCTGAAAGAAAAAACACGGAAATCATCAAGTCGTTGATTTTATGGATGGACAGTTAATATGTTTTGTTTTTCAGAAAAAATAAAAATAAAAATGCGAAAGCCATCAAATTGCTAATTTTATGGATGAACCGTTAAAAGATTAGATTGAATATAATATGATAGTCTCGTACAACCTTATCTATGGTCAATTCTCATCTACTCAAATATTTCTACTAGAAAAAAGTTACGCCAAAAGAATAATTTGTTTTAGAATGGTGTTGAGAACATTTATCTATACACAAATAAACGTGTACAAATTGATATGGTTAGATTTTATAAAGAATCGATGAATTCTAAAAGACTTAAATTTTAAAAATTAATAATTTAAAATTTGACGCATATATATGTGTATACCTATATTTATTTTATTTGTTGGTATATCTAATATTATTATTTATTTATTAATTACATAAGTGTAGCATTTGCACCCATTTCCTTTTTGGTTGTGTTGTGTTACTAAATTTATAAGTTGGTTGCCATATTCAAAATTTAGTTAAGCTAACCTATCGGATGATCTTTGTATCTACCGGGTCCCTCTTCCCCCATTGTTTCATCCCAAGTCATATACTACCTCCGTTCCTACTATCTATTTCTAAAGATTTTAAAATATACATTAAATGTGTATTGTCGATTTTTACATGTATCGGGAGTTGTTACTATATAATTAAACTTTTGAAGGATACACATCATTAAGAATTAGTAGGATTATATTTTAACTTTTAAATAAAGAGGAACACTAATTTATATTTACTTCGTTCAATTTTATATATCATATTTGACATTTATATTTATTTAGAAATAATTATCGTACACAATATTTAAAAAAAAATTAAAATTATAATTGTATATATTACCATCACATTTAATACACAAGTTTAGTTTTGAATATTTATAACATTTATTATAAAAAAAGATAAACATGTAGTTTTACATCAACATTTATTACAAAATGATAGTATTAATATTATTTCTTAATAATTTATAGATTCCAAAAACGATATATAAATTTAAACGAAGAAAATAAATCTTATCAATTTGCATATAAACATATGGATACAAAATGAGGTGTCTTGAGTCTTTTAACGGTCCACATCCTAAAATTTAGTACATAAACACACGTATATACAAACTGTGGTGAAGTGCCTAAACTTTTAGGAGTCCACATCATAAACCTATCTTATCAATTTATACATAAATACATATATACAAACTGAGGTAAAATGTCTTAACTTTTTAAAAATCCGCGTATTAAAAATAAATGATTTAAAATTTATCACACATATATTTGTGTCTCCAATATTATTATTGAATAATATATTGCTACATGAATTACACATAGTAATTCGTAATTCCTTTTTAATCATTTAATAAGAATCACTGGGCTTAAATTCATTCAAATGAAAGAATCAAATTAAATATGTCCAGTGATACTAAATTCGCACCAGACATTCACAAACACCACATTTGTAGTCAATGATCAAAAGGATAACAAAACAGAATAATTTAGCAGCAGCAATTTTGAATTCTTTAGGTGTCCAATATTCCAAAATTTGATGGTACATAGAACTTAGAGCGGAAGCGTCAAATCTCTTACTACTAATTCAATGGAACACCTTCGCTTTTCTGCTTTAAATGGGGATTGAATGCGTTGGGTTTCTACCTTTTTTTTGTACAAGTTCGATAATGTCGGGAATAAACTTTACAGAGTTAAAAGTGTTTTCGTTTTCTTGGACTGTATTTAATGATTTCTTGGAGTAGGATAAATGAAAAAAAAAAACAAACAAACCTAAAGACCAATGTAAATACAATAATCGCAGAAATGTAGATAAATAATGTCACCATACCATCATAGGGAGTCATTGCTAGCGTAATGAATTAATAGAATAAATAAATAAATTAGTTTATAGACCAGGTTTTGATTTATTGGTTAAAAATAATGTCCGAAAGAAAGTTAAGTGGAATGTAATTATGTTTAGCATCTATACAAGATCGATCAAAATAATATATAGAATAATCAAAAGTTAGGGACGAGTTTAGGTATGGGATAATAGAATATTACCTAAATCTGGACGGAAAATACTCTAAATAGCCAGAAACACAATAATGAATTTATGATGGACATTGTGACTGCTTGATATGGTAATTATTTTTTGGTTAAACCATCTAAGTATTCGATAGTATATTTGAACTCCGATTAATTTGAATTTGAGTTAATTCGGATTCCGTAAATAGGGATGTTTAAACACAAACAAATTCAAAAGAAAAACTCATAAATTAATTAGAAACTGGCACTTGGACAATTTTATTATATTGTCTCTTACTTTTTTCAGTAAAACTCATCTATTTATTTTGTCTTTATGTGTTTTTGTGAGTTTTTCTTGTAATTTAATTTATGTATATAGATATATTATTGAAAAAATGAGATTAGGTAAATCACACACACGCATGTATATATATATATTATAGTTCATTTGCTATTTTGATTTTGTTACTAAAAATTTAGATGGATGAGAGAAATAACCTTATTTTAAAGTTGGAACACACTGAGTCAACTTGTGCACACAATAAAAGCTCGGAATATGCCACAATCATGGGATGGGATTCCCTAATCAACTCCCGTTGGCAAATAATGCTGTTTATTGCGTCAAATTACAAAAGATTATATTTAATAGTTTCTTCAAATGCTGTTGGAAATGTACTTCTCATTTGCAGGTTTCTTCGGAGGGTCTCTCTAGGTGTTACCTTCTTGATGACTATCAAGACCGAAACATTTCTCGTTTAATTTGAGTTTTGCATGTGATAACAAAAATAAATAATCACTTGCTTTTTTACTGTCATTTATTGCATATATTTTGTTACTTTGATCTAATTGTATGTTATACCACATGTTTTATATTTTAAGCTTTCTTGTATATTTTAGTATCTGATTTAATTGCAACCAAATTCTTACCGTATAGGATAAGATATGATTGTTATTACGAGTTCAGTAAATATAGTAATTATTCTATTCGTAAACTAAACTGTTGGGATTACTGCTTTCGAAAAAATTTAATTAAGGTGTGGTTCAAATTAATATGGATAACTTGAATACCATATGAAAAGGAAAAAAATTACTCTATTTATAACTCACTTTGTATATAATCTAAAAATAAATAAAATATTATACAAAGAGACTTGCACATGTAATATGTTACACACTTACACAAACATTTAGATCCTTAATAAGAAACTATAAAAATTAAAACAGTTATTGGCCATCTGTATTTATAAATTTGATGTGTTTGATCCTGCCAAAATGTATTTATGATTTCAAAACAGATCGGAGAAAATAAATTCTTAGGATACATGGGCATAATTTATTGAGAGCAGTTACTCGTTCTAATTCTCTTATCAATTATGTAAAGCTAAAATAATCATAACTTTTTTTTTAAAAAAAAAAAATAAATAAATGACTGTTTTTATAGGTAATCACATATTAAATTAATTTTTGTAATTACTTTCATGAATAGTCACTCTGTAATAAGTCTCAAGATAAAGAAATATTATTGTCAAAGTAAAATTTATAAATATTACTCGTTCTTATTCAATAAAAAGAGTTGTATTTAAGTTTTAAACGAATATTAACATTGCACGTTTGATTGAAAATTGCATACTCCAATAATAAATCTTTTCATGAAATTTGTTATAAATCTTATATGATAAGAAGATTGTAAAGACAAAATTTTGAAAATATAATATACATATAAAAAAGTATACAAATACAACCTTTTTTTTTTTTTGGAAAACTCTTTTCAAATTAACTACCATTTTAATTACGAATTTTAAACTAGATTTTATATAATTATAAAAATTTAACATAGAATCATAGAACAGCATAATTATTGTTTTACGCAAATTAATACTCCGTATCGTCGTATGTATCATTTCAAGACAAAAATACCATGGGTAACGTACGTTGAGCAGAGGGTAAAAGGCCGTGTTCGATTTCACTACACAAACTCCGAGAATCGTCGGTACATATAAAACAGCCAGAAGCAACTAGAAAAAAAAAACACTTCACTTTTGTAGTTTTGTCTTTATTATCTCCGTCGCTCGGTGGTCCTCCGGTGGAGATCGAGTGATACAAATAATCGCACCTCTCTCCATCACTTTACTCTTTTCATTTAATATTTTTTCAATTTTTTTTTCAAATCGATGATTTACCATTTTTAGTGGCTCAAAAAGCAATTCAAATTTCATTTTCAGTTATAACAGAAGCTCCTTGAGCTCAATTTGAATTACTGAGCTCTATCAATATATATATATATATTACATATGGAGAAGGTGGCGGCGACGGCGTATGTGTTATCGGCGTTGTTGATTCTACTTTGCAGTGGTGATGGAATCGCCGGCGCGGCGGCATTGCCGTCAGCGGGGTTTAGATCGGAAGATGCTTTGTTTTCGCTGGAAGAGAAGCTAGAGAAACATCATCTGAAACATGATGCTGCTTCGAATCAACCTCAACCGTTGATGGTCCCACTTACTCTTCTTTCAGCTGCTGCTTCTTCCTCTAAAGGAGCTGGTGATTCATTCATTTCATTGATTTAACAATTTCATTATTTTTTTGAAAAGAATGTTTTTTCGTTGTTTTATCTGAAATAAGCTATTAAATTTGCATGAATATTCATTGAATTGGATACATATAATTTATATGGATTTTCTATACATATGATCTGTAGATTAAATTAGCTTTGATTGCTATTATATTTAACATGGCTGATGTTTAGGTCTATGTTTCTTCTCTTTGATTATTTTGCAGTTTGTTTAGATGGAACGTTGCCCGGCTACCATTTGCATCGGGGTTTCGGGTCAGGTGCAAACAGTTGGCTTATACAGTTGGAGGTGAGTTAATGGCCATGTAGTTGCATATAAGACTATGGCCCTATTTGTGTACTACTTATAAGTTGCTCAAATCCATTTATAAGTTTTTTTATTCTTTACCAATTCTTTTACTTATAATTGACTTTTAAGTTGGTTGTGACAAAGTTGCTAATTCTTATCAAAGAGTGACTTCAAGGTACTTCTGAATAATTTGTTTTGATTAATTGAAAATATCTTATTCCCTCCCTCCCTGTCACAATTAGTTCCCACTCTCAAGTCTCAAATCAATGTGCCAATTCTCATTATTTCTTGGGAATTGTATATCCACAGTTTGTTATTGATATTCCACAGGCTTTCCCTCACATCTCTCATATGATTATCAGACTATAAATGTACATATATGAAAGAAATATATTAACATGTGATGCTACAACTTTTTTGGAAATATCAAGAGCACTTACAGGAATGATCTTGGCATCTTTTATGTGAAAATCAACCTTAGACTTTTCAAATAAAACTTTTAAATACAGATTCTCATTTCCTTTGGATGGGAATGATTATTAATCAAATCAGCATTTCACTACATTATGCGATTATTGTTTACGGAGGAATTAAATGCTTGCAGCCTTTAATGATTCAAATTAAACCTGCACTTATGTGCTTCTTCATTTCCTGTTAGTTTCGTCCTGTTTGGTGATTTCAATTAGACATGTTCGATGCTTTCTGAATATGCTACGAGAACATTCACCCCTGAATTTTATGTAATTATTCTTGCACCATGAATCTTCTGTCTTGGATGTTAATAAGTATCTCATGAAAGGTGAGGGAAGTAGAATAAGAGAGTGAACTTCTGTTTCCATCCAGTCAACTGGAATATCAGTTCTATAATAATAATAAAATATATATATATATATATATATTTGTCCCCTTTCTCTTTACCCAATTGATAGCATGAGAAGATAATATGTAATTACCTATTACCTATGAAGAAATTGAACTTGAAGTTAAAGCTGTGATAATTAGACTATGTCCTGTTTCCTTGCATTATATGTGAGGGTTGATGTTGTTTGAGGTCTTGATGCAGGGTGGGGGTTGGTGTAATACTGTCCGAAACTGTGTGTTCCGCAAAACAACTCGCCGTGGTTCTTCAAAGTATATGGAAAAGCAGTTACCATTCACTGGGATTCTGAGCAATAAGGCTGAAGAAAATCCTGGTTGGTACTCAGCAACATTCTTGGAATAATGACACGATTTTTGGTCTAATTATTATTACTTTATTCATTTTAATACTGAAAATCTTCTACTATTCTGTGTATTGCCTTTTGTCACAGATTTTTTCAATTGGAACAGAGTTAAGCTTCGTTACTGCGATGGTGCATCGTTTAGTGGGAACAGTGAAAATAAGGTTGGTCACTGGCTTTTACAGTTCCTGTGAAGGACAGTAGATTTTCTTTTATTCGAATAACCTAACATTTTCCTAAGGTTAATGATTATATGACGTTCTTAATCATTATAGACTTCGGGAAATTTTCTTTTCAGGAGGCACAACTCTTCTTCCGAGGACAACAGATATGGTTGGTTGCTATGGAGGAACTAATGTCACAGGGAATGCATAAAGCTGACCAGGTTCCCTACTGAGCAAGGCAATGTATGTTTTTTCTGTAAGTAATAATTAATTCGTATGTAACCTTAGTCAAAAATGATTTTCAGGCTCTTCTTTCTGGATGCTCTGCTGGGGGACTGGCTTCCATATTGCATTGTGATGAATTTAGGGCTTTATTACCAAGTGCAACAAAAGTGAAATGTTTAAGCGATGCTGGCATGTTTCTTGATGCGTAATACACCTTCTTCAATGATATATATAAATGCAGTTAGCCAGTTACATTCCTTTGTGCATATAATATTATCTGAATTACTTGGCATTTGTTTTCTTATAGAAATGATGTATCTGGAAATCACACTATGAGGAATATGTATGAAGGCGTCGTTACCTTGCAGGTAATGTGCATTAAGCCAATTAGACCCTGCCGATATCTATGTTTAGTTGATGCAATTGAAGAAAAGATCTTGTTAGTTTATTAACTACTTGGTATTGGTAGAGGTAGGTAAAATTTGAATGGATGAGGGTGATTGAATCCAATTTAATTACATATAATTAGACTTCATTTGTGGATATTGATTACTTTCCAAATCATGAAAAATAAGACCCTCTGTCTGTGCTTCCTGTGATGGTGCCTATTAGTGCCGTTTCTCTTTGTTACTCTGGTCATGTATTGAGGACAATTATTAGATGGCTGATTGAGCAGTGGAAAACCGGATTAAATTGTTCTGTTTGGTATAGTGAGATACTAATTTGTGTAGCATCAGTTTGTATATCAGTAAGATAGATAGCAGCCTATCAGGCATCTTCTTTAATCAGATCTTCTTATGTATTTCCAGGATCTGCAAAATAACCTGCCAAAAACTTGCACAAACCACTTGGATCCCACTTCGGTAATCATTCTTCATTTTAATCATTTTGGCAACACACGAAATTGTACTGAAGCATTTCAATAGCTTCTAACTCATGCCGCCTCTCTGTCTGCTGTCTAGTGTTTCTTCCCTCAGAATTTAATTGACAATGTAAAGACCCCGCTTTTTCTTCTGAATGCAGCCTATGATGCCTGGCAGGTAATCACGTTGTTTATTTATTTTTCATGGATTTTCTTATAAAGTTGGCATGCTACTTTAGGATTATCAAGGGTCAAGATATTGAATACAGCATATTCTCCTTGTGCTTGAATTCCATGTTAAATAATAAATGTAATCTATCCCTTCTTTTTATGGTTAAGCAACTCCGGTGGAATTACCCCATATATGACTGAAGATATTATTTATTGCAGCTTTTCTCTTCATCTTCCTTTCCTTTTTATGAGATTACAGTCGTGTTTCCCATATATTTTCTTATAATCCATTTGCATTTCATGTTCAATTGTAAATAATAGTTATATCCTTGAACAGCTCCAAGCTAGTTTGATTCCAGCATCTGCGGATCCTCACGGTTATTGGAAGGACTGCAAATCGAATCATGCACTTTGTAACACAACACAAATCCAGTTTCTTCAAGGTGATTTCAGTTTTTTATTGGTTTGTCCTTGCCAATTGTATAACTTCAACTCAAGTCCTGCATATTTTTTAACAGATTTCAGAAACCAAATGCTCAAAGCCATAAAAGGATTTTCCATGTCCAATCAAAACGGCTTATTTATAAATTCCTGTTTCGCACATTGCCAAACTGAGAGACAAGATACATGGTTTGCAGATGACAGTCCCCTAGTTGGAAACAAGGTACGACTCACTCACCTACCTGTGCTCTATTTCTTTTAGCATGCATTATTTGAGCATGCTATCATCTTCTTCATGATTGACCCCATCTGTGATCTGTATCTGCCATCACTTTTCTTACTTGGATTCACTCTCGTTGTCATAAAATCACCAAGAAGGATTTGGGTACATTAAAGTTATCTGACCCCTAGACGAGGTAAAATTGTGTCAGATTTGATGAATTAAATAAACAAGGAACCCTTGAAAATTTATGAATTTAGTAGAGAAGTCAGGTGGTCGTTAGAGCATATATAAATTCTGAATGTGTACATAATTTTAATAAAATTGTGGGTTTGACCCAATAAAAAATGTCCGAGAGCTTACCCCAGAGAATGGTTTATTACCTCATTGTTTCATTTCTGTTATGCAGGCAGTAGCTGAGTCTGTTGGAGACTGGTATTTTGATCGGAGTGTCGTCAAAGCTATAGATTGTGCATACCCTTGTGACAAAACCTGTCACAATCTACTATTCTAGTGATAGCAAGCCGCAGCATGGTTCTCATTTGTTTTGTTGCAACAAGCTACAAGTAGTTACCGAGGGACAGCCAAAGTCTTCCCAGTTCATCTTGCAGTTTTCTACTCCAACTTAGAAGGAGAGTTTTTTTCCGTCAAAGTGCTATTTCTGTGGATTATCTTCTCTTTGTTAATTGATTTAAGTTGGGACTAATCAAAAAAGTAGATCCCTTCTTTTAAGAGGCTCGAGCAACTGTATCAAGGGCTTGTATTTAAGAAGTATAGAAAACCACAATTATCAACCAGGTTTCGATTAGATTTCAAGTCCTTCAATTTTATTAATCTAGTACCCTCAAATTTTATTATTGTTTTGGTTTAGTAAAAGTATCATCAATATTTTGACATTAAATTCATCATTTCTCCTTCGTTAGAACTTAAAAATATCAATCGAATTGTCGTGCACTCGTCTTTGAAATGAAACTGTACAACTGCAGATTCTATTAAAACAGTAAAAAGGAACGTAGGAACAGAATCTTATACTTAAAGGTGCGTATCATTTACCAAGATGGAAACTTAATAGAAAGATTAATAACTGGCAAAACTCCTTAAATGAATTATGATTATAAATTACTTGCCTCCTAAAAATTTGGCATGCCGAACCTGTATAAATTGCAAGATAACATGGATCAAGAACACTAAAAAGTGCTTTTCAGCACGAAAGAATGTCTGGATGAAGCTGTACAGAAATGCAACAGATGCATCTAGAGAGGCTCTCTCTCAGAAGGAACAGCAGGATCGCCGAAAGACAACATCAACATATACCACAAACTTCACATCAAGGTAACATTTTTGAGAAATTCCCGGTCTCTTTCTGGATTTGGACTGCAAAGAACAGCGAGAGAGGATTGTAGTCGGTAGAATGATAAGAAGGCTTCTTCATGTGGCCTTGAATGATTACTCTTTGAAATGAAACACCAATCCATCGTCAGTGAGATGGTATGTTACTGATACGAGTGAAAGTCTTTCAACATTTATAAAGAATGAAGCAATTGTTTTAACAGTGGAGATCTATCACGCATTGGGTATTTACTTGCAACATTCATATTCTCTATATGGCTGAAATTCCTCTCTTAAAAAGAGAATCTATGAGAAGAATCCAAACTCGAGTATATGGCCATACAGCTTCAACTGCCCATCTAATTCATTCAATACAGAATAAATTTTGCTAGAGGCTGGATGACATTTATCAGAAGCTGCAAACTGATGAATCTTACTATCAATTTCGGTCCAGCTTGAGCCAGGAGAGTTTTTTTCAACTCCGAGTTCCTTCATAGCTGCTCTTGCAATAGCAACCTCATTCCATCGATTTGCATCAGCAAACATATTTACTAAAAGGGTGTAATATCCACTATTATTTGGCTCCAAAGTGGTCAACTTACTAACAGCAACTTCAGCAATATCCAAGTTCTTGTAAAGCTTACACCCTCCCAGTACAGCACCCCAGACTACAGCATTTGGTTCCATTCTCATGCTTTGTATCAATTCTAGTGCGTCTTCAAGCAGACCAGCCTTACATAATAGATCAACCATACACCCGTAGTGCTCAACTCGAGGATTGATAAGAAACTCCTGAGTCATGTTTCTGAACATTCTACGGCCCTCTTCAACTAGTCCTGCATGAGTGCAAGCACTAAGAACACTAATAAAAGTTACGTAATTAGGTTTGATATCCTCCTTCTGCATCTTGCTAAACATTGCCAATGCTTCATATGCATAACCATGGACTGCCAGCCCTTCAATAATTGAATTCCAGCAAAATAGGTTTTTCTCCTTCAATTTAAAGAATACCACGAGGGATCTATCCAGGCTCCCACACTTTGCATACATATCAATCAGTGCAGAACCAATATAAACATCAAGATCAAACACATTTTGCATAACGTAAAGATGAATTTCCTTCCCAAGGTCAAGCGCCCCGAGATGGGCACAGGTGGAAATAACAGTAGACATGGTCATTTCATCAGGTCTGACCCCATTGTTCCTCATTTCATTAAAAACTGCCAAAGCTTCTCTATATAGTTTGTTCTGAGTGTAACAAGTGATCATCGTCGTCCATGAAATCAAATCTTTTCTAAAGCTCTCTTTAAATAAGAGCTCAGCGTTTTCTACATCACCTACTCTTGCATAGCCATCAATCAAGGAATTCCAAGTAGCAGTATTCCTTTCAGGCATCTCATCGAACAAATTTCTCGCGGAACTCAAATCCCCAACTCGGGTATGAGCTGAAATCATTGTAGTCCACGAAAAAACATCTCTTTCAGGCATTTCATCAAACACTTGTCTTGATTCAACACTTTTACCAAAACCAGAGTACAAATCAATCAAAGCAGTCTGGACATATACATGTGACTTAAACCCACTTCTCCAAATCTGCCCATGAACAGACTCTCCAATCCCCAAAGCAGATAGTAATGTACATCCTTTAATTAGCGACGAAAAGGTATAGCTAGAAGGAGAAACTCGAGCTCTCAACATGTTCAAGTAATACTGTATAGCTTGAATAGGATCAGAACAATGAACAAAGCCTTTAATCATTGCATTGAACACAAAAACATTAGTGTATTTCATCTGGGTAAAGGCTCGAATCGCGTAATCCGTTCGACGAAAAGTCGAACACGCGGTTATGAATTGGTTCATAAAGAAGCAACCTTGAACAGCATTGTTCTTGATCATGCAAGCGTATAAACATTCCAGTTCTTTCAAATTTGAACACTTCTTCAATAGCTCCATGATAGCCTAAATTATAACGGATTTTTGACTAGTGTATTAAATAAGAGTCCAGCCCATAAGATATAACCGGTTTCGTAAATTATAAATAGTCGATTACAGAATTGAAATCCCTAAAAAGCAATGGAGAACTTTTCATTTCCATTTTGGCAGAAAAATTGTGTTGTTGAGTAGTGGCACTAAAGACTATACTGTGACCGAGAAAGATATTGGCCATTACTTGCTTTGGTCAGTGCATCCCCTCGTCTTCTTGACAAGTTGCACTTTTTTTTTCAATCGTCAAGTATTTTGTGACCGATGAAGAATGCATTTATACTCTTGTATAAATTTCGATATTTCAAAATTAGATATATATTTTAGTTTATATAAAATATATTTGCAATATAATTCAAAATCCAAAGGTAACACTTTTCGATTTTATAGTAAAAAATAGAAAATTAGCCATGGAAATTCCGTATGGTTAGAAATTAATATAAAAGAAAAAAGTTTCAATAGGATAGTCGTTTTGATTTGATCAATTCTTGGGTCAAATAAAGGGTCTGAGGGAAATTTTTTCTTATAAATTTTTTAAAATAAAGTATCATAAAATATATGAAAAATACTCTTAAATATAAATTTTTATATTTTGATATTCTTGTAAATTTATATCATAAATTAAATATTTAGATTTATAAATAATACTATATTAAAAGAAAATGGTGTTTCTAATTTTGGAACAGAGGGAATAATAAATGTTTTAAAGCACTGATTGGTACCTCTATCTTGGGTTCTTGACTTTAAAGAACACGTAGCCAACTCCTAAACCGCTTCTAAGATCTAAAAATGTTCCCTTGTTGTGCTTAATGTTAGTTTGTTGCTCTTGGTTCAGTAAGTTGTTCGGTTGTGAAATCTTATATTTTAAATTTTACGAATTTATTCACTTTTAATTTATGCTGAATTGACTATAGATACTAGAAAAGTATGAGCAAAGCCTTTATCTATTGCATTGGAGAAGAAAAACATTGGGGTTTCTCTCTCTCTTCAGTCATTTTATTACGTCATGAAATCTTGTGTTGAGACGTAGTTGACGACATTGTCAGCCTCGTGTCAGATTCCGAAATTAACCTACCCAACTTCCCATAATTCCCTTCTGCATTAATCCCCATTTGGTGTAGTCCCAGGTGAGCTTTCTAGAATGTTATAACATGGGATCAATATGATTAATGTATACATATGATTTTAAAATTGCCTGTCGTGCACCACTTTCCGCCAGCAATTTTTAAGTCTTTGTATAGCTAAGTACGCTTCAGTATTTTATAATCAGATGTTGCTGTCATTGCAGCTTGTCTTTACGTCAACTGCTCTTTGTCAACGCCATTATCATGTAGTTTTGATTAATTAATCTCCCATTTTCCACGTTCTTTTTGTATTATATATCGCGTACCTGAGAATGCTGACATAAAAAAGAAAAGGATAAACGTCGTTCTCTGGTGCTATGGAGGTTGAGAGGAGCTATGATTGGGCTAAAGAAATGGAGGAGTTCGAAGAAACTAAAGCCGGTGTGAAAGGGCTTGTGGATTCTGGTGTCGCGAATGTCCCCAGGATCTTCCTTCATCCACCGGACGAGAATGATTTTCCAAAGGCCTCATCGCTGTCAGCAAGCGATGACGGCAGTAAGAACTTCCAAGTCCCGGTGATAGATCTCCAAGGACTTGAAAGCCATGGAGCGCGAAGAAATGAAATTGTCGATGGAATTCGGACAGCATGTGAAACATGGGGCGTGTTTCAAATGGTTAATCATGGAATGGATGTTGACATGATTAACACAACGTTAGAAGCCATACGACGGTTGCATGAGCAGCCCAAGGAGAAAAAAGCAGACCTGTATACTAGTGACAGTAGCCAGAAAGTCCGATTCTATACTGTCAATGGATCGGTTCATGAATCACGCCCTGGCCCGTGGAGGGATGCGCTAGCTTGTGCTTTCTTAGATGATACACTGGATTCCGAACTCATTCCTGAGGTTTGCAGGTTTGTTTCTTTCTGCTATATGTGTTTCATTAGTCGCGATCTTTACCAAATATGTGAATTTAACTCTATCTGTCCACCATCTGTTATGAGAAATGTGTTTGACAAAACAGAATTATAACCAAAATCCCCTTTAGAAGGATGAGGGAATGAATATAATGAGATAGAACACAAACTATAGAAATCTCAACATAAAATTTCACAAGTAAGCGACAGCATCTTTTTTAAAATGCATTCTGTATGGATATTCTATTCACTATAACAACCCTGCCTTGTCTTATGTCTAAAAGTCAACTTCTTTTTTCCTCCAATACACAAGTTTGTTAATTTTGCAGGGAAGAAATGAAAGCTTATGTGACATCAATTATCAAGCTAAGGGGTCACCTATCTGAATTACTATCGGAGGCTCTCGGGCTAAGCAGCGATTACCTTGAACGTATAGAATGCATGAAAAGTGAATACATGACATGGCTGTATTACCCGCCCTGCCCTGAACCTGAACTTACCTTTGGCGCTGGACGACATTCGGACCCCACCTTTATGACTATACTACTCCAAGACAACATTGGTGGCCTCCAGTTTCTTCATCAAAATCATTGGGTTGATGTGTCTCCCATTCCTGGAGCTTTAATTGCACATGTTGGAGACCTTATGCAAGTGAGTGTTACTGCAACTATTTTTTTTTGTTCTTTTGGGTGTCAATTCTGTATGTATATCACCACATTCCGTTCATTAGTTTCCTACCATAGCTTCTAAAGACTCATCCACAATTTAATTTCATTGGGTGGTGTAGATTATTACTAACGACAAATTCAAAAGCGGGGACCATAGGGTGCTGGCTAGCCCTGCCCAAAGCAGGGTGTCAGCTGCATGTTTCCTGTATTCTAGTGCTAAGAATCTGCAGAAACCATACGGACCGATAAAGGAGCTTATATCTGACAGCAGTCCATCTCTATATAAGGCAGTATTTCCACTAGAATATGCAGCATATCACCAGTCAAAACCAATGGATGGCACATCAGCTCTCTCCCATTATAAGCTGTGATTTTGATGAGCAATTTCAAGAAATGTTTGTTTCCCAACTAAATTAAAGTAAATCAAAGTATTGGTTTGATGTGCGATGGTGAATTTTGTAATCTGAATAAGTTTTAAGATATATATGGAAGGACGGAACACGAAGAACATGTTGCTGATGTCTACAAGTATTGAACATAATGCATTTCAAAAGGGGTAGAAGAAAGAACTTCCATCATTTTGAGTATGAACTAGAGTAGTTCAGTAACATAGATAAAAAAATGTCCTTATTGTTCGTATTGTTACTTTGCATTTTTTGTTCTTTTGAGAGTTATAAATCTCTAAACCTGTAATTTGTGTACATTGTGCTTCATAAATATGTTACTCTATGTTTGTAACTCTTTTCAACATTTTCATTACTTTCTCTTTGAAATTGCCTCATCACCTCTCTCTCAACAAAAAATAAGGATGCTATAACTTTCTCATGTTTGAATTCAACTTAACTTGAAAACTGATGTAATTTTGACCTATTTGATAAGTTGAGATCACTTAGTAAAATAAACTCCACTAGAAATTTGAACTAAAAATAACCAGAATTTTGAGTTAAAAGAAAGCTAGGGTTAATAAGCTAAACATATAAACTATTCAATTTTTAACACTTTAATTTCCTTTATTATAATTACAACATAAAAACCTTGAAACTAGTCAAATATGTGTCAGAACAACTCAAATAATTTAACCTAAATCCGAACTCTAGTCAACAAAATTTACAGTTGGCATTAAATTAACGATACTTTCATCATTAAATTCCGAGGCAAGGCACATGCTATTGGAATTATTGACAGAGGCTCTAGGTCTCACCAGTGATCACCTAGGACAACAGATGCAATGCTTGGAAACACAAAAACTGGCGTGTCACTATTACCCCACTTATCCAGAACCAGACTTGACGATAGGCATAAGGAAGCATTCCTTTTTTTTTTTCTGGGCTGAAAAGTTTATGGGAGGTGAGTCCCCCGGTCTAGGACCAGGCATGCCATCACACTCCAAAGGACTTTACAGTGATACTTGCGTATTAGTCACTAAAAAGGACAACTAGCAAGATAACGTTGGCGGTGTAACTAATGACTAGATTGAGCTTAATCTCTGCAATGTCTTTCAAGAGTTCTGGAATCATGAATTAATGTAACAACTGCTATCTCTTTCATGAGTGCTGGTACGTATCATGAACTTCATATTTATCTTCATCATGCGTGTATCTAGATCATTTACAGAAGATGCTAACAGGGTACATCAAATTTAAGTGGAATAATTCCACCATGGACAACCTGTTAAATTCTTGATTAAATAATAAATCAAATGTATGGAGAAAAAAACAAACAGAAAGAATAATAGTTTATTTATTTTGGAGTAGAGTGGTTGATAAAAATACCAAGAATTTTCATCAATCCACCAAAGAATTTGCCAAAGACGATGAAATAGCAATGTGACCTTGACAAGGTTTGAACTTACAAGAGATTTTGAACGAAATTCATGAACCAATAAGATAACATAATACTCCATCTAGAGTGACAATTTTCGACATGACAGGATAACCCGATATGAACACGACACGACTTAAAAGGATTTGAGTTACTTATATGAGTTTGGGTCATAAATAAGTCAATTTGTTTAAGTCACGACTAAAATAACTGATTGAGGGTTAACCAACAAAACTCATTTATAATACATTTAACCCATTTAAAAAACGACATCGTTTTTAGTAATCGGGTCAAACGGGTTGTAATTGAGTTTAACCAATTTATCAACCATTTAACTCAATTATCAAAACTAAACATGTTATTTGTCTAGTAATTTGTAAACGGGTTATTCAGGTTACTTGAGCTATTCAGATTATTTAGGCTATTCGAGTTATCAGGTTGTGTTTATAAAATTAAATTCGAATTAATTGTGTTATTCGTGTCATGTCGTGTTACCCGTTTAAAAGTTATATTGTGTTCGTGTTTTAAATTTTGACTCATTTATTAGTTGTGTCGTGTTCGTGTTATACTTAATCGTGTCGTTACACAACCCACTAACCCATTTTGTCATTCATAACTCCATCCGTTCCAAAATCAGGAATATATTTTTAAAATAACGGTTTTTAAAAATAATTTTTATGTTTCAAATATATACATATTATCATGTTTTTTAATACTAGTCGGAGTTATGGTAAATACCAACAAATATTGGATGTAGTGAAATTGTAAAATGACATTTAATGAATTCTATTACTTTTTATAGTTCAATAATAAAAATATATTTTTTATTTTAAAATAACATATATATATATATATATATATATTTAAATTTTGGAACGGAACGGAGCAGTACTTCATTTCAGATCATTAACGACAAATGATTTCTATCGTCATGATTTCACTAGACACCTAGAGACAATCGTATCTTTTTCGCGTTCTTTTTCTTAAGCAATCATCTAGGTATCAAGGAATCATTAGTACCATTATTGCTTGTACTAATTTTCAGTAATGATCTTGACTATACACAGGAAGATGACAAAATGTCATTATGTAAAGCATACAATTCAAGACTAAAATGATAGCCTGATAAGATTTACTGATAATCATATTCTCAAAAGCTGTAGGCATAAAAAGGTGTCAAAAAAAAAAAAAGTACTGCCATAGTCATCTCAGGATCAGGAAAAAACTGGTATCACCTATAACTTTTTTCAAGATCGAGTGATAATACCAACAAAATGGTGCTGGACTACTGGTCCTGCGTATCTTTTAATCAAGACATGAATGAAGACAACCAAATCCAGATTTTTTTTCCTTTTTCATGATCCTTTGCTTTCAAGTATCCTCCTCTTCCTCTGATGCCTAAGAAAACTCAGTGAGGTTCATCGGCACGCCGCTACATCTCTCCCTCTCTCCCTCCCTCCCTCCCTCCAAAAGATAAAGACTTTGAAACAGCTTCATGTTCTATTATTGAACAACATATGTAAAATGTGTACAAAACCTTATGGGGTGAGATTTGGTGAGTAGTAGGATGAATTTAGAGATCAAAAAAAAGGAAAAAATTTGGAAAATGTGTATAAAGCTTAGAACGGAGACATTAAACTAGTTTTCTTAAGACACATACACAGATCCCATGACATAAGAATCTAACTAATGCACTTGACTGTGCTCATAACATCATTCCTCTTCATAATTGCATGCAGCTACTATTTTCATGGGTGGTCATACAGGGCGCGGGGACGTGTGGGATGCACCAGAGCTTTCAAATCATTGTAGAAGATTCTGATTTCTGATATGTGACAAGCACATTAAACTGACTTCTATTAGTCAAAAATGGCATCAGATTCGGATTATTTTTTAATCAGATAGTGGTTATTTTGATGGTTCAGAATGAAATTAGGATAGTTCAGAATCTGTAACTTTTAATATCTTAAACAAAAAAGAGCATAATATCTACCCAATTAATGTGATTCTGTGTCCTACCTTAGCTTCCCTTCTATAGAAAATAACATTTCCTTTTCTCAAAAAAAAAAAAAGTCATAGAAAACTCGGATAATCAAAATAATCATAAATGCCTCACATTGTGCCAGTTCGGGCATATCATTTTCATATGCCCATTTTCTGTAGTTTCTTTGAAAGTTATTCTAGTTAAGAGACTGAATATCAATGTTATAAAAGACGTTAGGTAGATTTAGATGGTAAATGAAGTGTTTAATGTCTAGACGAATATTACACGGAATTCGTCAGTATTAGGCGAAGATTAGACGGACTTAGGAGCAATAACCGCCTAGCACCTAGACGGAGGACTAATTAGACTAGGCGAGGTCTTTAGAGCGGTGTGAATATCTCACTCTTTCTTTAATTATTACTATGTCTAATTTTTTTGGAAGAGATTTTCTATAATGGGAAACAAAGTGGGACAGATGGGGTGGGGGTGGACTAGTAATCTGAAGAGAGATGAGAGAGAAAGAATCATTCAACTTCATATAATCATCTTAACATGCCATTTTAATATCTATAATATAGGACATTAAAGTTATGTCTGGATTTAATTAAAGAGTTGGATTGTTAGGGTATTTTTATATATAGTCTTGTACAATGCGATTATGTGAAGTATATATATCATATGCATTGAACATATACACACAGAAGTAGCTTGTCAGCCATGTGTGTAGTTCAAAATAAACATTCTAGTTTTCCCCTCAGCATAGTAATCTCTTCCTAGCCCAAGTTACCACTAGTGAAAACACCACCAGAAAATAAATACAAGGCATGGGTAATAGCAGAGAATTTATCAGTAACGAGGAATGTGATTACGATAGGGGGAAAGATGTGAAGGAGTTTGATGAAACAAAAACTGGAGTTAAAGGACTCATAGATTCTGGAATATTGAAAATTCCCAGAATATTCATCCATCCACAGGAAAATCTTCATCTGGACTACTCCAGAGAGAGTTCAGGAAGTGATATCGGAATCCCCATAATAAATCTGGAAGGCTTAGAGAATTACAGACGAGCAGAGATTGTGAATGATATCTGTGATGCAGCAAGCACATGGGGATTCTTTCAAATGGTTAATCATGGAATTCCATTGCTAATAATGGAAGAGATGATACAAGGTGTCAAGCGTTTCCACGAGCAACCAAAGGAGGCGAAGATGGAGTGGTACTCGCGAGATCCTGGGAGAAAAATAAGGTACCACTCTAATGGCAATCTTCACACCTCAAAAGCAGCAAACTGGAGGGACTCACTAGCTTGTAACTTTGATGATGCTGTGGTACACTCCCACACATTACCTCTAGCTTGCAGGTACACGTCTCATACAACTTGTAACATATATTAAGACATCTCATCAACTAAATTTAATTTTAACTTTACGTTATGATTTGCAGAGAACAAATAGGAAACTATACCAAGTGCTTGATACAACTAAAGGATATATTATGCGAGCTACTTTCAGAAGCACTCGGGATTCGCCGCGATTTTCTAGCAAACATTGATTGCATGAAAACTTTGTCACTTGTATGTCATTATTACCCGTATTGCCCAGAACCAGACTTGACTTTAGGTGCAACTAAGCACTCCGACCCATCTTTTCTAACTCTCCTGCTTCAAGATAATATTGGAGGCCTCCAAGTTCTTTACAATAATAAATGGGTAGATGTGAATCCAATCAAAGGAGCACTAATAGCTAACATTGGAGATCTTATGCAGGTAAGATATTTTTCCAACTGTTGCTGTTTTGACCTCATCTTTCATAGCTATATTATTGCTGGCTGCTCATATAAGTAATTAGTGCCTGTTCGAGAACTACTTCCTGCCTTTTAGATTAAAACAAAATTTTAACTTAAAAAACTACTTTTCAAAAAGTAACACTTACTTTGTTATTTTAGATTATAAGCTGGTTTAAAAGACAAATTGTTTGGCTAAAAAAAACTACGTTTCGATTATAAATAGCTTTTTAAAGAATTCCTCAACAGGCATAGCAACGCCTTGTAAAATTTTTGCGCCGATATTTGTGCAGGTTAGTGATACTTATTGCTCTGGCGTCTTAACGAATGATGTATCTAATTTTTATTCCATCAAATATTTAGCTAATCACCAATGACAAGTTTAAAAGCGTGGAGCACAGAGTACTGGCGCAACGAGTTGGCCCGAGAATATCGGTAGCTGGTTTCTTCTACCCAAACACTGCTAATAGTTGTAGACCATATGGACCTCAAGAGGAGTTTTTGTCCGATAAGAATCCACCTATATACAGAGAAACCGACCACAAAGAATATCATGCTTACTACAAATCAAAAGGACTAGAAGGAACCTCAGCCCTTCCCCATTTCAAGCTTCAACAAGTCGATGACATGTAGCTACTGGGGACAAGAGTGTTTAATGTTTTCATAGAGACATGATAAATTTATAATGTTGCCATTATGTGGTTGTAACACCATAAATAATTCTGCTAAGTAGCTTCTTATATTTGAGGGACTTTACAAAGTCTTTAATTTCATTTGGAATAAAAGGTTAAATTTGTAATTCAATATTATTATAGGGTAAGAGCCACCTTTCTTTAAATGCCATATTAATATAATTTAAAAGGGAAAAGTGAGTAATCTATATGGAATATACTTCATCCGTCCTAAAAGAAAATTATGACTGAAGTATAATTTGCACTTAATTTAAGGAGATCACTTTTAAAAAGTAAAATTTTTATTATACTCTTGAAGTGAATCTATCAAATATTTTTTAAATATAAAAGTTGTATTTATTATTCTTTTAAATAAGGGAGTGAGTCCACTTTAAATGGTAAAAGAATCATTAGGTATTTTTTGATGTACTTAAGTCATTTTTTTTAGACAAAATTTTATTGTATTTAAGTCATCATTTATTGGACGGAGGTAATAGTTTTTTTAAATCTTTTTTATAAGGTATTTTGATACTCCCTCTGTCCCATATTATTTGACAAATTTTGACTTTTTTGGTCAATTGACCAAATTTAAAATTAATTTATAGGTAAGGGTATTATAGATTTTAATTTCAAACAAGTTGTTTTTAATAGTATATTAAATGTAGTTTTTTATGATATTAATTTTGTGATTATATGGTATAAAATTAAGAATAATTTCTTGGTCAAAATTTGATTAATTTAACCAAGAAAATCAAAGTTTGTCAAATAATACGAAACGGAAAGAGTAAATTATAATTATTAAAAATTAGTCATGCTAGTGTTTTTTTTTTTTTTTTTTTGGAGGCGATGGGGCGCGGGGTGAAACATGATCATGATGACGACATTGTATGATGCTTAGAGCGCTCACAACGGATTTCATATATTTTCTACTTTAAACAATAAAATGTTAAAATTCTAAAAGTTATCATCGTACCAAAATTTTTAAAATAAAATATTAAAATTCAAAAAGTTATCACTGCAACAAAATTCTTAAAATAAAAAATTTGTTAATTGAGTCGGTTGGAAGACCGGTGTAAATGACCATACTTCGGTAACTTAGTAATTCAATTCCTACCTTTTATGTCTAACCAAAGGAACCAATGATATTTTGGGGAAAAGTCTCCGAAAGCCCTGGTTCAATTGACAGAAACTTTGACAAATTCAATCCTCTTACACAGGCTACGTAGCCATTAACAATTATCGAAACATAAAATGATGATGATGCCCAGGAGAAAAGGCTTTTCTACTGTAGCTATGATGTGCAGATCTATTCTTCAAGGTTTATTTTTCTCCCAATCTCATTTTTCATTGAACTATAACGGTAGCTCAGGATCAGAATTCATGTCAAGGAAATCTTCGATTAACTTTGAAGCCGTTACTAATCTTGATGATGCCCACAAAGTGTTCGACAAAATGCTCCAAAGGAAACCTATGCCCTCCATTATTGATTTTACTCGATTACTTCGTAAGAAATACTATGTATATGGATTAGAAATACTACGTATGCTAATAAAAGTGCATCTAATGATCGGCCCCCCTTCTTGTTACTAATAAGCAGCAGCAGCATGGGTCAAGGGACCTTCGGTACATGATGTCATTTTGCCGTTTAAAATAAATATATAATATATATAGACACACACACATGTATATATAAATATAATTTAAGAAAAAAGAAAAAGAAAAATGGATCTCTAATTTGGAATGGAGGGAGGGAGAGAGGGGGCTAGGCCATGCTGTTTTTAAAAGACGCTGCGGGCCTGATTCAACCCAGCAAAACATGTTATGCAGAAGTTTCAGATTCACTTGCCCCAGTTACATCCAACATGGCACCTTCTGCAAATCTTATGCAGAAGCAGGGGACGACTTACATATTGTACTACAAGCTAGTTGATCCAGCGAGACGGGGCCAAGAATTAACCTCCTGCCTGAACGAGTTGCAAAAATTGGCCTATAATTACAGTAACATTTAAAAACACAAGACAACTTGCCCTCTGGACTCATTAGTGGGAGACAAAACATGAAGGTTACCAACCACCAATATATATGGCCACCATTAGATCTACGATAAGGGTTTTGGGTTTTGGCACATGCGTGTGGCTTGGGGGGTGTCAAACAAAATGCAGCCTGGGAGACCAAGAAATGGCTAAAGAACCAACATAGTGCCCAGAAACAAGTTTTCTTGTAAAGCAGTACAAATTTAACCACATCAATAAAAGATGACATATTGCTACACTCCCAGTGACTTGTATACATAGAAATGTTGCTAACTATAAATGGAACACAAGTTCAAAAAAGCCAATTCAAACTCATGTTACCAAGCCATACAGATAATGGGAACTGAGCTAAAGCAATGAAGAGCAAGAGATAATGATGCCTGCTTGAATCGTAAGTCCTCACCTCTGAGAAAAGTACTCTCTTCATCGTCTTCACCAAGAAAATTCCCATGCATAAGCATGTCCATGGCATCAAAAAGTAATATGAGTAGCTCCACAAAATCTTTCCAAAGACAGCCAAACAGATCCCTGTAAATGTATACCCAGAATATGCCACGATATCCAGTAAAGGTGCCTCCCCACTACCCAACGATAACAATGACAACTTGAGCAGTGAAACTTGCAAGAACCAACCCACCAAACCCTTGATAATTAACCAGTTCAAAGCTTCTGGTTTAAACCTGGCAATTACAAAATAAGGCTCACATAAATTTTATCTAGGCATCATTGTGATAAGATGGCAGACCATTGCAGAAGACAGTTATATAACAGACCCAGCAAACCCAGAGTTTTACAGGTTTCGATTGAAAAAGGGGTCAGTTTGAGTAGCCAAAGCCCCAATCATATTTCAATTAGGTACAACCTCCTCAACAACCATCATAAAATTCCTACAATTTTCAAGTGACAAAACACTCAAAACGGAAATTTCTGAAGTTCTTCATGTTACCAAGGATCACAATCGTCATAAACAGAATTAATATACTTTACATAGAATTTGACAAAAGCTGCTCAATTTTTGCAGGCTTCACAAAGCATATAGGAATGAATCATCTATTTATCTTACTTATTTTCACCATTTAAGCACAAATACAGTCGTTCACTTATTTTTCAGTCTATGCTTTATCACTCCCATGCTGCACAATTGAGCTCTATTGTTGCAAGAAATAGAAGTTAACCTACGGTATGCTGATAAAGATATAAGAGTTAGCTTTCCTTCTTTTTAACACATAATGTCCTCCATTCTAAAGATAGGCAAATAATATGCACCACGGAGCAGGGAAAGAAATAACTTTTACAAATGCAATAACAACAGTAACAACAGCAATACAAGAGAAAAATAAAAGGAATGAGTTACAAAATGTTCTTGGCAGGAGCTATAATCCATTGGGCAGATATATACAGAAGCTTGGACATTCTGATACTTACTTTCCATGAAGACCCAATGAGAAGCCAGCAAGAACGACATAGGTACCAAAAGCCATGAATGGAATGTACAGATCTGGAGCATTTATATCATAAATTGGAGGCCTATATGACAACCTACCCCCCACTGGTTCAGTGATTCTTGTCCAATGGCCCTGGCATATCAGTAAGGAAAATAGACAGGGAGAAGATTAACAGCTGTTAAAGAACTACAATAGGTAGTGAAACATAACAAATCATAGTTGCATAGCACTTACCCTGTGCAGAAAAGGAAAAAGAACAACCTTCAATTTATTCCTCACATAGTGGTCATTGATTTGGAAGTAATATTGGGGATCAGAAAAGTACCTACTTATCTGCTCATTATACACGAATATCAGTACACACATTAGAATCATATCTAAAAATGACTTCAGTTTCTTCATCCCAAATGGTTCAACTAATTATAAGACCTGTATTTCAGCAATATTTATCGATAGACATGGTATTAAAAAAATAGAAAGGATAATTTAGAATATATAGAAAAACACTAAAATCCTTCAATGTGCAGGTCATATACTTCCCATTTTGTAAAGTGGGAAATGGTGAACAAAAAATTTTAAGCTGAGGGGTAAGAGTACCGTTCTTTTCAGTAAAAATACTAATCATGGTTTATCTTGGACATGAGTGGGAGAAATTAGTTGGTATCCTCAATATGAAAAGGGTGAATATATTGCCTGATCATATCTTATAGCTCAAAGAAAGGAGCAGCAACTTTAAGAGCCAATTCAGCATTTACAGAAATTTCAGAAGAAGCATGTTACTTACATTGCTTTGCACATACTCAGAGCTCGATCCTAAGATTTTCTCTCCATAAGCGCCCAATCCGCTAGTAATAAGTCCTGAACCAGCACCATAGAATGAATTCCCGAATGGACTTTGCTGGGAATTTGTGGGAGGTCTTGGAACTCCTGGCTGGTTCCCAAAATTATCATACATTTCTGCATCAAGATCCAAAAAGTGAAATATAATGAGGCCAAGTTTCTTGGAGAACAATGTCATCACATTAAACAAGTTCCTATGCATTATAAACTAACTATACTATTTTAATAGCTGTAAACTGCAAATGAAAGTGTTAAACACAATGATTATGCAAAGTGACGGAGGAGGCTTATAATATAATAAGTAAAATTCTTTTCGTCATAAACCAATTTAGAAAAAATACAATCTAAGCATTTTCAACGTTTATAGTCGCTTACTTTGTGAAAATTGTTTATAAGTTATTAATGATATATGCAATTCAAAATTAAAAATTAAAGCCAGTCTTTCTTGCATGCTGACTCTTAAGAATATAATGAAATTGCCCGTTTTGTTATTTCCAAGCGAATGGAAGAACACATTTCTGCCTTGTTTTTCCTCTCTGGGACATTGATGACAAAATTATTCGTTGCTGATGAATGAAACTCAAACAGTGAAAGGTAAAATGAATTGTAACTGCTTTCTCGACTAACCTACAAGACATAAACCTCTATTTTTCTTTGTATACACAAATTATAGGGCAAGGAATTCAAGAAGTTACAGACATTATGGCATGCTAACACGTTCCATCTATCCTAAACGTAAGATTGGAGGCACCTATATTGATGAGCAAAGATTGATCATCATGTAAATCACTAATGTAGCATAAAATATAATAAGAAGAAAGTCAGAAACATGAAATGGTAGAAAAAGGAACACAAGTATCACTCTCCAGTCTCCACTTTGTACAATGCCCTATCACCTTTGTCTTTATAGGTGAAATCCCTCTGCTAAAGACCAAATGTTACGAGAAAAGCCATACTCAGCCACATGCTGTGCATGGCCAGATGATGAATGCTCTATATAAGAAACATAAACTACAGAACTGATGAAACTTACTTCCTTTACCAATCCAACTAGAGTCAGCACCATTTTCAACTCCAAATTCCTTCACATATCAATTTGTATCACCATTCATATCTACTACAAGTCAAAATGAGAGTCATATCCATTATAATTTGGCTCCAAATCCCATCAGATTACTAACTGCAAGTTGAGTAATACTTAAAGTTCTAGCAAAGCTTACAACCCCCTCGTAAATTTATTGACATAATAGTATCCCCATCCCTTTCGTTCTTCTTATTAATTTTAATGTATCCTCAAGGGCTCAAGGCAGATAACCATGAACAATGATCAAACATGCACCTGCAATGCTCAATTAAAGAGTGATGGAAAGATCAGGCGTCATGTTTCTAACTTTCTCAGCCCTATTCAACTAATCCTGCATGAGTGCAAGCACTAAGAGATTAGAATTAGTAAGCCTCATAGGGCTTTATTCCTCCATCACGCAGCGCTAATGCTTCACAAACATACTCGCGAACCACCAGACCTAGAATAACTGGACTCCAACAGCTGAAGTTTTTGTACCTCAATTTGAATTATAATGCAACATAGACCCCGTGTTTTCCAAATCTACCCATGAAAAGATTCTCCAAACCCTAAAGGGGATGCTAGGTTACATTCTTTACTTATTAGTGGAGTTGCCCAGCTAGTAGTGCAGGTTGAATTAAACCTAAAGAGATCAAATGACACGGGAAGTGGGGGGAAAAAATCATTATTGCCTTGGCAGGCTCCAATTGCATAATTCGTTCGAAAAGGTACAACCTTCTGGCTTCTGTATAATTCCATCGCCACCCAACCCTCATTATTGACAGTTGTTTCAAGGGTATACAAATTCACACACGTTCCACAAGTGCAGAATCAGTTTTTTCTGATCCAATTGAAGCTGGTTCAAAGGACTCTCTGATTACAACCTATATTATCCATTCATTGGCCAGAGAGTTAAAGAACATCGAAGACTTCAAAAGTAAAATCAAGAAAGTTATCCTGAAACTGTGGCTATAAATTTCAATGGATAATCAAACTGATCCCACAAGTGAATACAGAATACAGATCTATACATGTATAAATATAGAGAGAGAAATAGAGCTTACTAGACGTCGATCGAAGTTTTGGAATGCAGAGGAGACCAACCGGATCTCGTTGCTTGCAGTATAGTTTTCTTCCACACTACCACGACCTTCGGTGTCTCGCCGTTGCAATGCGTAATTGCAAATTAGCAATAGGTTGTAAGTAGGGATGTAAATTTCAGCCCAATAGTTATTATTTGGCCGATTATAATGAAAGCGGATTATTTAAATTTATAAAATGAGAGGATAATATGAAATTTATCATTTCATCTTATTTAATTCTGATTTTAACCTATTTATATATAAATAATATTTTATAAAAATTTTAGAAGATTTGTAATATAATAATATAAAAAGAAAAAAACAAAGGCAAAAAATAAATTAAAAAAATAATTTTGGATAACGGAGTAGGTTTGGTAAAAATATTAACAGGATGAGGTGAATTTGGGAACTATGTAATTTTAGTTGTTAGAGTTTGAGAACAGCTCTTCCATCTCATATCCGTCTCGTTGTCATACCTAATTGTAATTTGTTGGAGTTCAATTGGATATTATATATTTGTTTAATTAATAGAGTAAAAATTTAAAAATGTTATTTTCACAACTACTTTTTTATGTAGGTCTAACTCGCGAGTAAGATACTAAATGAATTAAGTAGTTAACGATAAATTTGTGTTAAGTTCGTTTAAAATTCGTTTAATTGAACTCATAAAAAATAAATAATGTGATCTTGTACATAATTTTTATTCGTTAAAGATTAGGGGCTACTCAAATTAAATTCAAAAAATTCAAGGACAATGAAAAGAATTTTATCATTTGATCGCGTGAGATCAACCATACTAATTCAACTTACATCAAAATTACATCAATTTGTTGATGAAAGTGACAATGAGTGGAATGTTATCATTTGTGGCATGAGATCAACTACACTAATTATTTAATCATATCATATATCAAAAAATTTAAATGGAGATTTTTTGTTTTAAACAATCAATAAGTTTCCAAATGATTGGAAGATTTTTGTTTGATTGACTCAATTAGGAAAATGATCCTGAAACATTCACTACATTAAAAAAAATCGTTTTTTGTGTGTTGTTAAACGTAATTTTTGTTAACATTTACATTTGCAACTTTGATTATATAATAATCAATTTATGAATTAATTATACTAATCAGCAATATAGAGACTGATGATAAAATCCATTCGTTCATCAGCCATTAATATGATCATAAATTTCACTGGAAATTCAAGTACATTAACAAAAGATAACTGCAAAATTCTACTCATCACAACTGACGTTTGTGATGTTTAGAATTAAAAAACGAAGCTGCTGATATCAGCAGCCTTAGTCTAATGTCTCAGACTTCTGCTAGTCATTATTGATATTAACATTTGATGTATGCATACAATTTGATCAACACCAACCTTGAGGCCACCTGTTTTTGGGGTCCATTTTTGGAAACCATCTCTTCTTCTTCTTCTTCGGTGCACCAAGAGTGGCGGCTTCATCTTTTCGCCGGAATATAAACTTCAACAAGATTCCCCTGCGGTGGCTAGGGGTGGGAGGACATTCATATTTTGTTGGTGTTTCATTCTGAACTAAGGTGTTGAAGAATTTCTCATCCAAAGCTGGAAAAATTTCGTCGCGTATCCGAATTTCGTTGAGATTCAGGTACCTTTGTTCCAGGGATTCTTTGGGGATGTTTCTTGCTAACAAAGGTGAAGCACCACCCCAGTGATTAGTGCCTAAAGATGGGTGTTGGGGAGTTCTGAAATCCAAGAGTTCTCTTTGCCTCATATTCTACCTTTCTTTCTGTTCAGATTTTGAATTTTTCCTTTTCCTTTCTCCTCTTCCTATATGTATGGTATCTTTATGTAGTGAATGTCTAGGAAAACTTTCTAAATTTTTCACATAGTAAACATCTTCAGCATTGTAAGAATCTCAACAAAATAATAATTGGTATGGCCTTTCAAGGGTGACAGACGGTGGAAAAAAATTAATGTATCCTTTGATGCTGGCAAGGCAATATTCATGCCGAAATTAGACTAGAGATTCCTCATTGTCAATAAGCTAATGACAAAGAAATGAGGTTTAAACGCATTAGATACAAAGAAGCCGGATGCAAAAATTATTAATAAATTATCAGAACATATGCAAGTTAGGCATGCCGAAACTAGATTCAAAAAATACTTGAAATGGAAGATGCTATGACTAAGAAATAGGTTAGGGATCAAACACCCATTAAAATACAAGGGGGGTGGCTTTTTTTAGAACTCAAGAAGTTAATACCACACTTCCGGTTTAAGAAATTGAGGTAACCTAAGATAGACTTACGGTTCTTCAAGCTCTTGGTTTTTCTTACATATACAACAATGGAAACATTTATAAATTGCCTAAAATTCTTTGAATTTACCAGAGCAGGGGCGAAATACCTAACAGAAACTTTCGCATATGAAGATGATAAAATAACATGTTCCTGAAATCAAGGCGATGGGTTATGGCCTGCTTGCAATATAATTCTTAGTTTATATCTTGTATATGTAGTAGAATGCAAAAATTAATTTGCTGATACTAGCAAGTGATTAGCTGTTTCGAACAGGTCTTCATAATTTAGATTTACAGAGTTAGAGCTGCATTAGATGATTCTAGGACCAGAATGGTAAAGTAAAAAGATAAATAAAGACAAATGTACAGGGGAACTTGCACTCGATGCATTCTTCATTATATATAACTTGAGCATCAAGTTCCCACGGAGTATTCTTTCATTTTGCTTCAGCTAATTTCCCCCGTATTGACTCAGGCCTTGATATTTTATTAATGCTGCAAAAGAACAGATAACATCAGATATCTCCGGATAATACTGTAGCTATTGTCTTATATATGAGAAATACAGCAAAAGTTTTCTAATATTTTCAGTATCAAACCAAAAAATATATACTTTCCATGATAAAAAAAATAAACTGCATGAATCAAACATCTAACGTGATGATGCCTTACCATAAAAGAAGATCCCCGGTAGATGCTGACTTCTCATAAATCCATTCTGGAACAAGTTCTTGTAACAATTCAAGCTGCTCTTCAACCTCTCCTGCAGATGCGGAACATGATTAGCTATGATACAGTTGGCCAAAGTTTCAGTGCCTTCAATTTGTTTTGAACATCAGTAATGCTTACTTCTGTCAACAATATCTAAATGGTTTGAAATTATCTTATGCATAAGCTCATCTTTCGTAATGGTGGAACGCTTGATTGATTGAAAAAAGAAGTGAATCATGTCAAAGAGCTTAGGTAAGCTGGCAATTATCTTTTGACGCCTCTTCGCTTGTGATATTGCTGGATCCTTATCCTCTAATGCCTTCTTCTCTTTTTCTCTTATCTGCAATTGGGGATTGCGCTTAGTATCCTTTTTCAATTTAGAAAAGGTAAAGTAAATCCAGAAGCCCTATATTCTATTGTGCTTGGCATCCAGTTTCAGTTTTTCGAGGAGGAAGTAATCCATAATCCCTATATTCTGTATTACCATATAACTCAGAACCTTTCAAACAGGTAGATGCCAGAGCACCATATCTAAAATCATTATCACCTAGGCTGCTTGGGAAGAAAAGCAGCCATAACTGTTCTAAGAGACTGCAGATAATATTAAAGAGCTTATAGAACAATCAAACTAAATTGATTAATTTATCAATTAATTTGATTGATATACAATCAAATTATATATCAATCAAATTAATGAAAGGTTTTATTAACTCTTGAAGAGTCTGAGAGGGAAGTTACGAGTCCCTTCTGCTCAGTCACTAAAGACAGCATTTCAGTAAGAACATGTTCCACTCCAAATGAGGACTTAAAAAATTATGTAATCTTCCAAAACGAAATCCCCAAGGCAAATTTTTTGAATTAAATTAAACTATTCATATTGGGCTTACCGATTGCAGCAGATTCTCAGGAAGTAGATAAAAAATATCACTGTCATGTATTAAATTTCCACTTTCATTGGCGTCATGTATTAAACCACGACTCTCATTGGCTTCCTTGGCATGTTGATTTTTCACAGGAGTATCAAATTTCAGGGACCTGCTACGTTGTGGATGCCTGACCAATTTGTTTGGTGAACTGATTGAATTATCATCTGGGCTCATATAGCACCTCTTTGTCGGCTGCAATGCAGGTGTGGAACTCATGAGCTTTGCTGGAGTTGAAAGGGATTTCGATGGAGTTTCTTGGACAGGCGTGGCACAAATGGGCTTTGCTGGAGTTGAAAAGAGCTTGGAAGGAGTTCCTTGGAAAGTAGAAGATACAGTAGATAGAACCTCATTCTCTGAAGAATCTAAAATTTTTATTGGAGTTGCAGGACAGCAAGATGATGGTGGACAACCAGAGAAATCACCAGATGCTAAACTTCTTGTAGAGATGGCTGATCTCACAGACAAGTTGATAGATGTAGAGGCCTCTTTTTCAGAATGACTTTGATCAAAATTCACCTCTGAATCTGGAAGAACTGAAGTCCGGACAGCCACCTTGGGTGGCACTTGGAGTGTGCTAACTGCTTCACTTCTTGAAACTCTCTTCGAAAATCCCCTCCTGAAAGATTGAGATAGATGGGAAGCTGCTGCGGGCTGCTTCTCTGGGACTACTGTTTTCTCGATTGTCAAGGAGCAGGAGCCTCTGATTGCGTTTACATGCATCGACTCTTGTTTTGACTGATTAAATGGCTCTGGTAGTGTTCCTTCAGGAACGTCATCCCCCTGAATGCAAAATATGCATATTAAACAACATAATATTATGAAACTTGAAATAGACAAGCTCCGACTCTTATAAATAATTTCCAACATGCGAGAAATACCGTTAATATTTTCTGGACAGATATTAAGCTTTCTAACTTATAAGCTTAACATAAATGATGTTCGAGAGGTTAAAATGAAATTTCACTGAGAATCTTTTATGTACATATCAATTCATTTTCTTTAATTATATCATGCACAAGTTGGTCCTCAATGAAACAAATTGGCCTCGTAAAGTCTTTCTAGGAAACACAATTCAACAAATTTTCAGTAATGAATCACAATAGAAAAGATTCAAATTAAATGAATCTATTGATAACAAGTGAATACCAAGCCAAGAAACGACACGCTGCAACTTAGTATTACTAATTAACATATACAATGCAGTGAAATCCACTATAATAAAAATAAAGTCAGACAAACCTCTGGATGAGCTTTACAAAAATCAAGAAGTCTCTCGCGGAAGAATTTCCTCAATAGCAAATTTCCACTATGTGATTTCAACTTCATATCATCATCAATTGCATTGACATTCAAAGTTATATGAATATCAGGCTTCATACAACTTGTACGCTCATCTCGCACAAGAACTTTCTCCATTTCAATTGCCTCAGGAAAAATAAACTTCAATTGAGCTAAATGATTATAAGAAAACCTCCTGAACAAAATTTAAAATAAAAATAGTATTAAAAAACCCAAACCGCCATAAAATTTACTCAATTACATAATAATGAATGACATAATAACTTAAATTACTTGCCTATCGGTTAGGCACTCAATTTTGGGGCTAATGTTGGTAAATGTTGACATAACACCCTTTATCCGAAGAAGTCGAATTGAACTATCCAAGCTGCTAAAAAACTTATCCAAAATCTCATACCTGAAAACAGTTTCACAATTCACCATAAATTAATCTAACATACAAAACAAAACATCACACAGAAAACAAAACAAACATCTATAACATTTTTTTAAACCCCACATCTACAACATTTGGATCTTACATGTTGCCATTTTCTTCTATTTACCCCTAAAAGATTTGTTACACAGGCTCTATCACATCACACGTTTTAGATACACTTTAGGTACATTCAACATAATAAAATTTATGAATTGTAACAGAATTTACTTTTCCAGATCTGCAAATACATGCAACATTCATCAACTTCAATTGAATTTTACTGGAATAAATTTAATAGATGCTTACTTTTCTGGGAGTTTCGTGGAGCTATTGGATCTTTTCGATTTGGTGACGGGACGTTCATCTGGTTTGTTAGATACCTGCTCCTTTTGGTGTGTCGTCCGTTCGGGCCCGCCGGACGGATCCTGGGTCTGGAGCTTTTTAGCTAACTGTCGGACTTCTTTCAAGGAAAGAGCGGCACCACGGTTCCGTAACCGGCGAGGCGGGTTCAAGGGTTTTTCCGGGGTTTTGGAGCTCCATGGATTCTGAATCGGAGCTTTCGGAGACTGATCGGACGGTGAAGGTTTGGCTGGCAGTATTGAATGCGGTATCTTCTTTGATTTAAACGAATCAAAAGATGAAGATGATGTTTGAGATGAATCCATTGCAGATGTATAGAGAGAGAAAGAGAGAGGTGAAAGGCTAGAGAAATGTTTACACCATATAAATACACAGTGAGAGGGGGAAGGAGAATGAAGCTCAGTAGGGTTTTTGGCGCGAGTCCAAGCTGGAATCTGACGTGTCACTCTGCCACGTCAGCTTTCGCGCTAAAATCAGTCGCGGGGAGAGCTCCGAGGGTGTGTATCGCCTGCGACGCGGCCATGATAGTGAAATATAGGGACTCACAGATTGTGCGGAATCAATCTGGGCTTTCTTTCCCTAATCTGATAATTTGGACCGTTAGAGCCCAATTAAATGCTCAGCCTTTTATGGGGAAAAATAACTGTAAATTGCGAATATTCTTAATTTTCCTTGTTTGCTAATAGTGACCGTTGGGACACATAATTGTGAAATGATTTCATGTCAAAATACGTAAGATACTGGAATAATTTTTACTTTTTTGCTAAAATTGTTAGATTTGCTTAAATTAAAAGTGCAGATTGAAAGTTTTTTTTTTATTTCCTTTTTCGGCGTTAATGATTGAAAGTTTTAACCGAGCAGAAACATATCCATTGAGATAAGGTCCAACTTTGAATAATTAGGCCTTAACAGGCCCATATAAAAGAAGACATTAGTTTAAAATAATATATATGATGTAAGTGAAATAATATATACATATATACCGACTATTTAATCACAATTATATAGTGAGACTTCATTAGATTGTTACCTCTGACCTGCAAAGATCTACTTCTTTTTTAATTTTTAGTACATAAAAATTTAATTTAAGTGAGAGAAAACTTCTCAGTTTAGCTACATTTATGAGTTTTTACTTGTGAATTTTAGATGAATATAACAATTTCACTTGTGAATTTTAGATGAATTTTTTTATGTATGGCATACCTTCACGGCTTCCCCCACTTGTTGGTTTATTGAAAGAGCTCTTTTGCATGCTGCATAAATTATGTAATTGACGATACACATATTTTTTAATGTATTAACGATAGACAATTATTTAAGGAGAAACAATGGAGAGAATAAATTTGAACGAGAGTTTGGTCTTTTTATTGGCCTTTTACCACTAATAGATGCTTAACGATGAAGTTAACTTTTTTTCTTTTTTTTTTCAAAATGAAAAAAAACTGAAAATAGAATTATGAACTTAGAGTCATAGAGGAAGAAATAGGTAGTGATAAAATGGATGTTGTATATATGGATTATCTCAAGAAGCAAAAAATATTTGTTTTGTTTTCTTTTTTTGTGTGAATATCACTATGTAATTTAATTTTGATTTCTATTTTAAGATCACGAAATGATAATAGAGCGAATAAGTATTTCACCATAATTTGTTATAACATATTTAATTAAGCGTCTCTCCTTTTAGACTTCTTGCTTAAATAGTTGAATTAAGGCCCTCATTACTTTTGTTTTTTAACACAAGAATATGTAAAGAATGGTCGGAATACAAATAAAAAGCATATAATTTTTTTTTTAAAATAAAAATTTGAGCTTTGTTTATTTTCTAGAGCTATGTAGATAACCGCTTTTCTCTCTCATCTCTCCCTTCATTGCCGCCCCCTGCTAGAGCAAATTTGTTTCTTCTATGCACAAACTTGATACTTTGATACTTTCCCCGAACTTATAAAGTTTATTGACAAAGTATAATATATGAAAATCATCAAATTGAATTGCGGTAAGCATCACTTTGAATTACTTTATTAATTTTCAGTTCTAATTAAAATTTTAAACTCATAAGCTATTTTGACTCGTTCACAAACTTGCACCAAATTAAGAAGTTAATGAAGTCTAGGAAACTCCTTGCTTACTCATCAAACATAATTGTTGCATAAGCTCGAAAATGGATCTACAGGGTTGTTTTAGGATCCAACTTTTTAAAAAAGAATTCCTTAACTTTTTAATTATTACAATTTCTTTTTATTAACGATACGTGCCAATGGTGAATGTTGGATGTATATTCTAATTTTTATAGTATCTAAAATGTTATGCACATAAATCATCAAAAAATTGTTACAGATTTGGATGGATATGATTCGATAATTTAATTGGAAACGAGACTTTGATACAAAAATTAAACTCACATTCTTATAAAAGAAATCTAAAACCCAGAAGGCCAAAAAAAAGAAAAAGAAAGTAAGTTATATATTTTATTATATTTAAATGTGATAATAAAACATTATAAACGTGCAAAAAGAAAAAATTAATGTTATTAAATGTAAAATTTAAGGAGTCGCGAGATAATTAAAATTACTGATCAAAATTCGAGGGTTTCGGTGGGATTGCAAAATCTCTGTTTAAATCGATAATAATTTGTTCCAAACTTGGGGAACTTGGTGGACACAGGGCGAAAGTCGGAACAAAGTAAACAGAGGTAACCATTGTCAAACTTTGCTAATCCTTCTCGGTTACTAGTACATATACTCTCGTAGTACTAATTATAACTTTATAAGTATTATAACCGGAGAAGAAACAAGCAAATATTCATCTTCACTTCACGTCTTCTTCTTTTATTTAAAGACAAAAAACGAAAATTACAGAAAGATTGTTTGAGAACATAAAGAAGATTTACAACAAGTATTCCAATTTCTTTCACGCAATCAATCAATCAATCAATCAATCAAAACCCCTCTTTTTAATTTTTCGTTTTCATCGATGTTTCAGTCTCCACCGTCATCGTATCAACTGTAACCAATTCACGTCATAGTCGAGATTTCTTGATATCTGTGACCTTTTGGGTCCGATTCTTCAACTGGGTTCGTCAAGGAGCTCGAAAATTGCAAACTTTTGTGGGGTTTTCTCACCTTTGTCGCCCCCGGGTTAATTAGGTTTCAGGTAACAACTGTTGTTGATTTCTTGAATTTATGCTAAACAACACATGGGTTGTGCTAGGAAATATTTAAATTCGTGAAAAGTAAAGATAAAGTTCCTTTTCTTGTTATGATATTGGGTTGCTGTTTTTTGGGGTATGGGCATAATTGATGTTCTAGCTTTTTATGTAGCTGACTCTGCACCCTAGATATTTTTTTGTATAGCTATGTTTTGTTGTTTCCACTTGTTCTGTTTTAAATTTTATACAACTATTATGCAATCATTAAGTAAAAATGCAATCTTTTCTATCCTGTTTTTTGATTATTTGTTTCTTTCATTTGCATTGGGGGCTATAGGTTGTTATATAATTCCAAAATTGTAGACGGATGATATGTCATCGAGTCATTTGAATGAGTTCATTTGATGTGTATGACCAAAACTTATTGATCCTATATTGATTTTATTGAGTTTGTCAGTTTGATAAGTAAAACGTATCTATAATTTTGGAACATGGGAGCACTTATGAGTAAAGACCTTTGTTTGAAGGGTGAGAATTGTAATCTCTATGCATTTGAGTTGGGCACTCTTAGAAGTAAGTACACAATTTATTCAGCACTATTGAGAGAATGAGAGACGGTCTGCTTATTTTTTTCCTTAAATTAACCTAATTTTTGTCATTGCCAAATGCTACGTTACAAGAAGGCACTTATGTGGCAGTTAGCTACATTTTGTGGATATGATGCAAATCCGGTTTTGGATACTAAATTGGGAATTTAAAACTTCCTTTTTCTATTTTGTATGATATTCAAAGAGCCTAACTTATTAAATTTCATGCCATTAGTTTCTTGAACTTTTACATAACATTTTTCAAAAATTTGGATGTAGTTATTTCATTTCATGAATTTTTAAGAACAACATGCTGACATTTTAAAGTACTCTTATCAGTTTAACTATATCTTTTAAGAAATCAGGATACCGCACATCTTGAAAACAACCATATACTGACTCAGCAACCAAAAAGTCTTATCTTTAACACTATGCCATTTCTACTGATGTTTGTCCGTCTAAAATCCGGTAAAATTGCACCGACAGGACATGCTTATGATAGTTTTCAATGAAAGTTGAAGTCTTAAAAGGAAACAAAAAATGCGAACCATTCAAGTGTTCAAGATTCCATAATTAATGAAAAAGTTCTATATTTCATTTTAACCTAAGTCTCCTTCCAATTACTTGATTCTGAAACTTCCAGTAAAACTTTTCTTCATAGTTCATACAATGGGTGGTTTCCTTCCCTGTATTATTTTTCATCGTTTTGTAAAGCGCCGATTCTTTGTTTGTGTGGGTTGTCCCGAACAATCTCCTCAAGAACTATTAGGGACTCTATTCATTGTCACCCTAATATCGAGGAATCCTCTCTTCTTCTCCACGTATAGTAGGTTGTGTTTCTTCCAAATTTTTCCTCCAATGAATATGAAATGCAATAACATTAGTGAAGCTGTTTTACTTTCTCTGTTTCCTTTTTCAACTTTGGGAAACTTCCATGAAGGGTTTAGAAATTTGGAGTCAATTAAATATGTTAACGTTAGTCCAAATTTCTTGTGGAGTATGTTACTTATTGCCTTGGTGGCAATTCATCCGTTGTTTTTATATATATGCATAATGCATACTTATACATCATGATACACCTAGTAGATCACAAAAGGAATTTTAATAATTTCCTGCTTTATGGCACTCTGCAGTAAATCATTCAGGCACTTCAGGGGATGGACCGGTTGTATTAGTCTACTGTTAGTGCCTGTGAATGATGTTCAGTGGACAAAAGGGTGCTAATGCTCTTGATAATCTTAAACGGAAATTGCGTGGTGAGTCATCCTTAACGACAGGCTTGCTCAATGTCAGTCCTGAAATTGAGTTGTCCGATTACCAAAGAGCACCAAGTCCTGGTAGTGAAAGCCCTTCTGGACTTCTTGATGATGATAGTTTGAGTCTGGAACCTATTGCTGATTTGGATCTGTTCTTTGAGAGGCTGTATAGCTATTATTGTGAGAAAGGGCTTTGGTGCATTATAATTAAGTGGATAGTTGAACTCTTGAGCCTGGCTTTTACCATATGTTTCTCGGGTTTTTTCTTATTATATGTTGATTGGAATGGTTTACGCAATGCAAAGTGTGGTATGGATGCTGTTGAATCTGGAATTAAACCATGTGACTTGGCTAAAGAAGCCCTTCATCAGCATCCCTTGACCCCTTTTACGCTTTCTAAAGCTGTTATTGTTGGATATTTGGGGATATTTTCCATCTACTGGATCTTCTGTTTTGTAAGATTTTTTTCGCAATTGAAGGACACTCTAAGAATTCGCCACTTCTACAACAACAGGTACTGGTCTTAATGTCTCACACTTCCACTGAAATTCCTGCTCCCTTGTGGTTTTTGCCCTTTTGTTTTCCCCCTTTTTTGTTGTTTTGTTATGTATGGGCTCTCTTTCTTAGAAACTGGAGTAACTTTTAAGGCTCCGTTGTGTTTTTCCTTTTTTTGCATATTTACTTGACAGTATGGGAAGGAAAATTTTGTCATTTCATGCATGATAAACAATTATAGTGTTGTGCAGCCTCAATGTTACGGACAATGATATACAAACCATGCCATGGGCATTGATTCTTGAGAAGGTTGTTCGCTCACAAAATTCACAGAAGTTGTGCGTAGTTAAGGACCTATCTGCTCACGATGTTATCATGCGATTAATGCGGAAGGAAAACTACTTGATCGGAATGCTAAACAAGGGGGTGCTTTCTTTTTCAATCTCTCAATGGGTTCCTGGTGCTGGTCCAACCGTCAAATGTGGTTCAGTTGGTACACAACGCCGTCTTGTACTAACAAAGACCCTTGAATGGACTTTAAACTGGTGCATATTGCAGAGCATGTTTGACAGGTGAATGATCTCTGTTCACTCCTTTAGTTGAACATATCAATCATGTAGACAATGCTCAAATTGGTTCCCTTATCACAAGGGGAGCTATTTTCCTGAAAGTGAGCTTGAAATTTTCAACAGATTGAACAGGGACATGTATAATATTTCTATTCCTTTACATGTCTTATAAGTAAATCTATTTTTGTGATTGCCAGTTGTCAATGTTAATTGCAACAATAATGATGGTAATTTTAATATTATTGATATTATTTTTTTATTATAATATTTGTACTAGATTTACTATTTCAATGTTTTTTATGTTTATTCAATTTGAATACCTATGTCTGTTATAAATTTTACCTGCAGAAATTCCTATGTTCGGAGGGACTTTATTTCTGATCCTAAAACATTAAAGAGAAGCCTAATAATAGTTGGGGTTGTGATGCTTGTCCTTTCCCCATTTCTTGTCATATTTATGCTGGTATATCTCTTCTTGAGGCATGCTGAACAGTTCTACAATCATCCAAGCACAGCATCGTCTCGAAGATGGTCAAATCTTTCACAGTGGATATTTAGAGAATTCAATGAGGTATCATCTGTACCATGATCCTAAATAGTTGTGAAAAATTCCCTATTTTTCTATTCTGAGAGTGTGTACATATGCTGCTAATGTTTGAGATGTTCTTTTAAGAACACATTGTCCAGGCCCACAGAACCATATCTTATTTTTCACAAATTCTACGTATGCTTGTTATTTTTAGTCCCTTGTATTCAACATCAACATTTATGACGCCTTTAATTCCAAACTAGTTGATGGCAGTCAATGAATTCCATATGGATGAGAAGTGGAATGATAATGAAAACGATATTCAAGATTAGAGAAGTAATAGTTATGGTAGTAATAATAATAAGAAATATTTAAATTAATAATAGTTAATAAATGGGTAAATAATAAATATGAAGATATATATGTGTGTGTGCTGGCGCATGTGAATTGAAAAGATTGTAAATAACTCCTTCTGTGATTGATTTTTGTTTTTTCCTTTGTTTATTTGTTTTCCCCCCCAAGTAACTCTATGTATGATGTCACATATTGCTGTATTTTTCAGGTGGATCACTTGTTCAAGCACCGGATCAACAACAGCATTGTACATGCTTCTGAATATTTAAAGCAGTTTCCTTCTCCCATTTTATCTGTCATTGCTAAGTTCATCTCGTTTGTGTCTGGTGGATTTGCTGCTATTTTGATCATCATTGCATTTCTGGAGGAGTCTCTGCTGGAAGGCCATGTAATTTATTTCCCCTAAATATCTTATTGTGTGAAAATAGGTAATTTGAAGGAAAACATTTTGTTAAGTCTTTTCTTTCAATGTTCCAGATTTTTGGTCGCAATCTGTTTTGGTATGCTGCTGTTTTTGGAACCATAACAGCTATTAGCCGGGCTGCAGTAACAGAGGCTCCTCTAGTCCTTGATCCACAAGGTGCGATGTCTCTAGTTGTCCAACATACACACTATATGCCGAAGAGATGGCGTGGTAAAGAAAATTCTGATATTGTCCAGATGGAGTTTGAAACTCTGTTTCAGGTGATTCTGCTGAAGTAGTATTTTGTAGCATTAGCAAATGCTTGCTTGATCTATTTAAGTACATGGATCTGAATTTGAAAATTGGCAATTGGAATATGTTCATAAATTACCAAATTTGGCAAATGCTTGCACGTAGTGGTTTATCCAGTATACACCTGAGAGGAAATTTTCTGGTGGTTCAGGGTTCCTCTTGTCCAAGAACGAAAATAAAATAATAACTGAAATATATATAAAAAGAAGAGGTGCATGAGATTCTCATTATTTGCTAGAGGATTGTTCTCACCATTGCTTACAACACCAATACCATATCTAAAATGGGTTCTTATCTTCTTGTTCTCCCCCCACCCTCCCCAAAAAAAATAGTTTTTTAAGCATCAGTGACTATTATATCTTTTCCCGTTTTAAGCAGTTTTATTGTTTATAGTTATTCTTAATTGATAAGTCTGCAGTTTCTATTTTTTTGGTTTATAGTTATTGTTAATTGATAGGGAGGAAGCTGCTTGTTAGTAGGCCAAACGTGCTAACCATCCACTCAAAAAAAATTTATACTTTCCCTACTTGAGTTAACTGAGCAATTTTTTGATGCAGTATACTGGAATGATGCTTCTGGAAGAGATGGCTTCAATTTTTCTTACTCCTTATTTACTTATATTTGTTGTCCCGGAGGTAACTTTCATTATAGTGGTATCAAATCACGCGTTGCACCTCTAATGCTGGTTTTTCAAGTTTTTAACTTAGAAGCTTTCTTACCATTGCAGCGAGTGGATGATATTTTGCAGTTCATTGCTGATTTTACAGTGAATGTTGAAGGTGTTGGTCATGTTTGCAGGTTGAGCTACTAACTCTTTTACATGTATCTCCTTCACGCTTAGCTAATATGTAACAAGCAATGTGCTTGTTTTTCATATTAATGTATCTTAATGTTTTCACAAATTCCTCAAAAAGTTGTGTATATGTGTGTGTGTATCAACAATCAATCGAGAGAGGCTTCATTGCATGTATAACACATTTCCCACTTAAGTGTAAGTGTTAATTTACTCCCTGTTAATATTGGCAGCTTCAGCGTCTTTGATTTCGAAAACCATGGGAATCTCAAGTATGGATCACCACATAATTCACCTCAAATCCGGAGGAGTTCTCAAGGGAAAATGGAGAAATCATTCTTAAGGTATAATGGCTGCCCATCAATATCTCTCTCTTCAGTTGATCATAAATGTGTCAATTACTTTTATCATGTAATTATTTCTAGTTTTCTAACTTTGGTTAGATTTCTGATTTGTAAGTTCGACTATATTAATGTTTCCTTCATTCTTTTGCAGCTTTCATAATAGTTATCCATCATGGGAACCAGATATTCACGGGAAACAATTCATCTCAACCCTGAAAACATTCAGGGAGCACAAGTTGCAAAGTCAGGAAAGACAACCTTCATATTTTTTGCCTAGAATGCAACATTGGAATCCGCATTTGATAGGTCAAAGTGATCTAAACTACTTCTCAAGAGATGCGTTTCACAATATCCCAGAAAGGCGCTATCAATTAGGATCCCTGTGGCTGATTGATTCTGACCAGAAGAATTATCTGAATATTCTTGAGTGGTACTATACTTCAGGACCTCATATTTCAGTTGAGACTCGAAGAGATGCTCCGACAGGATCATTTAATACTGAGAGCAAACGACACTTCTCCACTCCAACCAATGCAGCATACAATGAAGCAATACACGAACATTGGGAACAGTTGTTTGAGGATCGATCTCAGAGTCAACTAGAAGCTTCCACCGCAGCTCCTTTGTTATCCAGGAGTGTGCTACATCATGATGATTCAGTTCAAGCGGCACATCACCCTAGCTGGAGCCATTGGTGGGCTAGAAGTAATGCGCAAGTTGGGGATGGTCAGACGAGCTTCCTGGAGCCTCCAACTTTCAACCGCGATACTGGTAATTATTACGATAATTTATCTTCTCGAAGTGGTGCACAAGGTGGGGATGGCCACATGAGCTTTTTGGAACCTCCAACTTTCAACCACAGCACCAGTAGTTATCATGATCGCTTATCTGCTACAACTGATCCACAAGTTGGGGATGCCCAGACGAGCTTTCTGCAGCCTCCAACTTTCAACCTCAACACCGGTAATTGTTATGATAACTCATCTGATAGAAGCTTAATAGACGAACAAGACCACTTGGACTTCAAGAGGAGCTCTAACAGGTTGTCTCGGACATTTTACATGGATGACTTGGAGGGAGGACCGTTCAATCTCCCTTTTGACGATATCTATAGTAGACGCTCCACTAGCCCAGAACTAGGTCCATCCGATCTCGTTTGATTCTTAGGTTCTGGTCCTTCATTCTGGATTCAAAATCTTGAATATGTGTATATGGGTTTCCAGTTTTGAACTTGATGTCTCTGTTCTTAAAACATGGGAGCTCAAAATTCTTTGTTGTATATAATTCACGGCGAGGTCAAATTCTGAAAAGGCCTTGAACTTCATCTGGAACTGGTGACTAAGGATAGAACTAGTTACCTCACTCCTATTGAAGATGTAAAATTACTAGTCTAATAGCTATTAATCATTGGTTTAACTTAAGTTCTGTTTATTATTGTTAGGACTTTTTGTGGATTTAATTTTTAGCATTGGCAGGTGGCACTAGTTAAACAAACATAAAATAAATATTAATCATCAGCAGATTAACTAATGTTTGTTGTATCAGCAGAAGTTAAAATACCCCCTCTGTAACATTATAATATTACCGTTACGATTATAATAATAACAAATTTCAAAAACAGAACTTATTATTTGTAGATTACATGTCATCTTAATATTTATAAGAAAAAAACAAAGAATGCAAATGTGACTTCTTGCAACAGTGGGAGTATTTACTGATATAGTGGTATCATATAAAAGTCTCACACTTTCTGATCAAAATATTATTTCAATTTCAACTTTAATGCTTGAAGTTGGATTGCCATAAATTAAATAAATGTATTTACTTTTTAAATATGTAAACATGCACCTGAATTGTCGGTTGTTTCTAAAATATTTTCTAGTTTTAGCAAATGGCATCTAGTTCTTGTGGTGGTTCTTTTTTTTTTTTTTTTTTTTTTTCTGCTGCTAATTTTATGATGATTCTTTTGTTCTTTGTGCGTCTTCATTCGAAATGGAGCTTAGCTACAACCAAGAGTCTCAAAGTATCTGTTATCTCCGTGTTATTGTAATACAATTTCATCCAAACAGCTAATATTTTGTTCAACTTGACAACTCTGATTATAATAATACCTAATTATTTGAACCCCATACGGTTAGGGTAGGATATGAGATTTACTATCTCACCCCATTTAATTTCGACTCCAACCCATTTATATATAAAACATATTTTATAATGATTTAAAAAAATTTTGTGCGAGAATAATATAAAAAAAACAAAAAAAAAATAAATTAATTAAATTAAAAAAAATTGAGCAATGCGGTGAGGCGTATAATTCTAGCGGATAGAGTTTGAGAACCGTGACAAAATATAAAAGTCAACTTCTCAAACTTCCTTTCTTTTGCATCTGATCTACAATTTCATATGTTAGTATCAAACTGGCTTAATATATAGTACAAATTATACAAATATCCTTTCATCAGAACTGTTCTTTTGAGTTGGTAAGAAGCAAGAATTACATTCTTGAAATATGGAGAAGCTTGTTTCAAGCTGGTTTAATGTCCAAAGCTTGCCACAAGATTATGTCTTCCCAGTGGAGCAAAGACCTGGTGAAGATTTCATTATCCCTGTATGTGCGACTATTCCAGTTATCGATCTTGAAGTCGCAGCTCATGATCGTGCAGATCTCATTCAGAAAATTTTAGATGCTAGCCAAGAATTCGGGTTTTTCCAGGTTTGTAAGTTTGTAACTTTTATGGGAAAAAGAAATGAAATCTATCTATTTCTTGCCACTATTTTGGATTGTATAATTAAGATTTCTCAAATGTTGTTATCCATATTATTTTCGCGAAGGTGATAAACCATGGAGTTTCTGCAAATTTAATGTTTGACGCGGTGAAATTGTGCGAGGAGTTCTTCACAATGCCAGATGAAGATAAGGCAAGTGTTTACTCGGAAGATCCCAGTAAAATCTGCAGACTGTACACTAGCGGTTACAATTATGCCAATGAAAAGGTTCACTTTTGGAGAGATAATTTGCAACACCCTTGTCATCCGTTACAAGATTTCATACACTTGTGGCCTGAAAAACCAACGAGATACCGGTAACACTATTTATTTCTTCGCAATCAATATTTAGTGAACTATACCAGTTTTTGACTTAAAAAGACAAAACGGACGAAGGGAGTAATTATTATTTCTTACCTGGGTTTAAACTGAGTCCCTTTTTTGAACCTCTTTCACAGAGATGTTATTGGGAAGTATTCAGTTGAAGCAAGAAACTTGACGTTAAGGATTTTGGAGTTCATTTGTGAAGGTTTAGGACTAGCACCCGGATTTTTCGGAGATGAACTTACGGAAGTACAGCTGCTGTCAGTTAATCACTACCCACCATGCCCAGAACCAAGTTTGTCACTGGGATTATCAAAACACTGTGATCCTAATCTTATTACTCTCCTTCTCCAAGGCATGGTTTCTGGGCTTCAGGTCTTGAAGGATGGCCGCTGGATTAGCGTCGACCCGCTTCCCAACGCATTTATTGTCAACATTGGTTACCAGCTACAGGTACATTTTTATGTGCAATGATCATGCCAAATTCTACTCGTCATTGACTTTGTTATTTGATGCCAACTATACTACTATCATAGATATCAGTAAGTTGATATGGTACATGGTACGCATTGTTCTATGAGTCTAAATATAGTCTGATTAGTCTTCTGTCTAGGCGCCACTATCGCCTAATTCTAACTAATCTCATATAATACTTGTCTAGACGCTAGGCCCTCATTTTACCGCTTAAGTCTGTTTATCGTCTTTTATATGGTTGTGTAGATTATCAGTAATGGAAGGCTTAAAAGCGTTGAACATCGGGCAGTGACAAACGCCAAAGAATCTCGGACAAGCATTGTCTCCTTCATCCTTCCTCGTAATAGCTGCATCATAGAACCTGCTAAAGTTGTTGTAAATGATGAGAATCCTCCCCTCTACAGAGCTTTCAAATTCGAAGAGTTTGTTAAGACTTACAAAGAGAAGGGTGGTGATACTGAAACTGCCTTAGAGGACTATAAGCTTATGTAATGCCAAACATCAAAATCATGAATTCAGATCTCCAGCTTGTATTCAATACACCATGAAATTTGGTAACAAATTTTAACCCCAACATCACATTTCAAAAAGTTTTATAGTAATTTTGCAAAATATTATAATTAAAATTTGATTGATTTCGATTGAAAAATGATTAACATTACAAAATATATTAAGATTCAAGCAAAATAAACTCTTTACTAAACTAAATTATTGTTAAACTATTGTCACAATTTGAAGTTTAAGATTTTACGATCTAACACAAACAAACTAAAATATTACTATTTTTTTTGACAAGAGACAGAGTATAATAACTCCTGAGTATAAGTTAGCCCAATCCTATACAAGATGTGCAACTACTGATATAACATTAATAATTTCATTTAAGGGAATTAAATATTTTCCTTCGTTACCAGTTTTATAATTTTAAATTGAGGCTGCCAAGTGATATAGGTATTGCCTTAGAGATCAGATGTAAACTAAAATTATTGAATGACATCTAATCCTTTTGATTCTTGTGTTTGATTTATTATTATTTATGAATTTATTTCAGATGGAACTTGTTTACTCGCACGAGTTTAACGCTACGCATTATCCCCATTTGTTAATTGCACATATACAATTGTTAATGTTACTTCTTATCACTTTGAAAGTCAAGATCTTAGCTCTTTCGTTTCTTTTTTTCTTAGTTCATTACAATTCTAAGGTGATAAACCATGGAGTGTCTGCAAGTTTTAATGGCTGTCAACGACTGTACACGTACTAGCCAACTAGGTAACTAAAGTTCATTTTAACTATAATATTTTATTGTGATACATGCATTTAGACGAAATATGAATTAATTATTATTGTACTAATGCACAGGGGAGAATTATAAATAATTAAATACCCATTTGCACAAGGGGGTTGGTATGCATCAAGTCGAGTTAATCAAGTTGCGCCGAAAAAAATTGTACTGCGAATAATTAATTGCACAATTTTTCGAAAAATTCATCGATATATATTTGAGTGTTGTTTATAAAATTACTGGATGTAAATAGTAACATCCTGATAGAAATACATTTTTCTAATCTTGTCCTTCCTTTTGATTATGCATGTAAAACGAACTTTAATTTTACGATAATGCTCTGTATCCCGAGAGATTTCACCGAATAAGTCCCGAAAACGGAAAAAATATCTACTATGTCCTTCATGTAATGTCCTCTGCATACGGGTGACAAGATCGAGGGTAAATGATATAAATATCAAAGCAACTGGTGGCTCTTCGGGGAGCATAGCACTACTCTTAATTTTACAAGGGTAAATTCAGAATTTTAATTTTTTATATCATTTGTGCTTTACCTTTATTTCAGGTGAATTTAATATCATTGATCACAGTATTCAGAAGAGGGTTATCAACAAGTTTTCTTGTACCACAGCAGCTATTTGTGGAATTCTCATCTGGGAATGCAGAGACTTTTTATTTTTATTTTTTAAATATATATACTAATGATTTCTTAAAATAATTTTATAATGATCGTCAACCAACTATGATCTTATTTGTTTTAACTTAAATTTTAGAGATTTTAAATTCTGAGAATATAAATTATATCACCAAAAACTTTAAAATTTTAACCTAAACAAATAGGGCTATGTTTTGACATCTCATTTGTGGATTCTTGATAATTTATTTTTTATGTTACTTCATTTCAGATGGAGCACGCGCCATGACTATCACCAGTTTCGGACTATATGGTATCCCCTTTTGTTAATTGTATTCACACACACATATAATATATATATATTATTGCAATTATTTTGTTATCACTTTAAGAGTCAAGTGCTCGACTTATTTGTATATATAGATACAAGTTAGTTGAGCTGATATGAAACTGGTATAATAATATAATAATACAACTGTTAATTTTTTACTAGAACTGGTGTTTCCTTAATTGGTACCAGAAATTGTATTTCTTGAGTTATGGAGAAGCTTGTTTCAAGCTGGTACAATGTCCAAACCATGCCAGAAGATTATGTCTTCCCTGTAGAACAAAGGCCTGGTGAGGAATTTAATGTTCCTGTATGCTCAGCAATTCCGGTTATCGATCTTCGGAATGCAGTTGATGATCCTACACATGCAATTCAGAAGATCTTGAATGCTTGCCAAGAATTCGGATTTTTTCAGGTTTTGAAACTTTTTTTTTTTAAAAATTTTTATAAATACTGTTTTTGTTGGCAGTACTGTGGGTGGACTAGTTGGTAAACTTTGAAGATCTGTAAAATTTTATGATCCATATTCATAATTCGCAGGTGATAAACCATGGTATTTCTGCAAATCTAATAGCTGACACGCTGAAAGTGACCGAGGAGTTCTTCACCATGCCTAATGAAGATAAGGCAAGTGTAATCTCAGACGATCGTGGCAGCAAGAGCTGCCAACTGTACACCAGCACCCTCAATTATGCCAATGAAAAGGTTCACTTTTGGAGAGATAATTTAAAACACCCTTCTCATCCTTTAGAAGATTTCATACACTTGTGGCCTGAAAAGCCAACTACATATAGGTAACAATTGTTTTCATTTAAAAAAAAAATAGTATTCCTGTAATATTTTGTATTTCTATTATTTGTCTGAATTGGTTCCTTTTCTCTTCATGGCTTTTTTGAAGAGAGATTGTTGGAAAATATTCAGTTGAAGTGAGGAACTTGTCCCTGAGGATTTTGGAGCTCATTTCTGTAGGATTAGGACTTGCACCAGGTTTTTTTGTGGGTGAACTTAGTGATGTACAAGTGCTGTCAGTCAATCACTACCCACCATGCCCAGAACCAAGTTTGTCATTGGGATTACCAAAACACTGTGATCCTAGTCTTATTACTCTCCTTCTCCAAGGCATGGTTTATGGGCTTCAGGTCTTTAAAGATGGAAACTGGATTGGTGTTGAGCCCCTTCCAAATGCTTTTGTGGTCAACATAGGTCACCAGCTACAGGTACACATAAAATTAGCTCTGCTATTACGAATCGTTATATATTTTATCGTCTGCTTCATCCTGTCTAGGATTTATTCTAACTTTTCCTTTCGCATAAACAGTAGAATATTAATTGGAATAGTAGAGTCAAATTGGGTACGTATTAATATATGACTGATGCTACAATGCGTGAATCCTTGCACCTTTCCCCGTCCCCTGCCCCGGCACAACTCTTCCTTAGTAGCAGGTTGGTTACACCTACGACCAAAATGGAAACCATAGTTGAGAAATGCCAAATCTCGTCTCAATCATCATTTGTCAGGACGCTTTCAAAATGAGAAGCGTGCATGCTTTAGATTGCCTAATCTTACCTACAATATTGAATTGAGATTGTGTGGTCCTAGTTAAAACATTGGGTTGAGATAGTCTGACCTTATATAGAACAATGCTCTAAATTATTATAAATTACAACAAACATTTCAATAATGCACTTTTTTACTAACATAGAAACCAAAAAATAGAGTTAATTTGGTAAATTATATGTTTGTGTAGATTATCAGTAACAGGAGGCTCAGAAGTGTTGAACATCGAGCAGTGACAAACTGGAAAGAATCTCGGACAACAATTGCATCCTTCATTTATCCAAGTAACAACTGTGTTATAGAGCCTGCTAAAGTTTTTATTAACGAAGACAATCCTTCCCTGTTCAAAACATTTCAATTCCATGATTTTCTCAAAACTTTCATGGCAAAGACTGGAGATATAGAAGCTACCTTAGAGGACTTTATGGTTTAGTAATTTAGTAGTAATTAATGAACAATTATTGAATGTCAATGGTCAAAAGAACGCGCCTCCAAATCTGCTGAACTACTTTCTGTTCCTCAACAGTCTCATGTAATGTCTTATTGTAACATACGAAGTATTACCTATTTAGCTACAGTTGACTAATTGTAAGTGTTGGTCGACAATAAACAATTGTTCTTCTTGTCGTTGTTGTACTTATCTGTCGTTTATAAATGATGACATAAATACAATTGTGTCAAAAAACCATTTTTTAATATATTTTTTATATTAATGTAAAATTATAATTATAATTTATCTACAAGTAAATACGGAAGACACACAAAAGTACCATTATTATAGTGATATTTACACACACACATACATATTGATAGATGGCTAATATAATTTTTTTTTTAAATTAGCCGTACATAGGGTTATGTATTGGTACAAAACTAAACCGAACCGAAACTGTTTCAAAATAAAGTAAAATTTTAATACTGAAACCGATATCGAAAAATCGGTTACCGAACTGAATTAGCCGGTTCGGTACCGACCCAGTACCGGTATATACCTATTATTTACCGAATTTCAATAAAGCATGATGTTTTCCCAGTGAGATGACCTAGAACTTGTAGAAGGGGGGTTGAATACAAGTTCTCACAACTTTTTGATTTCTTGTTCTTTAAGAAATTAAACTCTTCTGCGGAATATAAAGAACAAGATCAAAACTTTATAAACAATTGCTTTTATTGATTTAACAATTGATTACAAGTTTTCTAATAATCAAAACAAGCTTTGATCGTCAGCTTCTATTCTGTGTATATATAAAATACAACACTTTCAATTCTCTCTCTCTATACACATACACAGCTTCGTATTCCTTTTCTGTAATTTATAATTACAGCTTCTAAAACTAAGTTATCAAAAACCTAGCTTCCTAATTCAAATCAAATACAATCTTTCCAATTGAAAGATTTCTAACAAGTTTCCTTATCAGCTACGTCTTCAATAAAGTCTACGTGTGCATGGAAGACTTTCCTTCTTTGATTTGAACTCTAACTCCATCAGTGATTAAGTCTTCGACTAATCTTCGATAGCTTCTTTAATTAGTCCCTGATCACTTTGAGTAATCTCCGATGCTTTACAACGTGTAATCTCTGATGCTTTACTTCGTGTAATCTCCGATGCTTTGGCTTTAGTCTCTGGTGATGTTAGCTTTTAATCTCCGAGGTATTGTTTTAATCTCTGATGACGTCAGCATTAATCTCTGACTCTTTAGTTACAATCCCCGATGACGTAAGCTTTAATCTCCGATGACCAATCCTTCAATCTCCGATGACCAATCCTTCAATCTCCGACGAACAAAACATTTTAATCTCCGATGAAGGATTCTTCAATCTCCGATGGGCAAAGTCCAATCTCTGATGAACAAAACTTTATTCTCTGATAGACTTTTCCCTTAATCTCCGACAAGCCAAAATCAATCTCCGAAGGACTAATTAATTTAAACAACTTGTTGAACAAACTCAACAAGTATTCCAGCAGTACATACAAAAGAAATGAACCTATCTCTTTATTATAATGACTAATTTACAAACAAGAGATACTACTGCTAGCTACAAAACTAAAGTGTTACAAACCAACACTTTTCTGTACATTTGTATTCCTAAGTATTCTAAAGACAATCATCATCAAATGTTCATAAAACCTAACACATGAAAATGAGTTTGATTTTATGAAATAAGTAGGTTGCTTGCTTGGATCATGTGGGCTACTATTGTTGGAATAGTGGGCTTAAAAAATAAGTGGGCTGCTATTGTTGGAATAGTGGGCTTAAAAAATAAGTGGGCTGCTCAATTTAGTTAACAGATCTAAAAATTTCAAGTGAATAGGTTATCGATTCGATACCAGTATTTGCTATTTACCGAAGTAAGGATACATTAAATCCAAGTCGATTCTAAATTTTGTATATTTTCCGACTTCTGTTACCAATACTAAACCAATTATACAGCACATCGAAAAATTAATACCATACCGATTCGATAAAAAATCGAATTTACAAAACCGTTTGAACATCCCTAACAGTACGTTATACGTGCCAACCTGGCTTATAAACAAATTGCCTAATGTATTGCCATTAGTGGTTCACAATCATATAATTTATACATGCACATATTACGGTCAACTTTTTTATATACCCTACCATTAGCCTCACAATTTCATGGTATTATATTGACGTATTTACTAAAGATAATCATATACTACACATATCGACCTAATTTTTGATATGAAGTTGTAAGGGGTAAATCAATTGACATAAATTTTGGGATGAAACTGAGATAAAGTTGTAAAAGATTAATTATATCGATGTAATTTTTGAGAAAAAATGAGATGATAAAAAGTGTTGTTATTATTATTTTTTTTTGAATTTCATTACAAATGGATTATAATCACACAATATGAATCATATAAGATGAATTAACTTTATATTAAAAGAAGATGAATATTTCAAGAGGAAACCCACTCTAATAAAAGGAATAAATCTCACTCTAATAAATGGGATAAAGTATAATTTTAATAAAAATTAAACACGTAACTTTTTGAATATAGCGCTAACCATTGTACTGTGAGTGAGGGCAAAAGAATTTGTAAATACTGACTTTATCTGCCAAAGATTCGTGACAAGTCCCTTCATGTGCCGAAGAAATTTTATGCAAGGATTTATTTATGGTAGAATGTTAATTAGGTACAACATCAACCACATTTTTTTTCTTATTTAGTACGGAGTAGTTACTTATGATGATAAATGTTATTATAATAAGAACCTCCTGTCAACAAGTCACATGCAATTATTCTCCTACAATGATATTCATCTCCAAATTTCCAATTTGGGTCCCAAAGCGAAAACCTACCTCTACTATATATTATATCTCCATAAGGGGATCTTAATCTCATATATAAATATATAAACAAATATATATATATATATATATATGAGATTAAAATAATTAAAATATAACTCATTTTAAAATTCCATCTATTAGTTTTATAAACATGAATTTATAACTTATTTAAAAAATTCAACCATATGGATTAAAAGTGTATCAAAAAATATTAGGATAAATAAATTTGTTCATCTTTTTATGATGTATAATATGATTTTTATAACCATGTAAAATTAATCCATTTTCAAGAGGTAAGATTTATTGATTTTTATATAATTATAAAAAAAAACTATGTAAATGAACTTGAAAAAATTCATATATTACATTGTTTTTGCATACCTTTTCAATCTGTATAATGAGATTTTTCTCATATATTATGGAAACTAAAGCATGACACTCCTTTTATATATATATATGGGGGTCGATCCATAGCTAACGTTAGTTCTGGAGTCTTTCGTAGCTAACACTTTTACAGTCGTCCAAGGAATGATCCAACGCTTGAGATCAAACTTAAAAAAAAAAATACCCCTTCCGCCAGTGTTAGTAGCGGAAGGTAATTTTTTTTAAAAAATTTTTTTTCCCTTCCGCTACTAACACTTGCGGAAGGCCAAAAAAAAGATAAAATTTTTTTTTCTTTCCGCCAGTTTCACTGGCGGAAGGCAAAAAAAAAAAAAAAAAATTCCCCTTTCCGACACTGTCACTGGTGGAAAGGGTAAAATTTTTTTTTTTGTTTCCGCCAGTCTCACTGGCGGAAGGCAAAAAAAACAAAAAAAAAATTTCCCCTTTCCGCCAGTCTCAGTGGCGGAAAGGGGAAATTTTTTTTTTCTTCCGTTTTTCCCCTTCACATGCCTTCCGCCAGTCTTGTGCTTGATAGTAACAAGTACAATATTTTTTTTCTTTCTTCTTTCGTGATATGCTATATATATATGATAAGAAAGACCTAGGTCAAAAAACTATCTTATTCCGCCGCATGTAAGTTTCCTTCTTCGTTCTATCGTTTCAGTTTTCTTCTTCGTTCTCTAGTTTTATGAAAAAAAAATTTTTGAATCTAACTCATTTATTACAAAATTTTTCTTTATTACAGATTAGATAAGCATATCTTAGGTTGACATTTAAATCAGGTTTTCAGCTCTTCACATTCTTAATTTTAAAATGAGTGATAACGATAGAATATATGATGTTGATACATTTTTTGATGATTCAAATTCGGATATAAATATGAATGTTGAGAACGAAGAACATGATATTGAGGAAGAAAATAATATGGAAGAACAAAATAATTTGAATGACAAAGAAAAAATAAATATAGACAGTGATGGTGTTTGTCCTCCGTATGTGGGTCAAATATTTACAAGTATATTTGAAGTTGAAAAATACTATAATGCATATGCTCATAATAGTGGATTTGAAGTAAAAAATTTTAACGAGCAGAAAATATTCGGGGTCAAATCAATTAGCTCATAGACTATATGCATGTAGAAAAGCAGGTAGACCTATTAAGAAAAAAAATTTGTTTGAAAATGAAAATGATGATGAAAGCATAATCCGGAGGAAGAGAGATATTATTAAACGCACAATGTGCAAAGCGAGAATATTTGTTGTTCATAACGTGCAAAATAATAGTTGGCGTGTAACAAAAGTGGAATTAAATCACAATCATTCAATAGTTACGCCTAGTAAAATAGATTTCATGGCAACACATAAAAATATAACAGTTGCTGATAGAGAGTTAATCAATTTACTCCACCGATCAAAAATCAAACCAAGTTTGATCATGAATGTGATGAGTACAATGAGCGGTGGAAGGACAAATGTTAAATTCACCGTCGAAGATATTCGAAATGTTATACGCAACTTGCGACATGGCGCATTTGATGCAAATGATGCACAAGAAACTTTGACAGTTTTAAAGAGACTCAAGTCAGAAAGTGTTGGAAATTTCTTTTATAATATAAAAGTTGACGAAGAGAATCGCATTGCATGTATCATGTGGGTGGATTCTCGATCAATTATTTGTTATAGAAATTTTGGAGACGTAGTGACCTTTGACACCACTTATAGAACAAATAAATATGGGATGCCATTTGTTCCAATTACGGGAGTTAAACATCATTATCAGTCTATTTTGTTTGGGTTTGCCCTTATCAAGGATGAAACAGAAGATACATTTGTTTGGGTGTTAGAAAATTGGTTAGAAGCGGTTGAGAATAAAATTCCGTTGACGATCATAACTGATCAGGATAGAGCCGTATTGCCTTCCACCAATCATTTGATATGTACTTGGCATATCAGAAACAAATTCCCGGAGAAAATTCATCATTTATATAATAGTTACGAAACGTTTAAGGAAGACTTCGACAGGTACGCATCTATTTTTACAAATAGTCGAAGTTAAATTGTCAATATTTTTTTGTTGTCATTTATAATAAGTTGTTATTGTAGGTGTTTGTATTCAGTGACAACTGCTGAATTCGAGGAAAGGTGGGCAAAATTGGTGGAACAATATGATTTACAACATCATGAGTGGCTTCAATCTATGTATAATGTAAAGTAGAAGTGGATCAGAGCATACTCAAAGTCATATTTTGCTGCAGGGATGACTACAACCGGGAGAAGTGAATCCATGAACAGTTTTTTTGATCAATACGTAAATAATTGTACCGGTTTGAAAGATTTTGTGATTAACTCACAAATAGCCATTGAGAAACAATACTTGAATGAGAGAAAACAAGATCTTGAAACAGAGTACAAGACAAGAAATTTGCATAACGGAACTTTATTGGAGAAGCATGCGGCAGTTGTATATACGAAAAATATTTTTAAAGACTTTTCGAATGAGTTCTATGAGGGTCAAAAGTTAACGTGTCGTAAGATTCAAAATTTTGGGGTCGGTGGTACAAAGGGATATACAGTTTTCAATGAGGAGGTACCACAAAATCGACGATATTATTACGTTGTCGTTAAACACGGGGACTCTGACAATGTGACATGCATAAGCCAATGCTTTGAGCACAGCGGCATGATTTGTAGACATATTTTGAGGTATATCACCTTCAAGAGCATAAATGAGACTCCAATGTCTTTGATTTGTGGCAGGTGGACTATGCTGAATCAAACTCTGATGTCGGTGATATTAGTACAATACGGTACAATCATTTGAATAGGGTTTATCAAGAAATTGCAGCAATTGGTTCGACATCGCAATCATCTTACGTGCATGGTCTTGAAATTGCTATGAAGGAGAAAGCATGGATAAGTAAGTCAAGATTGATTAAAGAAAATGACACGGTTGAAGGTGGGAGTAGATCGAAGGAGCTGCACATGGAAGGTGGTAGTATTGACGAAGAAGATGAGTATTTTCCATCTCTTCAGTCACAAACTAAGTGTCGTAAGAAGGTCACAAGATTTAAGAGTGGAATTGAACAAATTCAATTTGCAAAAAGTCTGTGAAAATATGCTTTATGTCAAGAATACACTGATCATGATAAGAGAAATCTTGATAAAGTAATGGAGATACGCTCGCAAATGTCTTAACATAGCACATTAGATTTAGACGATGATGAAGAAGAGGTGTGATCGAGTTTGACCTTTAAATTATATTAATTGTAATTGTATGACTTTCTGATGTATTTGATCGGTGGATATAATTATAATACTATGATTATACACTATGATTAATAGTATGAGATAATTATTATGATTATTAGTTATTTTTTGAAATAATTAAGTACAATATTATGATTATAATAAAATTGTATTATAATCATAATGTTTAAAATGATTATAATACTATGATTATAAAAAAAATGACTACAAAAGATGAGGTAAATATAATGTTAATCATAATTATAATATAATCATAATACAATCATCATGATAACTACAAATCTAATATGAGTTAAATACATTATAATCCTAAACCCTAGAGTCTAAATCTTAAATTAGACATAGTATATAGTAAATCATATAATGACAATAATTGTGTGATAGTCACGTATAATATTATTATATATAATGTTCCGTACAGATTAAGCAAATTGAATTATGCACTAAACACAAGTCAACTGATAACATTTCATTTTATTTTTCATATAGAACAATACAAAATCTGAATGTGTGAAACATGAGCTCGATATGTAAGATATATCTTTTAATAAATTATTTTTATTTCAATAATCATTTATTAATTATTTGTTAACGTTACTTGAAATAATGATAATAATAAAATGATAAGAACATAAAAGATTTATTTTAGGTAATTGAGAAACATAAATATTTAAATAGAATATTACATCAATTCATATCGTCATTCCAATTGTAAAAAAATAAAATAATAATACATGAAAATATTACCAATAAAAGAAAATTTATATTCAAACATTAAAAACATAAAAACTATCAAAAGAGTAAAAAAATAATTATTAAAAATAAACTCATGTTATGCACGACTTTCTATGTTAGTCAACAATTATTTTACAACTACTCGTATTTAAATTTAATGTTTTGTCTCTTTGACGCAAAACAGAAATACTAACATATTTCATATCGCATGTATACGTTGAAGGGAAAAATAAAATTTTAAAAAATTTTTTAAAAAATTTTCGTTGTTAGTAGCGGAAGGGAAAAACTTTTTTTAAAAAAAATAACCCTTCCGCTACTAACACTGGCGGAAGGGAATTTTTTTTAAAAAATTTTTTCCCTTCCGCCAGTGTTAGTAGCGGAAAGGGTATTTTTTTTAAAAAAGTTTTCCCTTCCGCCAGTGTTAGTAGCGGAAGGGAAAAATTTTTTAAAAAAAAATTCCCTTCCGCCAGTGTTAGTAGCGGAAGGGGTATTTTTTTTTTTTTAAATTGTTCCTTGTTTCCTCCGCCCGTTTCTTTTCCTTGTTTTCTCCGCCCAAGCTAGGTTTATTTCCCTTCTTTTTCTCTCCTTCCGCCGTTACTTACTTTCTCTCTTCCAAAAAAAATTTCTTCTTCTTCCATCTAAATAACTTCCAAATTTTACTCCCTTCCGCTTGATTCCGCCCCAAATCAAGTAAGTCTTTGTAATTTTGAAATTATAATTTTTTTTTAATTAATTTCAGTTTCGAATTTTGATTTTTAATATTTTCAATATGTTTGTGTTTTTTGTGTGTGTAGTGTGTGTGTGTGTGTGTGTTTGTGTGTGTTTTTTGTGTGTGTAGTGTGTGTGTGTGTGTGTGTGCAGTGTGTGTGTGTGTGTGTGTTTTTTTTGTGTGTGCAGTGTGTGTGTATTTTTTTGTGTGTGCAGTGTGTGTGTGTGTATTTTTTGTGTGTTCAATGTGTGTGTGTGTGTTTTTTGTGTGTGCAGTGTGTGCAGTGTGTGTGTGCGTGTATTTTTTGTGTGTGCAGTGTGTGTGTGTGTGTGCAGTGTGTGTGTGTCTGAAATGTGTTTTTTGTGTGTGCAGTATGTGTGTGTTTTTTGTGTGTGCAGTGTGTGTGTCTGTGTTTTCTGTGTCTGTGCAATATTTTGTGTGTGTGCAGTGTTTGATTAAGGCTTTTCAATATTTTGTAGGTTGCAATGGACAATTATCAATTAAATCCGGGTCCCGAAGATAACAGTTTGTTGGAAGATCAACCTACTCATATATCTACGCACATATACAACACAAATGAATTCAGAGTACTCGACGTTGCTCAACAGAGTAATCAGAGGTATGATCTTTGGATGTTGAGTGACGCATAGAAGGATATACTTAATGCAGTTGGAATGCATACATTTACATACGGATGTATATTTCCAAGACAAGATACATCCTTCGTTACTGCATTAGTGGAAAGATGGAGATCATCAACAAACACATTTCATTTTAATGGCGGTGAGGTGACAATCACATTGGAGGACATCCACTATATAATCGGTTTATCCATTAACGGGAAACCCTTTACTTGTGGTGTCTTATCCGAGAAGAAACAAAAAATATTGTTTCAAGACTGCTTTGGTGAACGATTCTATAACTAGTTCTACAAGGAAGCAAAGTACGGTGGTGGTATCCGTTTGATGTGGCTGTTGGAGTGTTTTCATGAACTGCCAGAGGATCCACCGGTTGACTATATAGCTATCTACACAAGAGCGTACATACTGTGGTTGTGTGGTGATATATTGTTTCCCACTAAAACCAAAGACATATGCCTAGCTAGGTATGAAAAAATTCTTGTCTTTGTTATTGTAATTACTTGTTGTCATAATTTGATATTAATTTTGCTAACGTGTTGTTTTAATTTTCATGTTAGGTACATGGTGTTTGTTAGAGACATTGAAGGTATAGTCAACTACGCTTGGGGTTCAGCAGTCCTAGCATCCATTTACCGAGAGCTCCACGATGCATCCCACTACAGAGAAGTTAAGGGTAAGATTGTGTTACCTAGAAGGATAACGGGATGCATGACAGTGGTGCAAACTTGGGCATGTGACAGATTATGGATTGGACGTCCAATGCCTCACCCTGGATCTGAGTTGTGGTCGCCGCGTGGCTGGCATATGTATACGCTAAGCATGGTTTCTATAAGGACAGGCGAGCAGATCCACACCACAACGTCCTAACATACCGGGCACAGTTTGAAAATCAACCGCAAGACAAATTCATCTGGAAGTCGTATAAGCCGATTCAAATGGTTGATGATGATGATGAGGACGCTTGGATGGCACGACTGTTCGCAAACAGTCGAATCCCACTGATACATTTTGATGAGATTGAGTATCAAATGCCAAACAGAGTCCTTAGGCAACTCTATCATTATCAAAGGATACCTGACCCTCCTGTTGATCACACTCATCTACGGTTGAATCGGGCGGAGAAGGAGAATAGATTCCAAGTCTCCAACTACGAAGCATTCGGCGTGCCGTACATAGAGATGTGGCATGACTTCCAGGAGAATCTTGTGGGTTTGTTGGTATCTGAAAATACCAAACGCAACAAACTGGACATGGACGTGTACTACTTGTGGTACAACAAAGTGACACGAAAACGAATTGCAAAATCGGACATCACTGATATCCGATACAGTAATCGTGTCATTATTGACCAACCTCGCGTAATAAACGTGGTACGTATACTTAATTATAATCCTTATATTGCATTATATCTATTTTGTAACGCTATTAACATATACTTGTCTTTTTTTTTGTGCAATTAAAACAGACATTGACGATGTTGCAGCAGTGGCCGAATAAGCCTCCCGAGATTGAACAACAATATCAAGCACTCTTAACTGATAATAGTGCCCTGTTTCAACAAATGCAATTATCCAATCTCGGGGTTTATTCGGACCAACCCCTTTATACTCCGTCCTTCATTGATCCTTCTGAAGCTCCAACTTCCATTACTTTTACATCAGATCCTCCAGTGTCCTACACAACTGAGTTCAATCCTTTCACCGAACATGCAACTCCAACTCATTTCTCCCAAGAGACACCACCCATCCGTAATCCGGCTAGAGTCTCAAGACACGATCTACTGATGGTTCCGGTGAAAGGGGGCATGGTGAAGCCGTTAAACCCTTAGAAGGTGGATTGGTTGACTCGACACTGGTTTAATGGTGAACCAGTCGATGATTCATAGTATTGGCCCCGAAAAATTAAAGGTTATAACATTAATCAACAGGAGACCACAGAATTGTCGCCTGGGGCATGGTTAGGCAACACAATTGTGGATGCCTACCAAGAATTATTGGCAGAAAGAGAAGTCGTCATAACACGGGCGGGAAAGAAGTTAGAAATGAATTTCTACTATCTGCCGACTTTCTTCATTGTCGTGGGTCAAACCATGATAAATGCCAGAGTCGAAACTGATATTGCAAATGCTGTTGACTTTGTACAGCACTTTGTAGAACAAAATGGTTTACGTGTTTCGGAATGTGATGTCATATTCATGCCATTCCATTCTCGCATACACAAACATTTTGTCCTGGTGATGTTCAATGTTACGGCATGGGCAATAAAAATCATTGATCCCATGCATCCTGAGATGACTTCGGCACAGTTGGATGCGCGATACCAGGCGGATATTGCAGTTGCGGTAAGTACAAAATATTTTATGTTGATTTACCTATTGTTTTAATTTGTTACTGTCACTTACTAATTTTTATTTTTGAATTGAGCAGAAGACTCTTGTACCAATCTTGCTAAGATTTGCTGACCCCGAAACCAATTGGCCCCCAAGAGATGCAAAACTCAGGAAGAAAGTTGAAGTGGCGAAACAACATAATGGTTCAGATTGTGGGGTTTACATTTGTAAATATATGGACACAATCTGATGTGGACTAAATCCCACTGCAGCTAAATGGACTGTTCAAGATGCATCCATTCTTCGCTTGCGTCTTGCTTGGGAACTGCACAAAAGAATGGCCAGGGGTCCCCCTAGAGGGTACAAGATGACAGGATCACTGATGATGGATTCTGATGAAAAGTAATGATTAATATGTATGATCAATGAGTGAAGTTGTATTTCTTTTAATTATATTTGATTCAGATGTAATACAATTTGTTTCTCAGTGTAATATATATGTTTTTTGTCGATGATGTGTTATATATTTGTATTTATTGATTGTGTGTTATACAATTTGAGATTTCAGTGTAATTTAATATATTACACTAAAAACATATGACATACTCCCTCCATTTCAATTTGTAGGTCGTTTTAGCAATGACACATAAACTAAGGAGCCAATAATTGTTGGTTATTTCAAGAAACTTTATATGTTAAATCCCGTTTATACCCTTCATTAAGTGCCCTAGTTTTACTCCTTCCCAATGTCAAAGCTACAGAAGTCATTGTGAGCTGGGTCATTATTAGGGGTAAAGATGGAAGAAAAATAATTAATTTGCCTACGAATTGTAAAACGACATACATTATGAAAAATTTCTCCAAACCTAAAACAACTTACAAATTGAAATGGAGGGAGTAAGACTTTAAAATAAAAAACATATTTTATCAAGCAATTCTTTTTTTACATTGGCGGAAGACTTAAAAAGAAAATTGCTCTTAAAAGCATAAATATCAACCACAACATTGACGGAAGGCAGGCGAACGATAAAAAAAAAAAAAATAAAACACTGTCAGAAGCCTTTAAAAAAATAATACTTTATCAAGAAATTTTTTTTTTAAATTGGCGGAAGATTTCAAAAAATATTGCCCTTGAAGAATATATATCAAGCACAAGACTGGTGGAAGGCAGGCGAAGGGAAAAAACAGAAGGAAAAAAAAATTACCTTTCCGCTAGTCTCACTAGCGGAAAGGAAAAAAAAAATTCCCCTTTTCGCCACTGAGACTGGCGGAAAGGGGAAATTTTTTTTTTTTGTTTTTTTTGCCTTCCGCCAGTGAGACTGACGGAAACAAAAAAAAAAAATTTACTCATTCCACCAGT
>CM025786.1:3097750-3163899 GCA_014636745.2 Centella asiatica | reverse complement strand
GCCAGTGTTAGTAGCGGAAGAGAAAATTTTTTTTAAAAAAAAAATTACCTTCCGCTACTAACACTGGCGGAAGGGGTATTTTTTTTTTTTAAGTTTGATCTCAAGCGTTGGATCATTCCTGGACGGCTATAAAAGTGTTAGCTACGAAAGACTCCAGAACTAACGTTAGCTATGGATCGGCCTCCTATATATATATATATATATATATATATATATATATATATATATATAATTTTTTTTGGGATTTTGTGGTTTAGTAATCTGGTGGAATATTTATCACTGGGTGAAAGCTTGCAAGCGAATAAAATAATGGAAGCCACCTAGCCATTTTAATTGATCATGTGTTTGCATTATAGGTAGATTAGAAATATGCATAATTAATTTTTCTTAGGAGATTTGAATGCAAAACATGGAGAAGCAACCTTCAAGCTGGTTTAATGTTCAAAATGTGCCTGCAAGTTACATATTTCCACTAGAAGATAGGCCAGGAAATCTTCCGATTCTTATATGTGATTCCATTCCAGTAATTAACCTTGCAAAATCAACGGGTGAAGAAAAAAATCACACAATTCAACATATCATTGGAGCAGCTCAAGAATTTCGATTATTTCAGGTAATATGAATTAGCTACAATAATTTCGATTATTACATTAATTTGGCTCGAGAATTTTGATTATTGTATGTTGCTACATTCAAATTTGGTGTTATTACATATATATTTTGTGGTAGTTGACTGATCATGGAATCCCGGAAGATGTAATAACAGAGACAATGAATCTTTACAAGGAGTTTATTGATATGCCTGAAGAGGAGAGAGCCAAAATTCCTAGTGACAGTGGTTGTGTTTATACAAGTAGCACTTCTTTCACAAAATATGGAGTTCATTTGTGGAGGGATTGCTTAAAACACCCTTGTCATCCTTTGGAAGAATGTACTTTTCTCTGGCCCCATAAACCAACCAGATATCGGTAATTAGATTAATACATATAATTTCTTATATATAATCAAGTCAATTTTTTTTATCAGTGAAATTTCTCGTAAAATTAATTCAATTCTCATCAACTTTTTTTCACTCAATCTTTACGGTGATGAAGTCCGATCTCCTATCCTCAAGATTGTAAGAAAATACTCTAATTATTTGAGTTAACTATAATCTCATAATTGAGTCTTGTTAATATTATATTTCGCAACTAATTAAATAAATTGTATTGTTTTATCAGAAAAGTTGTTGCAACATATTTGGCGGAAATAAGAAAGTTAAGTTTGAGGATTCTTGAGATGATCTCTCGAGGATTGGGACTTGAACCCGAATACCTTGGGGAAATGAGTGAGGTCCAAATTTTGACAGCAAATAGTTATCCGGCGTGCCCCGACCCGAGTTTAACTTTGGGAATATTGAGACATTGTGACCCTAGCCTTGTAACAATTCTGCATCAAGGGGATATTTGTGGCCTTCAATTGTTTAAGGAGGGGAAATGGATTGGTGTTCAGCCTTTGCCTAATGCATTTGTTGTTATCATTGGAAATCAGATAGAGGTATGTACATGTAAAATTAAGTAAAATCAGATTCATACTTTAAATAATGTTTTGTAATTATATATGTCTGAAATATCAAACTATTCATTATTTTTTTTGTAATATAAATAACAGGGAAGTGATATTAACATAGCATAAATTATGTATCTATAACGATATTTGCAGTAATTTTTCTAAAAACCAATTATTTTGAATATGTCATTTTTGCGTTAACAATATCATTTGCCAGCCGGTTATATCTTCGAGATTGCAAAATTTTGTCACATATGGACATTCAATTTTTTTTTGTTACATAAAATGTCATTATCTAGATTTTCACACATTCATTCACATGCCATTAACAACTACCTTTTAGAATTTTTTTTATTAGTATGTAAGTAAGGGTGAAACTATTCTCAGACGGGGATGAGGATGGTGGCTGCCCCTCCTGATTTTTTAAAAATTATATTATTATCTTTAGAATTTTAAAATTTTATATGTATCTTACATTATAATTTATATTTCGCCTCCTCCGATCATATTTTTTTTGTCTCGCTCTTTTTAATTTGTCATCATGATTTTGCCCTTGTCTGTAAATATAAAAATTTAGATCTTTTCACTTTTCATCAGAAGCAAGCGATGACCAGTAATACCATCAGCCAGGTCACCGACATTCAATTTTAGGACTACTAACTTTTAATTTTTTAAATTTAGTTTTGTGCCGTGGATACAGATTATTAGCAACGGAAAGTTAAGAGGTGCGGAACATCGAGCAGTGACGAATCGAAGTAAAGCTAGAAGAACAATTGCGATGCTTATTAATCCGTCACCAAGTTGCGTAGTAGAACCAGCAAAAGAATTGATTAATGGGCACAATCCCCCACGTTATGAACCTACATTGTACAAAGACTTTGTTTACGATACCAAAGGTTTCGGTCCGCGCACCGGCACTATACAAAATTATGCAACTGGGACTAAAATTATGAAATGATATATACTACTAAATTATTTGGAGTTTTTGATGATTTTTTTTATTTATTCGAAAATTAAATATAATTGATTGTTAGATCTATTAAAATCAAATAAGCTTTCGTAACTTTTATATATGAAATTGATGCGTCAAACCAATTTTTGAAACTCAAATCTCATATTTAATATTTTGAAATAGGCTATATTTATCATCATCCACATTGATAAGTAATAGTATAAATCAAATATATAACGAGTTATCAAAATATTTTGTAATCCAACATAGATTGGATGATAAATAACACACGCATACATAAAACAGTCCAATGAATGGATATTAAATGATAAAAATATTTTTCATTCCACTTAGATGATCAACCTAGCTTTAAAAATATCATTTGGCTAAATTCTTTAATTAAAAATGGAGTATATTCATTTTTTTAAGTGAACTATATACTATGTTCAAAGCACTTTACATCTAGTAACCAGGAAAAAAAAAGGCTTTTTTATTTTATCAATAACTAGCATATTAATGTAACATGAATGGTTTGTGTACCCACATTTAATTAGTAATTTCATGTGTTGACTTAATAAATTCGTAAATCATCTTTACCCGACCGAGCTAGTAGCATCAACTCAATAATATTATAATCTATAATATTGTTTTTGTAGTGTAACAAGATGTCTTTATAGTTGTCAGGCAATTACTGCTTTGGTAAAATTTTAAATCGTAAATATGCTAAACTATCTAACACAATTAGTATTAAAGAATGTCTATTTACGATTATAAAATTATATCAAAACATATGTTAAAACCTTAGTACAATATAAATACTAAAGTAATTAAAATACAATACAATAATTCACTGAATATTACAAATTAAAAATTGTTACAAATTAAAAATCTACAATAAGTAGAAAAATTACTTAAAAAATAAGGTCCGTATTAGACATGAATAGGGATGACAATTTTACCATCTCACCCCATTTAATTTGGATTCCGTCCCGTTTATGTATAAAATATATTTTATAATGATTTAGAAGATTTTGTAATAGAATAATATAAAAAAAATACAAAGAAAATAAATTAATTAATTAAATTAAAAAAAATAATTTTGAATAACGGGGAGGGGGAGTGAAGGGTTTGATAGAAGTATTAATGGGATGGGATGAGTTTGAAGATTATCAATGTTATGAAAACTAGATCGGACCAGCCGGTTCTACCAATTTAACCGCAAATTGGTCATAAGTCTGATCGGTTCGATCAAAATTAGAGATTCAAGAAAAAACGAGAAAAAAAATCGGTCGAACCAGTGAATCGAAAAAAATCGGGTTTTCTCTTTTTATTCCTTAAATTGTGTGTTTTGTCTTTTTTTTCAACCGATTTAATGAATTTTTAGAATATTTAATAAAATTATTTTGATTTGTAAGAATATTTTTAGGTCACTATGAATTTTTATATAAGAATATTGTCGGTTCACTATGAATTTTTAAAATATTTGATGAATATTTAAGAATATTTATGATTTATATAACATTTTTTTAATAAAATAATAATTCGGTTAAACCGTGAACCAATAACGTCACCGGTTCGATATCCGGTCCAATTATAATAATATTAAAATTTAAATAATTTTAGTGGCTAGAGTTTAGAAACAATTCTCTCATCTTATATTCATCTTGTTGCCATGACATGAATTGCACCGCTACTTTTCTTTTATTTTGACAAACACAGATTCTTTTATTAATTGTGTTGGAACACCAAATCCACCAGGAAAGGATGTCATGGATCATATGAAGAACAGTCTCTTACGCCGGTAGGCAATTGGCTTAACAAGATTTAGTAAGTTTTTAAAATTCACTAAAAACTTAGAAATTATAATACTTATAAAGTTAAAAATTTATAAGTTTTAAATTTTTATTTATTTAAAAAGTGAAGAGATTAGGAGGTTAAATCTTGTTGATTATATTTGTCATAGTATGTATGAGTGTGAGTTCTGAACAATAGTTTCATTTATAATAAAAATATATTATTCTCTTTCCTCCTTAATCAATTGGGTCAATTAACTTATTTTTTTTATATACTTTTGTGAGTTTATTTGTGTGCAAAGATTTATTATAATAAAAAATAATAAAAACAACGTATCTCAAACCGTAATAATGTTTATACTAAAAATCTTGTAAAAGTATTTAATCCGTATTAATATTTAATCTACTCTTGTTGAACTTGCACGGGTCTTACTGATAATATATTTTAAAGATACAACACTAATTTATGTTTGATTCCACGTGATTCCACATTACCAAATTTTATCATATTTGACCTAATTCTATTTTACTTTTTGTTATATTATTTATTTTCTCACTATAGCGTGTCTTATCATCTCTCTCTTTCCTACTTTCCTACTTTAACATTATAAATGTTTAAACAACTAAACTACATTTAACAAGAGTAATAATCAAAATTTTATTAACTGAATTAATTAATTATAGATTAATAAATTGCGTAGTTGATTTCCTCGTTGTCCTGCCAAAGGTATGTACTCAGCATATTCATGTAACTTGTAAGTAGTAGTCACGATATATTAATTAAAAAATATTACTCCGTAATATTTTTCCCGCATTGCAAGATAAAAATAATAATTAATTTGTTGATCCTAGCAGCAAATTATTTAAATATGCTATCCAGCTTGACAAATGATACTCTCTTCGTTCACTTTTATATGCCGTTTTAAAAGAAAACATGACTATTATAAAATACATTAATTTCATGTTTAATTAATCAAAATAAGCATAAAATTTCATGATTATCCTCTAAATTTATTGGTAAATGTGAAAAGGAAAGGAAATTAATATTTAATACAAGGTAAACTGACATTGTATAAAATAACTTAGGGAGTACTACGTACTGTATATAGGGAATAAATGCCGGCCATGTTCAGCCACATAGATAATAACATGTGTACGTTAAAAATACATGGTAGAATAATAAGTGGACGTGAGTTTTTAGACAATAACTTTTTATATAATAAAAAAAAATATTTGTGCATATTATATTTAATTCAAGATTTGACCATTATTTATGTTCTCACTTAGTAATTATAAGTAGTCATAAGAGGATTAAATAATATGGGAAGGTTGAAACTATGATCTTGAAATTCCAATTTTATTTATTTCTTTATTTATTTGGTAAAGTTGAAATCTCCAATTTGCGCACCATTAGTCTTTATTTTATTGCAGTATATTTTAAGTTGACCGAAGACTTTGTCTTTGCAGTTACCAACTCAAATAGGCCAAGCTTTGATAAATTAATATCCGCAAAAGGTTTTGAAATATATACCCCACTAGAAATTTAGAAACACATAATACATTTCCTTTAAAATCGACACCTATATATTTCAGCAACTCAGCAACGTCGTTTGACGAAAAAATCAATTAAATATATAATAAATTAATAATTACAAATTATTTATACTATGCACGAATTTTATTACTAATTTATAATTTAACTTTCAAGCATCAATACCACCCTTTTATTTTTATGAAGCAAATGGAAAACTATATTAATGACTTAGTAGTAAATTAGAAAACTTGATCACCGGCCAAAACATTATTATATAACTCTACCTGCCACCAAAATCTTAATTATTCGATTCACTCCACTAATTACGTAAACTTCTTGCACGAGCTAGGCCACCATGTATGATAAAATACTCCGTAAAAATTAATTATATACGAGGGCAGAAACAGGATTATATTTTGTGGGGGCGAAAAAACTAAATCACAATTGAAGGAAACAATATCAGGAAATTTATATATTAAAATCAATAAAATAAGATATATACATGAAAAAAATTTCAAAATTCTAATGATGATAATTTTTTTTTGAAAAATCGGCAGGGGTTCCGCCCTCATTATATATATTCCTGATTTTCCTTTCCATATTCTAACAAAATTTATATCATTCTAAATTTTCATTAATAATTTCAACAATTTTAAAAGTTTCAATTTTGCTTCACATTGTAATAACTTTTACAACATTCCATTTTAACGGTTAAAATATCTTTAAGATCAAACTCTTACGAATCGAATGCAATATTGTGATATTTATCGGGAATATTGTTGTTGTAGCCAGCAATTTTATTTCGTCCGAAGTCAAAACGCAAACTGTATATTTTGATTTGGAAGAAATGAACGGAAACAATAGAAAACAAGTGTCTAACTGTCAGCTTTACGAAATTCAGTAACTAATTTAAAGTCAATAAATTAATTCTTAATCTCTAGCATTGGAGTTATATCGAAATTCTAAGTATCATCAAATAATATAGTGGTTCTTAATTGGTATCCATTAGGGGAAAGATTACAGTTTATATATATATATATTTCCTCCTGTTTGAATTTTTATGGTCAGATTAATTAATTTTAAAATTCATAATTTAACAAGTGTATTATATAAATTTATAAATATTGATTTTATTAGTGTATTTGATTTACTTTCTCATGGTAATAGTTTTATATATGTATGTGTGTGTATGGGTGTGTGTTTGTCTATCTATCCACACACACACACACATATATATATATATGAAAGTAAATACGTGGCAAGTCACACCTAAAGTTAAGTGTAGATGACCACTAAAACTACATAATTTCAATATTAAAAACATAAAAATAAAATCACAAATTTTATTCACTTTCTCCATATATATATATATATATATATATATATAACACCTAGGTTGGTCAAACTATATATTTTATGTTGAGAAACCAAAGTTAGGAGGAGAATTTTGGGTGAAAACAATGGAGAATGGTCATGATGTTTCAAGCTTGTACAATGTTGAGGATGTGCCTAGTAACTATGTTTTCCCACAGGATTATAGACCTGGGAAGATCCCTATTCCGGTATGTGATTCCATTCCCGTCATTGACCTTGGAAACGCAATCACTAATCCCCAAGACACAATTCATCAAATCATGGAAGCTGCTAAGGAATTCGGAGTTTTCCAGGTAAATTAATCGAGTTTGAAATTTCAACAAATACATTGTAACATTCTGAAAAGATATTTTAAACTGTATTGTGTATATTCTGTCGAATAAATCATCTTAGAGTTTCGTTTTTGTTCTATCGTATAAGTTATTGACATGTTTTTAAAGAGAATTTAATGGTACTTTTCTACGATTACCCTCAATAATATTTAGTTGAATTTGATTTTTCAATGGAAATTAAGAAGAATAAGTTAATTCTCTACATCGGAAACATATATAGTTAATTTTGGTATTTCATATAATATTTTACATAATAATAATAATAAATAATGATTTCTTAATACCTACGTATATAAACTCCTAAACTTGTTGAGCCAGGCTGATACCATAATTTTTGCTGATATATTTTTTGATATATATATATAATTGCAGATGATTAATCATGGAGTGTCAGAAAAAATAATAAGCGACGTAACAAATGTATACAAGGAGTTTTTTAGCATGCCTGCAGAGGAGAAGGCAAATAGTAATATAGATGGTACAAGTAACTGGTTGTACACTAGCAGCACTGGTTACAATTTAAATGGGGTTCATTTGTGGAGGGATAATATCAAACACCCATGTCATCCTTTGGAAGAATGCATGCAAAAGTGGCCTCAAAAGCCAACCAATTATAGGTAAAACTATTTTCCATCTTCTACATGTGTAGGGGAAGTCAACTTATATTCTATATTTTCGATACTTATTTTTATTGATTTTTTTTTTATCGGCAAAATTTTATATCTATTATTCACCACACATATATGAGATTTAAACTCTCAACTAGAATGCTAACTACAAGTTCTCTAACTACGTGACACTTATTATTCTATTTTGTTTTATATACAATGCAAATTTACAATTATGAGATTTGCATAAGTGTTATTAATATTAAAGAATTTTAAATCAGTCAATAACATTAATTCACTTCAGAATTCTTATATATATGTATAGTTTTAAACCAAAGGAAGTAGTGCCATACGTTGTAGAATAATCTTTCAAATTTTATCTTTATAAAATCTTTCTAATGTATATTCTTGAACTATTAGCATTATCAAATTTTAGTGTTCTCTCTCAAAAAAAAATAAAAAATAAATAAATAGTTCAAAGATGATCTAATTTGACTCTAACATATCAAAACCTTTTTGTAACTTTAGAGTGGAAAAAATACTACTATTTGGTCATTTTGCGCACACAGAATACATGCGCTCACATACACAAACACATATCTACGTTGCATTAGAGTTTTATTTAACAACACAACACATATTGTCACAACATAAGATTTTTATCATTAAATTCATTTCGAGATTCACAATAAACAATCTAAACGTAAAAATCTAATGTTACGATTTTCGTTATGATATGTGTTGCAATAGCAAACAATTTTGTTGTATTAACATAATGAAAAAACATCTTTTGATCTATTGTCGAATATTTAACTTTTTAAAGTTGAAAAATAATTTTTCAGGGAGGTGGTCTCAACATATTTAACAGAAATAGGAAAGTTGAGTTTGAGAATTCTTGACCTCATTTCCAAAGGATTGGGACTTCAAGTGGGCTATTTTGATGAAATAAGCCAAGTCCAATTACTTTCATCCAGTACTTATCAACGGTGCCCCGACCCGAGTTTGACATTGGGGTTATTGAGACACCAAGATCCGAGTCTCATAACAATTCTCTACCAAGGAGATATTAGTGGGCTTCAAGCGCTAAAAGATGGAAACTGGATCGGAGTCGGGGCTCAGCCCAACGCATTTGTTGTTAACATTGGAAACCAGTTGGAGGTAACAATACCGGTATCATTAAATGTTAAATTGCTCTCAATACGTAACTTTTTATTAACATAATATTATCTCCTTAAAATACGATGCATAATGATATCCACATAATCGTCAGGCAAACGGGCATTAGGCGTTTGCCTGACCGTCTAGATCTGCATAGAGTTTTTCCAAACATCGGTTACAATTAAAATTCTAAAAATAATTTTTTTGTCAAAAGTCTTAATTACATAAATGTAATTAATCGAGTAAGACTTGACTGTTGGTTTTATTAATCATCGACTATCTCAAGATCTAGATTTTGATTACTGCAGACTAATAAAAAACTATGCAAAATAGTTTATGAGTGTATGTATGTGCGCCTGAGTTTTTTGTAGGTAATCTCCTTTGTAACAAAAAAGAATTAACATATATTTTTTAAGGTTTATGATTAACCGTAGAATACACTGATTAAATAGCGTTATTGATATCGTTGAATCAATTAATTTTGTGAGTGCAGATTATCAGTAACGGAAAATTAAGAAGTGTAGAACATCGAGTGGTGACGAATTCAAGGAAAGACAGGAGTACAATTGCTGTGTTCATCAACCCTCCTCTGAGTTGCATTATAGAGCCTGCAAAAGTTTTGGTTAACGAATTTAATCCTCCGCGCTATAACGCTAGAATGTATAAAGATTTCATTTACAGCTCCAAAGCTTTCGGCCCCAACAATAAGGACAAAATATGCAAAGAATATATTGAAAGTGCATGACACAAATGAAACAAGCTGCTCGGCCTAGGTCACTTAAATCCATAGGGATTATACAGATTTTCTTGTTGATCATATATGACTCGTTAATTGTATCAACATTTTATCCGAATCTTATTATCCATATATAATAGTGTTATAGAATAGAGGGTTATTATTTTTACACTTTTTTTCTTCGTTATTTTCGCACATGAGTATGTTCCTTAAAATATATGTTGCAACTGAAATCTACGTATAAAAATAACAAAAATCGAAATAACAATTCGTATAGAATATTGTCTTCTCACATAACGGGTGTATCATTGTATGACATTATTTGTTTCGGTCTTAAATTATAAAAAAAAATTTAGATTGCAGGCTTATATAAATTATATAGTTAGAATCTATAATTTCTAATGTAGTCTTTAACAAATTAAAGATGTTAAGATTATAAAATAAATAGAGTCGAAGTCGAATCGAGTCTAATCAAATTTATATATTAATTAAGTTACATTTGCATTATGGAGTAGAAATTGGGTTTGACAAATTTTTCATCATTATTGCTAGTTGATCAGATTTTTATCATGTCGTCATTATTTATTAAGGGTCAATTTTTGGTTGGTACATGTTGAAGGAATTAATTCTCACGTAGTTCCCGTATGTTTCAACTCTTCCCATTAAATTTATGTTATTATATTTTTTAATGTTATTATATGTAATATTACTATCTAAAAAAAAAATTGTGTTGTACATAGTAATATAATGCATTAGAAGATAATATTAACATGGTAATATTGTCTCAGATAGTAACATTAATATAATAATATAAACTGTACGAGAAAAATAAAAATATACGTGAATTGGATATAATTATTTCCTCCTTGTTGTACTGATAGAGAATTTTCTGTTTATTAAGAACACTGTTCATTGTCATATCCTCATGGGCTATGTTAAGCAGCCTACCTAATCGCTGGGTCGGCCCAGTACTGAAACTTTAGACTATAACCATAATGCTTGGCAATGGGCGAAGAGAAATTCATGATTTCAATAATACGGGTTGCATTAACAAGTTTTACACAAATACATGCATAGATGTTTATACATTTATGTGGCATAAATAAATCTCTTATTTTATTTAGTGAAACATTTTTTTTGTTCAATTTCACTCTATGATTGATATGCATTCTTTTACCAAATCTTGGAATATGTAACAACGCTATAATGCAAAGACGTGACACAAAAAAATTATTATCATTCAATCCAAAATTAAAGATTTTTTTTTATTTTTTTTAAATTAAATGATGATAAATTATATTTAAGGGGTTTAGCAACAAGAGAGTCTTTGAATATGCAAAATCCTTAAAAATGACTTGAAATAGGGAACTAGCAATGTAACATAGTTGTTATAATTTTATAGTTTATGATATGATCTTTTGATATATTACAACATGATCATTGTATTAGATTACATTACGAGATACTACGCAAAATAAAATCTTGCCTTGGGCGAATTATATATTGTGCATTTACCATTTGTTTTATTGTTTTCGAGATGGAATTTCAAGTTTAATATACAATTTTTGATTCATAGTTAAACTGTATTTTTAATTTTAAAATGAAGATCGTAATAAATTTTAGGAATTTGGTTCCGAATATTCGATAGTTATATGTGCCCGTACGAGTTTAAAGTGCTACTATTTTTCTTTAGTATATATTTCATTGACTATCATTATTAACTAGACGATATTGTTTGATCTAGTGATAATCCACCATTAACATTAGTAGCTTAGTAGTAGTGCAATAATGTGTTGCATGGACCACTGCACCTCAATTTGTGTTTTTGTTCGTATTGCATTTTGCCAAGAGTTCGCATGGACCACAATTGACGATAATAATTAACAAGTGAGCAATCTAATTTGTTTGATTAGAATAGATTAAAAAGACAATAAAAATGAAAAAAAAAAGTATATAAGAAAGAATGAGAGAATTTGAAAATGGAAAATAATAGTGTGTATGAAATGTTAAGACGTGTGTGAGAATGTATTATGTCTAGGTAGAAAATTCCGATTGAAACTATAGCTATATTTGTGGAATAAAATAAAGTAAATAATGAATTTCATACACAAATATTTGAACAAATAATATAAATATATATATTTCATTCTAAACTTCTTTATTTTTCTCCATCTGTTTCTTTTACGAAATTTTTGTCATCCTTTCATCTATTCTTACTCTCATCATTTGGAGCACAATTAATTACTGAATACTAAGGGTTCAAAAATAAATTACAGAATATTACTAGCTTCATTTTACAATAAGGTTAGGAAAATGATATTAGCATAGTAAAAGTTATATGTCAAAGTAATTTGATCTTTAATGACATTTTCTAGTGAAAAACATTAATTTTAGTGACACTTATAATTTTGGTAGCATAATTTTTGCTCTAATATTATCATCTCTCAAGGGTACATCAGAAAATGAGATTTATTTCACAAAAAAAATTATATTTATTATCATCCTATAATTTGTAAAATTCGTCATAACAATTTAATTTATCTATCATTTTTACATCAATAATAAATCTAACAAATAGAACTTATTGCATATATAAATTTTAATCAAATATATACCCTTAATATTCATAAACAAAAATATAAATGCGACTTTGAAGAACCGAAGCAATATATTCTACTACCAGTCCACCACGTATATACTTATAGAGAGCATAGTGGTGTTAGTACGAAATGCATATGTAAAGGTAAATTTCGAGGAAACTTAAAATTTTTATTTTGTGCATCAGTACATTTGTTAAAAGAGCGGAACAGATGTTAATCTAATTAAATAGAATAATTTTTTTGCACACAAATAAATTTACAAAAGTGCATAAACGCAAAGAAATATCCCATTGAATAAATATAGAAAGAGAGAAATAAAATTGTCCATATATTAAATTATCATTAATTTATGAGTTTTTCTTGTGAGATTATTTGTGTGCATAGAAATACTCAATTAAATATGATTTCGTTTATTTAAGAGTAAGATAAGAAGTTGTTGAAAATAACGTTTATTAAATTTGAAAAAAGAATAGCAAGTGAGTTTCATAAGTTCGGGCCAGCCAAAAATGAAGCTAATTAGGAGTGATAATTACAAAAAACAAGAAACGTAGTTTTCGCAAATCTTGTCGTAGCCCTTTGGTGGATACTAGATTGATACGACGGAAGTCCATAACCTTTTAAGCTATTTTTGATATAAGGAAAATATTTTTTGAAAAACGTTTTTTAAAAAACGTTTTCTGTGAAATTATTTTTTAAGAAAATAATTTATTTTTTGGTATTTGATTACTATGTTAAAAACAAGTGAAAATGTATAAGTTATATTTTAAGATATAAAAAAATAATTTTTTTGAAAAGTTCAAAAAAAAAACTATAGTAATATAGGTATCTATTTATAGATTTTAAACAATTATGAAGTATGATAATTTTTAAATATTTTTTGGATATATACTTTTAAGGTTATAAATGTTTAAAACAAAATTTTAAAAAATAAAATTCACAGAGTAGTTGAATCCACTAAAAATTTCTTTCTTCATTCCGTTATTCATTTATATCATTTCTCTTTGTTCTTCTTTGGGAAATATTTTTTCCATTTCAAAATGAGAAATTATTTTTCTCACTTTTCATATAAGTTTTTTCTTTGATCAAAAATTATTTTCTTTTGACTCAGTTTTCATAAACAACTAAACATCTGGAAATTTTAAAAAAAAAAAACAATTTTCAAGAATTCGTTTTTACTTTATCAAACAACCCTTAATTTAGAAACAAGAACTGGTCCCCGATTTGGCAGCATAGTTATTAAAGATTTTATAGATCATCAAAGCATTGAAACCATTGATTGAATATTTGAATGCAATTCATGTGCTTCTCTATTCTGACTTCATATCATTTACCCCCAGCATTATGTTGCCACTGCAATTTGCAATTTATATTATATGATACGCTAGAAAAATGTTAGTTTTATCTGAATTAATTTTATACAGGAAAATGAAAGCTTGTTTGGGCTTCAATTCTTCACTTTCATGTTTCAATTTAATAGGGCAATTTTCTTTTCATGATTGAAAGAGACAATTAATCCTCTATAAAAAGATTTGTTCCTTATCTCAAGAATATGCGTTTTCTAATGTTTTGAATTAATTCAAATGGCACAATCAGATTTGCTAGTTTCAAGCTGGTGCAAAAATGTTGAATCTTTGCCTGAAAATTATATAATGCCACCAGAAAAAAGACCCTCTAATTTTTCAATTTGTAAAGATATTCCGGTTCTTGATCTAGGACAAGATGCTGGCCATGGTAGAGCACATTTAATTGAACAAATCATCAAGGCTAGCGAGGAGTATGGAGCATTTCAGGTTCAATTAATCCTAATTTTAAAATCACTCGATATGTATTTTTGTTAATTTGATACTTTCTCTATTCCTAAAACAAGCGTAAACGTGAAATAATAATTAAAAAAAAAGAAGAAAATAAGTGACTGTTTTCATAAGCAGTCACATGTTTACATTTAATATATGATCATCTTATTTTCGCACTCCGTTATATCTAGTTAAATTTTGTAACTGTTTTCATCGATAGTCATTTACATATCGCGCCCCTATGTTAAATTTTAAATATTTTTTGGATTGAATTTTTGGGGGAAAAAAAAAAAGCAGGTGATTAACCATGGAATATCAGAAGACATGATGCAAGAAACAATGAAATTGTACGAAGAATTTTTCGCCTTGCCGATTGAAGAAAATGAAAACCTTTTGTCAGATGATTTTTACAAGAGTGTGCGACTTTACACGAGTGGTTATAACTATGCTAACGAGGACCATCACTTGTGGAAAGATACTTTGAAGCACCCTGCACATCCTTTGCAAGAAGTTGTCCCAGGTTGGCCTGAAAAGCCGGATAGATATCGGTAAGATCATTGTCTACACTATCCATAAATTAAATATACTTTATTGTCGACTACATCTTCTAAAAAGTGAGAAGGTTCGGGGTTTAAACATTGCACCCTAATAAAAAATTTAGTAAGATGGTTGACGAGTGTGTGAGTGAGTTTCTAGGCCGTGACTTCCTAAAAAAAGAGAAAGAAAAAAGACGGTTTGTCATGTTTTAGATGCTTTACAATTTGTCCCTAACAGTCTTTTTCGTTTTTATTTTTGTTTCATTGTAGAGATGTTATCTCAAAATATTCAATTGAAGTGAGGAAGATGAGCTACAGGATTTTGGACTTAATTTGTGAGGGGCTTGGCCTTGAAGAGGGGTTTTTCAGTGGTGAACTAAGCAAAGGAATGGGAATGGTTATCAACAACTATCCACCTTGCCCTGAACCAAGTCTTGCCATGGGAATACATGCACATTGTGATGCTTATACCTTAACTGTGATCCAGCAAGAAGTTTATGGCCTTCAAATCAAGAAAAATGGACAATGGATCGGCGTCGATCCGCTTTCCAATGCATTCGTCATCATGATACCTTACCAACTTCATGTATATCAAACATTTTTACCACCAAATATAATCATTCAAATACTAGTTAGATACTAGTATTGCAGATACCAATCATTTTTCCTCATGAAATTCTTGCATCTTTTAATTGTTGATTTTTGTGATTGTAGATTATCAGCAATGGCAAACTAAGCAGTTGTGAGCATAGGGGAGTGACAAATTCAAGTGCTGCTAGAATTTCAATTATCACTTTCTATGGCCCGGCAAAAGACTGTATAATTGGGCCTGCAAAAGAGCATGTCAGTGAGTCCAATCCACCACGTTTCAAGACCTATAAATACCTGGATTTTCAGATAAATTACCTCTATCATTTATCTCAGAAAAACCTATGCAATGAAACTGCACTGGGGCCTTACCTGCTCCAGATATAATTGAAATTTAAAAAAGTGTTGTATGCTTGATTGAGCAGAATAAGTGTGACAAAAATGTGTGCTTTTTTTAATATGGCAGCTGTAAGATTTTACAAGTGTTGTAATAAACTTCGTAGATTGCTGTAAATTTTCGATTTTGAACAAATTGTAAGAAGTTGATTTTATCGATGTATGCGTGTTGCATTGTGTTCATTCTATAAGAAATGTTTTAACTACTTTTTCAAGAAACTTTTAAATTTGTTCTGCGATTTTTTGGATAAGTCATTGAGCTACTGAGTTTAGAATAGTAAAAAGAGATCAGATCTGAATTACTGAGTTTAGAATAGTGGCCGGAGCTATGTTTTGGGGGGAATCGAAGGGACGGCGGTGTGCAGCGAGAAAGAGAATGAATTCAAAAAATGGAATGTGATGATGATTGGATTGCACATAAAAATGTTAAATGTCTATATTAGTATCCTATTTAAAGTTAATTTTAAGATTTTGTACCGTCAAAATCCCTCGTCTCTCTATAATTCCTTTTCATTTAAGTTGAGTAAGACTTCTTTTTAAGTCAAAACCTAATGAAGAACAAAATTGTTAAAATTTGAATCTTCTAACCTAATGTAATAGAATATTTGTTGAATTTATTGTATTTTCAAAAGAATAATTTTGTTATTTTTTCTCTAAGGAAGAAAAATATACTCAATAATATTGCTAGAGCTGTAAATGAACTGAGTTGTTCACGTGTTCATTTCGACTAATTTTAAACTCGTTTGGTTCAGTTTATTTATTTAAATGATTCGATCTCATACATGTTTTTTTTTGTTCAATTAAATTTTTTAAACTCGGCTCGAGTTTGAAAACTTGATTAAATTCGGTTCGTTTATAATGTTCCACTTGTTTATCTACTTAAAGGAGCCGATCTCAATTATAACTTTTTATTTGTTAAAATAAATATATTCAACTCAACTAGTTTCAACTTGACTCAATCAAAAAATAAGTTTAAATTCTGTACACTTTTAGATGTTACGGTCACAATAAAATTGTGAAACGTATTGGTAGTTTGCGAATTTTGTCCCCCGACGAAAAGCTCTTGAGCATAATTTGCTCACAAAATCAACTAAATGTTGCTAGTCATCGGAATGAATATAATTATTACTAACAAAAATTAAAGGTTATGGTGTTTTTGTCAGAAATTGATCTGCAAAATTCTATAATTAACAATCATGTTATAATTTAAAATCTTAACAGACTGTTTCTACTTGGTTAATGTTGAAAATTCATTTTCGGATGACATGACCTATTAAGCATTTTCTCTCAAGACAAACAATAAAGAAAATAAAATATAAATCAAAGATATGATCTTGATTATTGATAGATTATGACAACTAATTATCTGTTTGTACTGAGGCTTACGTTGTTTGTACTAGCATTAGGTGATATATATATATATATATATATATATATATATATATATATATATATAATTGAATAATTTAACATTACGTACAACATTTCCTCATTCTTTTTTTTTTTCCTTTCGCTAATTCATACAACGAAATCTTGGCAAATCTGTTATGTAATAAAATTAAAAGCTAAGAGAAAGCTATATGTGGATACTATATGAATTTTTCGTACATATGCCACTAGCTTTTGATGTTGAGTATGCTCAATATGAATGATTAATTTTAAAAAAAATAACAATTAATATAATGGAAATTATTTTTTTTGGATGTCAACATTAAATGGTCCCCGATTATTATGACAAAGTAATTAGTTTGTGAATCTAATTCAGTTTGATTCTCATTAAGTTCATTTGTCTCGTATGTTACATAATATAGTGATATAGTACATTCATAATTAACATGTCGAGAGCACCTTAATTTTAATATATTCATATCCAGGAGGCCAGAAAATGAAAGGTAAGCATACTTTAATTCTATGTGTTCCATCCATTTTCTAATATTTATTTCGTTCAAATAGAGATAAATTTGAATAATTAATATGCACCTTAAAATTCAAAATTGATATGAATATATTCCCAAGTTTTAAACTAATATGTAATAGTTCTTGTTGATAGTGCTAAATTAACTTCAAGTATGTTAATCAAGAATAGCCGATTACACTAATGGGCCTTATTGTGTAATCTGATATTTAGGTGGGATTAATAGTGTCTCGGACTATTACTTAGAATTGAATTATTTTATCGGACTAAATTAAAAGTGATTATTTTTGTTATTGTTTATTTTACTTCAAACTATTGTTTCGGATTAAATAAAATAGTACATAAAAATTCAATCTCAATGTCATGATTAATTAACTTCACTCGTTTCCCTACTTTTATTTAAACTCTCATATGGGAGACTGTTTGTTAAATGAGATTAAGAGTTCAATCCAACATTTACAAAACAAACACCATATTAATTTTTAAAAAAGACTAACTAATTTGGTCCATAGACAAACCTGAAAACAAGCACACCCTTAGATAATGACCAGAAGATTTTACATTTAAAAATTTCCTTTCTGTATTTTTCTTCTCAAAAGTGTGAAGAATTTGTTTTAAACAATATAACTAAAGAATTTCTTTCTGAATCTTCTACTTTTTTTCCTAAAAAAACTCAAAGACATCTTAATGCTTAATTTTTTCTCTAAATTTAAACTTCAAGACAAGGGTTTAAACTATTAAAATAAATGTTTAGTTTTAGAACTAATAGAGTAAGCTCATATTCTGAAATCAACTTCGCCCATGTTTAGTTTTAACTAGATTAATAATAAATACTCCATCATCCCAAAATTAGAGATTTGTTATGATTTTTAAGGTCAAGCGACAATATATTAAATTTATAAATTAATATAATTTATAAATTTTTTAAATGTAAACTATGTTATGATCAAATATATTTTGCTATAAACTTTAAGATTATAATAATTACATCAATAAAAATCAACTAAATTGACACTAATTTAAAGTTAATACGTTGTCACCTGACTTAAAAAATCAAAACGTATCTGTAATTTTAAAATGAATACTAGTAAAATTATCTTAATTTTAAATTAGAAAATCATTTAACTCAATCTACTTTCCTAATAATCTTACAATTTGAAATGAATGGAGGATTTTACTTCTCAAATATAAGACAAGAGGCCGGTTGTATGGTGCAAGTAACCTTAACTAAAGAAATTCATCACCCATCTCCTAAAACATTTGCAATTCCTTAAATTGGGATTAAAATGTCACGACCAGATTTGCTAGTTTCAAGTTGGTGCAAAGATATCAAATCCATTCCAGCAAGTTATGTTATGCCACCAGAAAATAGGGTCTCCCATTTTACAACTTCCAAAGATATTCCACTTCTTGATCTTTCACTAGTCACTGGCCATGGCAGATCAGATTTAATTGCAACCATGATCAAATCATGCCAAGAATTTGGACTTTTTCAGGTTAATTACTCAACTATATTTGGTTCATTACTTCATATTATTTAATTTCTGAAGTCTAAAAATAATCTATGATCATGTCATAATTTAATTTCTTCCCAATTCTTTTAATTAATTATATGTGCATATATATATAAATTTATTTCCAGTTATTTAATCAATTTGTTTTATAAAAAAAATTTATGCCAGGTGATCAACCATGGCGTGTCAGAAGATCTAATGCACGAAACAATGAAATTATATGAGGAATTCTTTAACTTGCCTATAGAGGAAAAGGAAAATCTTTTGACTGAGGATTTTTATGAGAGTGTTAGACTCTACACAAGTGGAATGAATTATCACAATGAGGAATTTCACTTGTGGAAGGATACTCTAAAGCACCTCACATATCCTTTAGAAGAGGTTGTTCAAGGGTGGCCTGAAAAGCCAGCTAGATATCGGTAATTACTTAAAAATCAATATATAATACTTCTTCTATCTCAAATTAAGTGATTTAGTTATCGTAGTGACACACATTTTTATATTAAATTTACTGCATGTTAGATAATACCCTTGAAAGTAAGGCACTTGATCAAATTTCGTTAGACGAGTTGGTTTGATATTATGTTTTGGAATTTTTATTTATTTATTTTTTTTGTTATATATATGTAGAGAAATTCTTGCAAAATATTCGGACGAAGTGAGGAAGATGAGCTCTAGGATTTTGGACTTGATATGTGAGGGACTTGGGCTTGAAGAGGGGTACTTCAAGAATGACCTAACCAAAGCTGTTGGCATGGTGATCAATTACTATCCGCCATGCCCCGAACCAAACTTGGCCTTGGGGATGCACCCACATTGTGACCCTTACATTTTGACCATGCTTCACCAAGCAGTTTATGGGCTTCAAATCAGGACAAAAGATGGACAATGGCTTGGCGTTGAACCTATTCCCAATGCATTCGTAATCATGGTACCTTACCAGTTACAGGTACGATATGACGAAGTTTAGGCTCAAAATTAATATTTATTTTTTCAATGATTTTATTTTTTTCTCAATAGTTACAACTAATTAACTACCGTTAAATGAAGAACAAAAGATAATTCAGATTATACACAATAATTCAAACTTAATAGAAAATTATAATGTTTTGTTTAAAACAATACACACGCGATATATATCATGTGAATTCGAAATATTAAAAATACTATCTATATGATGATATACTAAGAAATTATACCAAAAAATAAAAGTGTAGTTAACATGTCTAATAGGATTACAAACAGCTCAACCCATTATATTTTTTGCCTATATATAATATTAATTAATATTTATATAATTAGAACATATACTCTTTGTGACGCATACAATTATATTGTAGGTTATCAGCAACAATAATTTGAGAAGTTGCGAACATCGTGGGGTAACGAATACGAGCACTGAACGCGTATCGATCGTTACCTTCGTTGGTTGTACTCAAGATTGTATGGTGGGCCCTGCAAAAGAGCATGTTAGCAATTCAAATCCGGCGCATTATAAGGAGTATAAGTATAGTGATTTTCAGACTAATTACTTATATCATCTAGCTCGGAAGGACCGTACTAATGAATCTGTACTAGGGCCTTATATGATGTAGCCAAATATACAAAATGATGGATTTAGCAGAACAAGATCTGTTTGTTTTAATTTAAAATTATGAGATTCTAATTTTTAATTGTATAATTTATACTATTAAATTCAGAATCTCATAATTTTAAACTGAAACAAATAAGTATTAAATGTGTGAATTTTTCATAAATTTATGCAGCTGTAAATTAAGATTGTTGTTGCTGCAATAATTGGCCATGTGATGTCATATGTAGTTTGGATTGCCAAATGTTTGTTTTAAATACGAGTGTGAGTTTGATTTTGTATGTGCAAATTATGCACAAGATGCATTTCTGTAGAATAAATGAATATAAGTGTGCTTTGTATTATGTGCAGCTCTAAAATTTAGTTTTGTTTTGACAAGTTAATTTTTTTACTAATGTACTTCCATCCAAAAATATCTATTGCTACATGTATTTTTAGGTAACATTTTAGTACATGTTAAATATTTATAATTTTTTAATTTTTTATTTATATAAAAATTGGATTAGAATAGTTTTTATTTCTTAATTTTATTAAAAAAATATAAAATACTTAATATGTATTAAATGTCACCTAAAAATACGTGAAACCACATATATTTCTAGACGAATGTAGTATTAAATTATGATTTGCTTCCAAGACTCCAAGCTATCGAATGTTTCCTTAGATATTACTCCATGTCTCATCATATAAGCTTTTTTTTTTCTTAACAAAGAGATTTAGTTATAAGAGAGGCTTATATGATGAGATGGATGTATTATTTGTGGTATGGATTTGAAATTTTTACCATTACTAATTCAACTTCTACCAAATTTTTATGATTTAATTTTTTGATTTCAAGGTCACAAGGACATGATCTTTGGTCATCAAGTTAAGACATTGACTCCGTAATTTTAGCGTTTAATAAGTAGCTGAGTATTTAGTCATTTTTAAAATTAAAAAAAAAAAAGAAACTTTATAGAGTTCATATATGTCCAACGTAGAAAACCAATTTTCTAAGAAATATATTAAATTTATTACAAATAATAAGAAGATAAGTTTTTCGTTTGTTTTCCGTTGTCATAATGATCATCAAATATAAGAAGAAATGAATATCGAACAATCAACGATCGAGTCACCTTAAAATTATGATAAATTATTTGTTCGGCCAAAATGGATAAGATCAGCATTAGTTATGATAATATAGAACACATGTAACTCAAAATACAAAAAATAAAATAAAAATAGAGGCAATGAAAACCGAAAAGTTCATAAATTTTTTGTATCATTAATTAAAAAAATAAAATAAAGCACACAACAAAATTTTCGGCAAATCTTAATATAATCAAATCGAAAGCTAAGTAAAAACTATCAGGTCGATACTCTTTGTGTTTTTTCAGTACCTATCCATACTTGGATATTTAGATGAGAAACATAAAGTCGAGTAAAGTATCGTTTAGATTTAATTTGCATAACATATCATCAACTATCATTTGTTTAGTCGATATTATTTTTATAAATTCATATCATAAATGAAATGATAAAATTTACAAAGATATATTAATAGAGAAATGTATCTCTAATTTTAGAATAGATAGAACATAATATAAAATCGGTTTAAACCAATTAAAAATACTAGTCGTACAACATAATCTTTGGCAAATCTTGTTATTATTTGAGTAAACTGAAAGCTAAGTGAAAGCTCTCTATTGGATAGTATATTTTGCTAATTTACTAGTTGTACACTAAGCTTTTGATGTTGAGATAAAAGCTCTTAATCATGACCCTAATTATATTATAGATGTCACAAGATTTTGATAAATCAGCACACATTGGTCCCCGAATATTGCGACAAATTAATTGGATGGTGTTGATGCTATTCTCAAGCCATTAATGCAATTCAATTTGATTCTCCTTGAGCTCATATGTCTCATCTTTTAAATTGTGATGATCAGCTTAATACAATAATTTAGTACATCTATCATCCTAAAGTATAAAGATAATTTAGTACATTTGTAATCTTATATTATTACCACATAGTACAATTTTTATATATTCTACATTTATAATATGTCATCAAGTACCTTAATTTATTTGTACCGGAAAATGAAAGTTAAATTATATTCTAATTTTTCCATCATGTTCTTACGATGTAAAAATTTTGGCTTAAACCGATTAATCTTTTCATCTAGATGTTTGACAACTCTCTATAACCTAACGTCTTACCTCGTCTAATTTCGATTAAACTTAATCTAAATATTAGGTATTGTCTTACTGTTTATGTCCATCTCGTATTTTTTGCAATATTGTTTGCGATTGATAACGGCGAAATCCTACGAAACATACTTTTTATATTTTCAGTATTCTAAACTAAAATATTTTATTTTTTAAAAATGAATCCAAACTTCCTTTCACTTGAATCAATACATTATTGTAGAATAGAAAATAAGAGCTGCGTTATTATATTTTTTTTTTTCATATATAAGGCATAAGGCTGATTGATTGTATGGGGTCGGTAACCAAAAACAGAGCCCTTAGTTAAATACTTCAAAAAATTGTTCAATTTTTACGTTGGGATTAAAATGTCGCGATCAGATTTGTTAGTTGGAAAGTGGGGCAAAAATCTTGAAACCTTGCCTGCAAATTATGTTATGCCACCGGAAAAAAGGCCCTCCCACTTTACAACTTCCAAAGAGATTCCTGTTCTTGATCTTGAACAAGAAAGCAGAGCAGATTTCATTGCAAAAATGATCAAAGCGAGCGAGGAGTATGGAATCTTCCAGGTTCTTTACTCTACTATTTTCGATTTAATATTCTCCATATATTTTTTTTTCATATTTCACAAAGTTTTCTTTTTAAATACAAAAATAGGGGTGCACAGAATAAGGTAAGAAATATTTGAAATTCTTGAATTATCTTTATCAAAAGTTACTTCACGTATGTATGGTTGGATAAAAAGGTAAAATTACAAAAAATTGAGAATCCTTCCGTGCTTAATTCCTAATTTATTCTTAGCTTTTGAATAAAAAAAAGTGCGAACATGTTCAATACGTTTATTCTTCCATTGAACATATAGTTTCTTAATTTCTTCCCATCATTTAGTTAATTACATATGCATATTAAGATATTTATTTAATTTGTTCTAAATGCTGGATTTAATTATTTAATCAAATTTAAAATCATTGTTCAGGTGATCAATCATGGAGTATCTGAAGATCTTATGCACAAAACAATAAAATTGTATGAGGAATTTTTTGAGTTACCAATTGAGGAGTATGAAAATTTTCTGACCGAGGACTATCACAAGAGCGTTAGACTCTACACAAGTGGTTATGATTACGATAGTGAAGAATTTCACATGTGGAAAGATACTTTGAAAAAGCTCACATATCCTCCACAAGAGTTTATACAAGATTGGCCCCAAAAGCCAGATGGATACAGGTAAGTAAATTTTACAATAACGTTAATATTTGATTATAATTTTTTTTTTTAAGACATGACGTACTTTACTTGATTTTATTTAATATAATCCAAGTTGGGATTCAAATTAAGTTTGTGTTTTTTGACTGTTTTTGGTCATGTTTAAAGGTTTTTTTTGTTATAACGTAAAAAGTTTATGAGTTTTTTTTTAGGATAAATTATTTTAGAATGGATGAAGTACATTTGTTTTCATATCTTTTTTTCCTTGGCAATTATTCATTCATTATTTTATTATCTTTCTTAGAGAACTTCTCATGAAATATACGGATGAAGTGAGAAAATTGGGCTGTAGGATCTTGGACTTGTTATGTGAAGGGCTTGGACTTGAAGAGGGTTTTTTCAGAAATGAACTAATCAAAACTGGTGGAATGGTGATTAATAATTATCCATCTTGCCCTGAACCAGAGTTGGCCATGGGAATGCATGGACATTGTGACCCTTACACATTAACCGTAATTCAACAAGAAGTTTATGGGCTTCAAATCAAGAATAAAGATGGTCAATGGCTTGGTGTTGAACCTCTTCCCAATGCATTTGTTATCCTCATTCCTTATCAATTACAGGTACAACTCCACAAAACAAAATTAAAAAATATATATATGAAATTTTAGATCAATACACAAATAGCCGGTTATTATGAAACGAAGAAAGTACAAATCTCTAATAATTTTATTAGTTTTTTCAATTGTACTTTCAAAAATTAATTCGTATATGATATATTGTAGGTTCTCAGTAACGATAAATTAAGAAGTTGTATACATCAGGCAGTAAGTTCGAGAACTGCGCGAATATCGATTGCTACCAACATTAGTCCTTCTATAGAAAGTATTATCGGACCTGCCGAAGAACGTGTGAGTGATTCGGATCCACCACGTTTTAAGAAGTATAAGTACATTGATTTTCTGAAAAATTATTTGTATGCTTTGTCCATAAAGAACCTTTGCAATGAGACAGCACTTGGGCCTTACATGCTCTAGTGTTGTGGCATTAATTGCTTCAGATCAAGCAGAATAAGTGTGTGTGTGTGTGTGTGTGTTTGACTGTGTGCAATTGTGAAGCTTGTTATTCCTGCCAGAATTTGCCATTGATGTAAAATGTAATTTGATTGTGAAATGTTTGCTTTTGTATATATATGAATAATAGTTTGACGTCCTCTGTACTGTAATTTTGTTGGAACCGATTTGCGACAGTGTCTTACACATGTAAACAATCCGAACAAAACTCATTTGCCACAGCCTATAGCGGCTAAATCTTTATTCAATTAATCCGCCTTCGATTGGTTCATATCATAGTATAATTTATATTCAAACAAAAACGGTTACTTTAACAGTTGAAAATATCTCATGCAATTTGGCTTATTCTTAAATTTAACAGTATCATTGTGTACAGAAGTCAGATAAATGAATAAAATTAAATATACATAGGGAACGAAACAAAAAATATGTAAAAAATACAAACGAACAAAGCGAAGCAAAACACAGAGAATGTTGAGCTCCCATCCAAAATCAGCTCCAAGTCAGTCATAGGGATTTTGATCTTTTATTTGTAACTTGTGTTCCAAGTAGCTCCTCCAACAAATTATCCTCAACATACTCGAACTCAATAACTTGCTCTAATTGTCTTTTCGTTGTACTTGTTCCAATTACTGAATTCTCTAATTTAGCGGCCTCACCAACGCTAGAATAAGAACCTCCACTAACGTTTATATCAGAAGAAGAAGACGAAGAAGAAGAAGACGACGATATTTTTGAAATTAATCCCGGAGTATTTGAAATATTTCTATAATGATCATCATTTGGAAAATTAAGAATAGCCTGTTGTCCCCTTAAAGCATAAGCAGCCCGATCATAAGCCCGAGCCGCCTCTTCGGCCGATTCAAATGTTCCGAGCCATATTCGGGCCCCATTCCGGTTCGAATCTCGTATCTCCGCCGCGAATTTGCCCCACGGCCGTCGTCGTATGCCACGGTACTTTAGTTCTTTGGTTCCCTTATCTTCTTCCTTCTCCACAGCCTTCATTTTTGCTTGATTTGCTTCCATAAATAATAATTTCACAATAATTTATCAACAATATTTTTGAAATAAATAATGTTAGGTACGTCAATGAAACTGGAGATTTGAAGATATGTACGTGGTAAAGATAATTGATGCATGGCTAGTTGTGTATAAATATATACTTGTGAATGTTAGGTCAAGTTATTTTGGTCTCACCTGGCGGTTAGAATTGTTGATTTAGACCTACGTACGGAGAAGTTTTATGCTCGGAAGCTTCTTCTGTAGGATTCCCTTATGTTTTTTCCGAAGTTTAATTTTGAGGTCCGAATTAATCTAGTTTAAAATAAATATTTATTTCAAGGTACCTATAAGTAAATAAGAAATATAATATTCAAAGTAGCTTATGGTACGCTTTGACTTTAGAGAAAGGCTAAACATCTCAAATTCTTTAAATTTTCTATAACCAGAAAAAAGATCCATAGAATATGCTATAGTAATGTTACATTCCATTTAATACACTGAAAATATTTTTTGAAAAATATTTTCTGAAAAATAGCAGTGTCGGTGGGCGCCATGATGGTAGTAATAGTGAGGTGGCAGTAATAGTGGCAGCGGTGGCGAGATGGTGGTGATTTTAGCCAAGTAGTGGTACTTTAAATTAATAGTTTTCGAAAAATACTTTAAAAAATATAAATTATGTGAAAACATGTTCTCAACTTTGAATTTTTCATTATACAACAAACATTGTAAAATACTTTCTAGAAAAACATGTTCCATTTCCAAATAATTAACAAAAATAACGTAAAATATTTTCTGAAAAGTTTTTTCTTATATCAGACGGAGACTTAATTCTGATAACATATATAGAGCATGACTAAAATAACAAAGGACTAACCTGTTAGTATAAGTAAATCAATAAAGTAATTTATTTTATTTTAGTTTTTAGTTTTTTTTTTTATTTTTTTTGCAACAGAGAAATTATATCTTTATCAAATAAAGTATGATGCAGAAACATAATTCTACTTCTCGGGAAGTTAGAAATGTTGTGTTTGTTGGAGTTTTGTTGTTATTAAATCATTATAATGGATCGAATTTGAGCTGCTAGATAATTAGATTAATAATATTATTTTTTTTCAGCTAATTTAAAAAATTTAGTAATAGAAAGGTGCATGCATGAGCATATTAATTGTGGGAGTAAAAAGCTAAAGATAATGGATTAGATGTTGAGAACAATTCTACACGCAATGACTGATGATTTGTTTGCGCCATCTCACATGTTGGCTGCTTGTCCGATGGGCTGCTACTTTTTACTTGTCTATTACCCCTCAAATTGCTTATTTAAAATTTTGGTTTAATTCCCAACCCAACTTGATGTTTTGATATTCAGAAAATAGATTACTGTAAAAAAAATTTACAAATTTTTGAATTTTATAATTTTACAACCTAGTATCAACAAAAACAAATACAATATTTTTTATTAAGAGAATCAAATGAGAGGGAATAATTATTATACAAAATTTTATAATATAAAATGTTACATTGTGTGTATCTATCTATCTATCTATCTATATATATATATATAGATACATACTACATACGTAGTACATATAAAACATATCTTTAAATATCAGACGATCAAACCAACACTGTAATATTTTGAATTATATTTTTCAACTTATATAGATTTTTAGCGCTTAACATATTTCAAACTCAATTTTCAGAATAAATTGTCAAAAATAGAGATAAACAATATTAGTTTTGAGATGAGCTTAGAATCTGTTTGTTTTATTAAGTGTTTGAATCTAAATAAATTCATCACATCTGAATTTGTTGAATCAGTTAAGTATTTATATCTAAAATTTGAATACAATTTTATTGCTTATTTAATATTTTGCCTTAAATATCTGAATTGATCTATTTTATTATTTTATCAAAAAAAAAAGATCTTAACTCATTCAACTTTATTTCAATAATTTACTAGATTCAGATAAAATTGAACCTATTAAGAATTAAGTGGTGAACTAAATAAACAGTCTGAATAATACAAATATTTGAACACGCAAAAATCCTACATTTGTTAAAACAATGAGAGTTAAACAAATCCAACCTTAAATATTAACGGGAGAAAAAACTAAATTTGTAATGCATAACAGAACATGAAGTTCGCAAACTGCTAATATCTTATCCTAAATTAACATGTGATTAATTTAACAATAATGTACTAATATAATGTGGAGTATAATTCTTAATTTCTGCTGGGCGCTGGCTGCAATATTGGGCCATAAAAGTGCTAAACAATTGGTGATCAGCCGACACTTAGGTCAAAAGAATAGATCAACTTTTTAAAATGACAAACTCAATGTTAGGTCCATTGGGTTCTTGGGCTCTTCACAAGAGGATCTAGGCTGTACTAATCTTTGTGTACTAAATTGGGTTAAGAAGGCCTACGAGGGGTCTAACCCTCTATCAATATTTATTTGAAATATTATGTAAGTATATTGTTCCAGATGAAACATGATGTGTTTGTGTGATGTTCTTTTTAGTTTTTATACTTTGTTGCAAAATGTTATCTAATTATAACCTTTTCAGCTTTAATCTTAAAATCAACGACAGAAGTTCACAGCTTCGTGCCCCAAAAATAAGGTCTTGAATTCGAATCTTGTGAACGGAGAAAACAATGCTATGGAGAGCTTTCTGCTTTATGAGTTCAAACGAAACTCGATCCTGAATTAATCGAGACTTGCTGCAGAATACTTGGAGGGAAAAGAACAAAAAAAAACTTTAACTTTATATATTACACCATAATTATTTATAATATCTAGAATTTAAGGTAAAATATATGGAAGCTATGATATCTAAGCATCAGCCTTCCTCTATTTTCAGTAACAGTATAAAGTTAGAACAAAATAAGTGAATAACCTCTATCCTTTAGCCATGCATACATGTATGTTGCCAAAAGTAACATAAGGAAAACATATACTGTCACAGCATTTTGTTTGTGTTTATAATAAATATATTGTTTTTACTATTAAAAGTCTGGGACTTGTTTTCTTTTTATTTGATTGAAACTAAAAGCTAGCTTTCCAATACTACTCTTTACAGCATAACGTTTTTAGTTTTTTACAATATTATTAACCATCTGGTTATTATTTCTAGAATCAGACCATCATTATTAATATTATCACTAATATTGGATTAGCCGGTGCTTGTGGAGTTGTGGTCTGAGAAAGGGAGCTCATTCTCCCTTAATACCTTGACAGAGTCATATCCAACTCAATTCATATTAATCAGAGTTATACTGGATAATCAGATTATAAAAAATAAACAAAAAAGTATATTTACAAAAAAAAAAAAAAAGTTATAGACAAAGAGGTCACATGAATTAAATGATTGTTGAAGGAGTTATTTTAGGGGTTGGTTTATAATAATTATATGTATTTTAATTTGACACAATTTTTGCATAAACAGACTTACAAAAATTGAGGTAATTAAACCTCATAAGGGGAATCTTGATGGATCTACTATTAATAAATTATTGGTTAATTATTTGAAAAATATCATAAAAATCAGGTGATTGCCGAAGACTTCTTTTCTGTTTTCTCATTAAAAGAAAATATTACTTTTATAACAATTTCTTATGTTGGATCCGAGTAAAGTATTTTAATTTTTAACTACAGCACAGGCATTACAAAATATTCGTATATTCTTCAAGTTGTCAGCAATTCAAATACTTTTCATTAGTTTTCTTAGTTGTAGCTAGTTTAGTTTGTTTTCTACCCCGTGAAGAGGACATTGTTTGAGACCACAAGAACTGTACACAATTGAATAGGGATAAATAAATAAAAGGTAAGGAACTTGTGCTTAAATTTGTACTTGCCGTGAAACTTCTTATTGTGATCCATAGAAGTATGACAATTTGCTGGTTCTTAAATAAATGAAATCGTTTAAATTTTTTACGGGTTTGACTTTCAACTTCGTTCTTGAATATAATGAATTTTTCAAACGCTTCATCTTTATGTTTAATTAAATAAATATAACGGTACTTAGAATAATCATCTATAAAGTTAACAAAATATCTCTTCATATCTTTAGTTAACACACCATTGAACTCACATATGTCAGGATGTACTAAATTTAATATCTCAAAATTTCTTTCAACATTATGAAAAGGTTTATTTGTTAGTTTAGCCGCAACACATACTTGACACTTAAATTTCTTATCAATAGCAAGTTTTGTAATCAAATCTAAATTTATCATCATTTTAAGATAACCATAATTTAGATGACCAAGACAGAAAGACCATAAATCAAATGATTCAACATAGTTTATACTTAGACAAACATTATCATTATCCAAAACAGAATTCATAGGTTCACCTTTAATCAAAAACAAACCATCAAACAAGAAACATTTGCCAAAGAAAATACTAGTATGTGTAATAACTACTTTATTACATTTAAAAGAAAGTTCAAAATCATCTCTAACTAAACTAGGACCACTTATAATATTCTTACGAATATCAGGAACATGATACACCCTCGTCAAAGATAGAACACACCTCCAAGTAAACTTCAAGTCCACACTTCCTAATCCATGTACTTTGGCTGCACTCGCATTTTTCATTGTCACTTATTGTTCGTGACTATGTTGATAAGTCACAAAGAGCATTTTATTAGTAGAAATGTGCACATTAACTCTACTATCTATCAACCATTCATGAGGGGCTAGTAATACACGCTTATAGAAAATATACATGTTATCGGTTTCAGAAGTAAAAACTTCACTAATAACCATGTTTGTCAAAGGCACAACAATTGAATTGTTTTCAAGATCCTGCACAGTACTTACTTAGTCTATCAATTTAGGCTTCTTTGCTTTCTTATTTAGGTATTCCTTGCTCCAACGACCAACCTACCTACAAGACTAACACAATTTGTTTGTCTTTGATTTCTTAGCCTTCTTTTTATTTTTATTTGTTTTAACACCCAGAGTTTTTTCATTTTCTTTTCTCTTTTTCTATATTGTCACCGCATTTGCCTTAGGTCCATTACTTTCAACAGGCATCACATGTTCCTATTTGTTCTTGTGTTGTTCTTGTATAACTATGTCTACCATCAGGTTAATCCAAGTAATCTCTCTCTTATGCCTTTTTAGGAAAAGAACATAATCTTCCCAAAACTTAGGAAGTTTTTCAATCGCAGACATAACTTGAAACTTCTCATGAAGATCCATGTTGGCTTCCTTCAAAGCATGGACTAGCAGTTCAAACTCATGTACCTGCTCAGTCATGGACTTAGTATCCACTAGTTTAAAATATAGGAATTTAGACACAAATACTTTTACAGACTTTGCGAGTCAATATTATATGTTTGATCCAGATTTTTCCATAATAGCTTAACAATATAGACATCAGATGAATAAACATCAAACAGAGAATTCGCTAAGGGCGCCAAAATTGCAACTCTAGTCACTTCATCCTTCTAAGCCCATAAATTATAAGTTGTCGCAGTGTTAGATTGAGCTTGATTTATGACTATTGTCTATAGACCCTTAACAGCTAACCACAATTTTATCTTTTTCTGTCAGCGAGAAAAACTCTTCTTTTTGTTTGCCTAAAATAATAAGTATTTATAGGCTATTGCATAGGTTAAACCTAATTAGAATCAAATTAGAAGACTTAATTATTATTTGATAATAATACATAATTCCAATTCAAATTAGTTCAGACTTTCCAAAATAAATTTTCATAGATGATCAAATGTCATCTGATAGTCAAATTATCTACCGATTAACAAATATCATCCGATGGACAAATTATCCACCGATGAACAAATATCATCTAATGGACAAATTATCCTCTGATGTCCAATATTCTCTGATGCGCAAATTATTCTACAATGGGCAAATTATCCTCCGATGACCAAATATTCTCTGACGGCCAAATTATCTTCTGATTACCAAATATCATTAATGAAAAATTCCATCAATAGATAAATACACTGCTAACATATCAAATACGTCAAGTCTCAATATTACTCATTTATTAGAAGTTATTTTTCACTCATTTATATATGAATTTCATTAAGAAAATGAGTTAGATTCAAGGACGATATTTAAAATTCTCATAACAAGATTAACGAGTGTTAATTTTAAGAAACATCATTAGAAATCCATTTTAATTAGATCCTAAAGTTTCCATTTTTTAACTGAATCCAAGTCTAGTATTTTAATTTTTAACTACAGCAGATGCATTACAAAATATTAGTATATTCTTCAAGTTGTCAGCCATTCAAATACTTTTCATTAGTTTTCTTAGTTGTAGCTAGTTTAGTTTGTTTTCTACCCCTTGAAGGGGGCATTGTTTGAGATTACAAGTACCGTACACAATTGAATAGGGAGAAATAAATAAAAGTTAAGGAACTTGTGCTTAAATTTGTACTTGCCATGAAACTTCTTAATAGATTGTGATCCATAGAAGTATGACAATTTGCTGGTTCTTAAATATATGAAATATATCAAAATATATAATGAATTAAAATATTCCTCTAATTCAAGCAAATTTATCCATGGTCTATTTTTCATTGAAGAATGAAGACAACATTCAAAGTGAATGCACATGTTCATATCTTTAATTCTCTTGTCATTCATAGTCAACTTTGATTGTCCAATCTCCAAACAACCAGAATTATCAAATTCTAACAAGAAGCAATTATTAAATAAAAATATTTTTTTCTAAGATGAAATAACAATAATTAATCAAGAAGCCCTATAGAAACTTCAGGGAAATAGGAAAAATCCCCCGCTGCGATCTAATATTTTATAAAATATATTCAAAACCAGAAAAAACAGCCAGAAGAGTTTCGCAGCAGGTTCTGTGAAGTAGTTAAAACAAATTGAAACTGGCCAATACCTTTGAAAAAGAAAAAGTCCATTAATTATTATAATCAATAAAGTTATACCGATAATTAAAAATTAGAAGCTCACTGTGGGAGTGTTAAGTGTACATGCATTTACCCATTTTTCTAATTAATGATGTGACAAATTGAAAACCCCACCAAAAATAATCCTGATTTTGTTGGGCCCACAACTTTATTTTATTTTCTTAATGAAAGAAAACAGATATGTTCAAGCATAGAACAGTATATAAGAATAATTACTTATAAGATGATTAAATATACCCAACTGGTTACTACCCTTTAAGAATTTAATTGGATAAGTGCTGCCAAACAGTTTTTGAATCTTTTTGGATTCGGTCTGAAAAGGGTTAGATTTTACACATAAGTGTGGCGTAAAGATTTTTGGATTTATTTATGTCAAGTGGGGAAGACTTATTTATTTATTTATTTTTGGTAAATGGGGAAAACTTATTTGAATTCTTTTCTGATTCCTATTCTTGGTTAATTGGAACCAATTTATGTAATTATATTTGAAAGCTATTTCTTAAAAAAATAATCTTATATACAAACTGCGAGATGTAAGTTACTGCTGATGAAAGTAACTTATTTTATATAAGAAGGTGAGAAGAGAAGATGAGTCCATAACAAGTGTAAAAATAATTGTTGATAAAAACAGTCACTTATTTATATATATATATATATATATATAATCAAATTAAAAATAAAGAACTAAGATTAATCATCCTACAACCGAACGAATCATCATGTTGCGCATAAAAAATATAAAATATACGTTCTAACACGTATTCTAATCGGTTAGCTAGTACATGGGTAGATAGACTTTTCAATCTTACTCGATTGGAGCGTCGTCCGGTGGAGTTTAAGGGTCTTCTTCGTGATGATACGCCGGAAAGATCTACTTCTCGTTTATTTACTTAATTTTCTGTTTGTTTGGGTCTCGAACTTCCCTTGTAACTAAAAAAAATTCAGGTGAGCAAAAATTGAACAAAAATATTTTTTTATCGACAAAACTAAGGAATATGTAACGAACATTCGAAAGAAAATGTAATGATTCCTTGTATTGGGACATTGTTTATTCAGAGTTTTAACACTCCTACTAGGATTTCTTTTCCGGTAAAAAAACCGAAAAAGTCACCATAATTTCGCATCAAATTGACATTTCGAGGGTAATATGGGATGTACTTAAAATAGAAAATTATTATGACCAAGAATTGAATTAGTTTAATGTAAACAAGATCATGTTAGGTAAAAGGATGATGATAGTTATTTGGTTTTTTGTTTTTGTTTTTTAATTTTTATGAAAAAAGTCAAATGATAATGATGAACAATTTACCCGTCCTAATTTCACTCATCCAGTTAGCTTTAAGGTTATAATTATTTTATTTTATTTTTTCAGATTGTTGAGGATTATATGGTATAATATTTCAGTCTTTTCAACTTCTGCGCTCCGCGGATTAATAATTCATTTAGATTTAATTATGTAATTAGATTAGATGCAACGAATTTGCACTCCTAGTGTTAAATCAACCCTAGCTAAGTAGGAGTATTTGCTTAATTAATTGTTTGATTTACATAATTAGCTACAGAAATTTTTTAGTATAATTCATTGCATCCCTAGCTAGGCGTAGCCATTACTTTACCCAATAGTATGAATGAAGATAATAGCACTAATCTTGCCAAGTGTGTTCCTTTTTAGCCCAAGTTTCACTTTAATAAAATATACAAACCAACTTTTTCAAAATTCGACATCAACTATAATCTTTAGTCAATTGAAAAAATGAAATGCAATTTATTTTCGGTTGGGATTTTCTTTTTCAATTATTACAGAGTATTTTTTGGACTTAAAAAGAAGAAACCCCTCACAAATGTAAAAAATGAGAATAGGAATCGAGTCACACTAATATGATATATTACCTTTTAAATTCGTGCATATTAATAATATATTTTATAAGTTTGCAACCAATAATTATCTTTTTGTGCCATAAAAAATAAAAATACACTCAACTCATTTTGGACTATTTTAATATCTTTCGTTTTTTAGTGTCTCATTTATTTATAACATTATATTTTTTTAAAAAATTTACATTCCAATTATCTAAATTATCTTTCACAATATTTATCCCATCAATTTTTATTTTAATTAGATTTTTCATTGCTTTATATAATTTTTAAATTAATTTATTTTTTCACCACTTATTATAAATAACAATATAGACAATGTTGCAAATAGTTTAAGATGAAGGGAGTATATTTTTTATGAATAGAAGAAAAAAAAAAGAAAAAAAAAAGGAAGGAACGTAGGAAGTAGAGTGATATAAATTGGTGGAGTGGGACGAGCAAAAATTATGTGAATTAAAGGAATGGGTTAATGTGTCAAACAAAAGCGAACGGTCAAACCAAAAGAGAAAGCGACACGCAGGTTCATGCACCCTTACTATCATGTCCCGTTTCAATGGTCCCATTTTACTTCATCACATAAACACTACTACTACGATACTACTACCATCAATACACTGACATACGGAGTAATGACATATACACGCTCACTCCCGACAGATTTATTATTATATTTTAATTTTTTTTAACATATTAATCAAATTTAATTTATTTATATATTTATTAAATAAAATTATTATTATTATTGTAAGAAAATATATTTAATGTATCATCAAAGTCGTTGATTGATATAAGAGTGTGTACATGAATATCTAAACAATAACATCCTGTGTAACAAAAAATAATTATCAAATATATATGTCAAATCATGAGTTAAAATTAGTGTACTTAACTTTTCAAAATCAAAATATGACAAATAAATTTGGACGGATGTATTATTATATACTCCACCCTTAAGAGTATAGCAGCAGTTCCCAAATTATTGATTTATTAGTACTCGTTCTGTTTTAACAAAAAAGCGTAAAAAAATATTATATAATATATTTATATTTAATTTTATTATATATATAATTGATTTAATTGATAAAACAAAATTTAGTATTGCAAGTTACGTGAAAATAGTTAAAATTTTACAAAAGTAACAAAGCAATTTAAATTTTATAATATAGTATAAGTGAACTCAGATAATTTTCTTTGGTAAAATTTGATGGAGTATTGTTTTATATGTATCCTCCTTTATTAAAAGCTTTAGTTATTAAATTTTTTTTATGACAGTACATTTTAGGCGGATGAACCCAATACTAGTGGGTTATTCTTGCATGTGTCAATTGATAAGAGTATTTGTAAATTATTTTTTTTTAAAAAAAAAGAAGGATTTAAAGTCATAGACTCATAGTACCAACAAAAAGAAAAAAAAAAAGGCCATGTACCATGAATCTGTATGTTTCACTTATTAACATATGTATATATATTCGACATTGGAGCCTTTTGTTTGGTCAATTTAAAATTGACTGATTTTGGTTATATATTATAATATTATATATAAACAAACACAGCAAGGAGTTAATAAATAAAGACCATAAACTCTATTTCTCTCACGAGGGCAACTACCAACTTTTTCTAGATCTTTCTTTCTTTTTTTTAATGGTTATGAATAAGTTCATAATTAAACTAAACTGGTTTCCCATTTCAAACATAATTAACAGACTATTTAGGCTTTAAGATGCCAATGGCATGTCCAATGCAAAAACAATTACATTCGGAGTATGTAGTTTGAGGTGAACTGATGTTTATTTTTAATATTAGAGATTAATGTTGATTATATCATAGTTAAAAATAATTTAATATTTATGAGCTCCATAGCAAGGGTCAGGTACTACTATATTTGAATTTAACAGTGAGAAAGGAGACATTACGAGCTTAATTATGTTTAAAATGAAAAAAAAAAAAATCAATCCTCCTCATCCCATCTTCGTCAACCGAGATAAACCGACTCATTTTTGTGACTAATGAATTTATAAATTTTAATTTTAATAACAATAATTATAAATGATATGATATGATTTCTTTTGCTCAATCCATATATTTTACATGCACGACAGTTCTGTTTTTACAAAAACTTGTCGATGCATACAACACCGCTCCATATCTTTATTCCTAACTGAAATGTTTTTATTTTTTATTTTTCTACTCTTCATTATTTTCTGTTGACCGAAAATTGTATACTCCCTTCGTCCAGAAATAAACTGTTGCATTGTATGTATTATTAAGATCTTTTATATTATTTAATAGAAATAAGAAATTAGAAATACTTTAATAAAAAAATTAATAAAAATTAAATTAAAATAAAATATAAAATATATACTAAATGTCACTTAAAAATACGTATAACAACAATTATTTTTGGACGAAAATTGTATTGCGTAATATTGAAGGGTCAATATATATATTTTGTCTCTATCAAACCTAAAATTTCCTATTTTACAGGAGATTATTTCTAGCTTGTATCCAAAATAATGTTCATTGGAAGGATTAAGACTAGGAGCGGTACCGAAAGAGGGACTGCATCTAGACAACTCCCACTTCTAATGGACTGTTGCTTTCCAAGATGTTGAGCCCTCCGTCAGTTAATACTCCGTATTTATCAAAGAAACGGTATTTTCGTAATTCTTTTCTTACATAAAATAAAACTATTTATATATATATGGGAGAGAATATTGTTATGTAATTATAAAAGAATAAATCTACTTACACACTCAAATTCACGCTCATTCTCATAAACGATAATAAATTTTGACGTCGTTATTAAATGTGGAGCCCACTAAAGGTTGCCTCTTTCCATATTAAAATTTTAAATTTATTCAGATGAAACCACATTAAGACTCAACAAGCGCTAGGTCCTCAAAAAAGTCAAATAGTATGCCTGGATTTTAGATTGGAGGAGTCTCCCATCACTTAAACTTTCCATAAATTTAAAATAAAATAAAATAAAATAAACTCATAATACATCTTTAGTATAGCACTACGAGTTCTTTAAACTTTGCTTTCGTATTAATGTTGTTTCTATGTATCACACTTTTAGCACATAAATTGCATTTTTTGTGGATTGTATATGACTAAGAAAATGACATCGAGTGGCACACAAGAACTTGTTTGCCTTAAGATTCTTATACAATATATCACGTATGGGTAGTAAACCTGTTATGGTTCAAACGTGTTACCTACCTATAACTAATTTGCCTAAATAAATCGCAATTTATGTGTTAAATTAATGCTTCTTATTACATTTAATAAAATTTTAACTTTTTACGGTGCCCATTTTAAAGTTATAGCATTTGTTTCAGGTGTTCTAGATAACGTAACTTAGAGATTAAACTAATTATGTACAAAGTAGTATCGATATATATAGTTTCAATTATTTATCGAATCATCTATACACAATATTATGGCAAAAAAGAAAATGTTTAAGTGGAGGTATGCATAGATTAGTCCATAGATACTAAAAAACATCTCATATCGAAACAGAGATTAATCAAATAAGAAAATTAAATATCGAATTTGAATTTAGACTGCGTTTGTTTCATCAATATCTGAATTTAAATAAACTCATTAAATTTGAATTTGTTGAAACAGTTAAATATTTATCTCCAAATCTAAATACAAAATTTAATATTTTTTTAATATTTTACCTTAAATATCTAAATTTATCTATTTTATTATTTATCAAAAGATTAAAGATCTTAACTAATTCATCTTCATTTGAGTGGTTTATTGGATTTAGGATTCAGATAAAAAAGGAGGTTGTTGAAAGTGACGATATTGCTAAATAAATCAGTCTAAATGATGTAACATCCGAACATGTTCAAATTTTAAATATATTAAAATATACCTCATCCATTTCATAAAAATTACAACATTTTTTTTTCAAACATCCCACATTATTCGTAACATTTACACTTTTAATAATGTTCAAGTGTAAAAAGACCAAATTAACCTTTCTCTATCTTAATTTTATCTTTTCCACTCACATATCATCATTACAATTTTTATTTTATTTTGTTTACTTTATCATTCAAAATTGTTTCATTCTAAACTATTGTAAATTACACAAGCGCGACCTAATGAAGTTCAAACTTCGATCTCCGGACATAAGTGAATTTGCTTCTAAATTAATTTCAAACCAACTTATAGCAATAAAAATAAATGAATTTAAGAATTGTCCATTTCAATGTACAATCCTAACCAAGTGTACGAGCAGAAACGTTATGCAGAAGTTGCTGAACAGTAGATACTTATATTTCCACCCACAAACTGTTTCTCTTCCTATCCGAATATCCCGGACAAAACACATACCTCATTGTGACACGTGGACTTAACGACAAAGCAAAGGAGGCTGGACCAGAAACATACGGCGAACAACGTCAGCCAAATTGCTGCTATTTTGTGGGCCCCGCCGCCGCCGGTCGTCATTTTGACCCACGTGCATTAAATCCACCACCAAGTTGCCTATTATAAAGTCATTAGACAATCGGACTCTCGGTCCCTTAATTCTGTACCTGTCCCTCTCATTATTTCTTTAATCCACCCCCCTTAATTATTTTTTGTCCAACACATTATTTATTTTTCTCAAACATTATAATATAATTAATTTAAAGATATAAAATTCTGCCCCTTGATTTTCCACGGGTATATAAAGAGTGCCAGTGCTCTATAACTTTCGTCAACAACATTGCTCTCCAATAACAATTTTAGAACCCACTAAATTAACTATTCTTACTAAATCCTCTGAATTTAGTAATGGATTTTTCTTTCTCTTCAGATTACTCACCGGAATCCTCCTTCGGCTCGCCGTCTTCGCCGCGACAATCCTGCGGTTGGGACGACCTTCTTTTAGAAAATAGCTCCCTCCCTTTTAATTTTAACGACTCGGAAGAAATGTTACTCTTCGGAGTCCTAGCGGAAGGAGCTCGAGAATCATCCGAAACAAATTCTTCAAGTGGAATTAAGGAAGAAGAAGTCACTTCTAGCACGAAAATCGAGGTGACCAAGAAAGAAAAGGCCTACAGGGGAGTCCGACGACGTCCGTGGGGGAAATTTGCAGCCGAAATTAGAGACTCAACTCGGAACGGAGTCCGAGTTTGGCTTGGCACGTTCGACGATGCAGAGACCGCGGCCATGGCATACGATCAGGCGGCGTTTTCAATGAGAGGGTCGTTGGCAGTTCTTAATTTTCCGGTGGAGAGAGTGAAAGAATCACTGGAGGATATGAAATATGGTTGTGAAGAAGGGTGTTCACCAGTGGTGGCATTGAAGAAAAGGCACACAATGAGGAGAAAGTTGGTGAGTAAAAAAAATAAGGCTAAGGAAACAAAATTGGACAATGTGGTGGTATTGGAAGACTTAGGGGCGGAGTATTTGGAAAAATTATTAAGTTCATCTGAAAGTAATGGTGCTTGGTGAAATATCTTAATATTAACGTTTCATTTTATTTTTAGCTTGTTCATTCAATTTTTTTTATTTATTTTTTGTTCTTCTTTTCTTTAGTTTGTTTTCTTTTTTGAGTTTTAAAGAGGAGGCTTGAGTTTCCCTTTTACTCTGTTTATACTAGAAGGTAATAGTGTAATTTTGGGGGGTTGAAATCAAATTCATGTGTTCTCCATATCACCATATCCTCTTTCATACTTTTTTTCGAAAAAAAAGAAGTTGAAATGTAATAAAAATTGTATGATAACTAACCTAAAGCAATTGAGAGTAGAGCAGTTTTTCTCGCTTCATTGAGTCACTAATAAAACTTAAAATTATTTTGGATGGAAATCTAGTGGGTAGATCAACTGTTCGGTTATTTTTTTTAAAAAAAAAAAATTTGTCTGAGAGTTTGTTTCCAATGTAAAAAAAAAAAAAACCTAGCTAAGACCTAGAATGCACTTGAGAGCACGTGAACCGATGAGGTTGTCACGCGCGGCTCATCGACTTGCATAGCAGTAATGGAAATGGTCCGAAATGTCTGGTGGTTGGGGTCAATTTTTGAGTTCTATATCTGAAAATACATCATCCTTGAAATTGAAATTTCTAAATTGAGCAATGAACTACGAAGGAGGTAACAGACTTATTGCTAGGGACCATGTTTGTCGTTTTCATGTTTTTTTTTTCCTGCTAATTTTAATTTAATAACAAAAAGTATTAAATAACGTTAAATGGATAACGTTGTCGAAATACTTAAAAAAAAAAAAATTAATCAGCAGAGGTACTTATAAACATAATCAGTAAAAAGTTGTTGAAAATATAGAGAATGACAATAGCAAATCTGTTTTTTTTTCCTCAAGTAAAGTGACAATGGTACTACTTAAAAGTCAAAATATAAATAACAATTACTGCACTAAAGTGTAGCAATTAAATTGTTTTATATCTCTGACGTTAGGAGTCATAGCACGAGCAGAATAAAAACAGATATAGTGTCAATTTTCTTTTCAAAGATGATGATAACACGAGAGTAGATCAACTTTTTTTTTTCCTTTCTAAAATATAGTTCCCAAGTCAATTTAGGCCCGTAGTAAGTATGACTTATGCATGACTACTCTTGTTCCAATACTGGCTCAGTTCAATGAATATTTCAATGGTATTGCAGTCTATGGTGGATTCCATAAATTGCGAGGAGAAAAAAAAAAGGGATATTGATGTAAGAATTATGTGGTTTGATTATTTGAATTAAAGGATTTTGCTTTTCTAAAATATATGAGAAGTATCTTGTACAATATTCTTTTTCTACTATATTAGATATTAGATTTGTAGTGAAATTGTTTTTGATAATTTTTTTGAAAATTTATCGATTGTTATATATTCTAAAGGGAAACTTTTTTGACGGTCCATCAACTATATTAGTTTTTCACTTTCTGCATGTTGTTTGGTATACAACTGTTTTAAAATATACATAATTAAATTTTTTTATCAATCTCTCATTAAATTTGACAGAAAATATATTTGTGTGAGTCATATACGTAATTTTTAGTTTTATTTTATTGGAAAATTTTCTTTGGCTGCCCCTAATCAAATTTGTAAAATTAATATAGTTTGAGAACTGTTCTCGAAGAGGAAATTTATACATAACATTAACCGACCATTTTATTCTTTAAAAATTACATGTGAGTTGCACAAGTCAGATTTAAACAGGAAATAATTCTCATCCAGTTCCTGTATGTTTCTACTCTTTCCAAGTAATTTATGTTATCATCTGATGTATTATGTTACTATATATATTATACTTTTTTTTTTTCTACAGATAATAGCATTAAAAAATATAGTAACATAAACTTATTAAAAAAAGTTGAAACATGCAAAAATTACACGAAAATTATTTTGTTTAACATGTATCGACCATGAATTCCCCCAAAAATAAGGGCAGGCTAACCCAATCCTAAGCCATTTTCCAGGTACACACCCAAACTTTTGAAAATGGAGAAAACCATGATATATTGGGCTTTGGTATTAACCTAGTCATGGGCTTAATGCAATTCTAAATCGCCAGCGGAAAAACGAAAGACTAGTCTAGTATGTTATCCAAATGAAATGAAATGGGGAATTGCGAGTAATGATACATTAATGCTTTGGGAGCTGGGAAATATTAGAGACCTGATCAGTAGTTAATGATAATGATGATTGGGTAGAGATAAAAATTAATATTAATAATTATTTACTCCCACGTTTTTATTTAATTTCTTTTCTAGAGTTTGGCTCTACATTTTTTTTTACTTTTCTCATATTTCAAGGTAAAAATAAAATTATCTTTTTATATACTACAATTTTTATATTTCAAGGAAGTATGAGCATATCTTTTTTTCATGCAAATTAAATATGGACGATCATATTATAACACCAATAAATTTAATGATATTATGTTTATTAAAATCATTAATTTTAATTTATGTGATTTGAGCTAAAAAAATAACTAATAAAAAAGGAGGAAATACCTTGTAATTTGAAAATTTTAGAATTACCAATATGTGTTTATTTATAAGTATCTATCAAATAGTAAGTGATATTTGTATATATTTTAAAGAAATTAAAATTTATGTTAAAATTTTGGTAGTTTCACAGTTTTATCTTTCATTAAAATTATACAAAGAGAGAGAGAATTGTACAAAGAGAAGGGATATGACACAAATAAACACAAGAGAGAGAGAGAGAGAGAATAATTGTATTAATCAATCCAATAATTCAATCAAAGATAATTTAGAAAGTATAAATATTAAATTTTTAAGAATATATAAAATGCCAATTGTTATGAACAAAATTAGATTTTAAAATGTCATTTATTATAAACGGAAGATATTAAATGAGGGTAGCTGTTTGAATTTGGAAAATAAAAAGTTAGAAGGAAAAAGTGGGAAGTTAATTGAGTTATACTATTGAGGGAAAATAAATGGAAAGAGCACTTTAAAGCAGAGCCCCAGAGTTTGGAGGCTGCATATATGAGTATCACAGCACATGCACGACCACAATTAATTATTATCGATCATCCCAAGCTAAGCTAGTGGGTTGGGGGGAAAGTTGGTGTATTATCATCATCCCCATATTTTTTTATAGTGCTGCAATTTTCATTAACACCAGTAATCATAATAATTTTCAGGTTGAAAATAACATAGAAAGGGAGATATATATATATATATATATATATATATTAACCGTGTGGGAAAAAAAATGAAATGACATGAAAAGAAGAAAATGAAAATGTTAAAATTCATACCGTTTACTCCGTAGTATATTTGACGTACAATATCTCTCAAGTATAAAGAGATATGTAGTATGTTGTGGTTTTAAATTGAAGGAATTTCTTTTTGATCTAAATTTTTTCTTCCAAAACTTTTAATGCCATTCTATATACTTTTTTCATCCATACTTACAATCTTAACTACTGATCAATCTTTAATTTTTAATTAATTTTAATTATTTTCTTATAAAATAAATTTTATTAAAAATAATAAATGATTGCGATTATAAATATAGAAGATATGAAAGAAATGAATATAGAGGGGACTTCATTCCACTTAAAGGGCGTTTTAACAATGTCATAATTAACCTACGTGAAGCCTTTGGCTAGAATTTCTGTCACCACTTGACTCTTGCCGTAAGAACTGAACTCATTCCAACTTAAAAGTAATAGAAATTAATAGTACAGTCTCGAAGCTAGTCAAAATAAGTTAATTACATGGGGTATAACTTTTGTTATTTTATTCCTGTTTGGAATACGATGATAGCAACATTTAAGGCTTAAAATAAAGAATAAAGCTAGTAGTGCGGCTTCTCGACCATGGCTTTTTAGTTCCATCTTGTTTTTATATTGTCTCATAAGTAGTTGCATTGAATATTTCATAATCTATCTTTATTTGTCTCGAATAAACGCATATGATTTAGGATATACTTCTGCACCAACAATATGGTACTGTCCCGAAATCTAAGTCCCATTCCAAAGTCGGTGCATTCGCGCGCATATATATATATATATACTACATATTAACTTCATATAGAGCTTGAATATTGTGAATGGAAAAAATAAATATTGAAAGAAATTCTCTCTATATAAAATTTGATCCAACTCAAATTTCAGATTAATCGGAGATCACATGATTTACCGGATACTAGATGATTTAAAGAAAAAAAACTAATTCCGTCCTGCAAGGAGACAAATTAAACATCGTAAGTATTCGTAATGGTTTGTGATCTTTAAATGGAATTTAAGTAAAGTTTATATGATTTTAATTTTTGTCATAATATTAATCTTTATCAATTGTATTTTTATTTTATATTTTAAATAAGTGATTCAGGGAATTGAGTTATAATTAATATTTATTTGTGAGATTAATTAAAATTAGGTTGTTTTGATTTAAAAATTTTAATTTTTAATTCATACTTATTGAGGAGCTTGTAAATCTGCCACAGATCCTGATGTCAATTTGGATTAGAGTCAACCTCCTGTATTGATTAATTTGGTCAGCCTAAACGGAAGGATGGGCGGTAGAAAGAATGATTAGTCCCGTGGAATTAAAATTACTAATATGAATACCATTGGGAAAAGAAAGGGCGACTAAGTTCAATAGGTCAGTAGACAACATAATTATTCCTAATACCAACTAATTGACTCAACATTTGTGGAGTACTATCATTTTGTTTTATTCTCTAATTTGGATTTCTTTTTTATGAAGCTAAAAGAATGATCGACGTTGACTTTTACTACCTCATTTTCTTAATAACTACTTCTATAATAAGAGTTATGGAGATTGAAAATTAAATTAGTATATTAGATATTATGAATTCTCTCTTTAAATATTGTATACAACAATTATACTTTTTCTATTTTTTATTAGTTTTTTTTTAGTTCAGATTAGATAAAAAGTTAAACTTTAGAAATGTAAGAAAAATAAATAAAAAAAGAATCAAAATCTAAAAAATATACTAAATAAAAACAGAGGGAGTATCAAATACGACATATAAAACTTGATGGGAAAGAATAGTAATATTGTGATAAAATCTATGCATTTTAGAGTTTTAAAGCAGAACTTGAGCTGTGTGAATATTCAAAGGGAAAAAAACCAATTAATTAAAGAATACTCCCTCCGTTTTAATTGGAAGCTATAATTTTTTTACCTTCTCGGATAATAATTATTAATAATAAGTTGGTTGATAAGACTTATTCAGTTCAACAGATTAAATATTTCCGAATAACTTAAAAGAATGATGTTTTATGTAGAATCTAAATTTCCACGAAGGCACCTTTTTATTAATGCAAAAAAAAAGAAATCCTTTTTTTTTAAACAAGAGGGGCAACAATCCCCAAAAACGAATATTTAACAATCTTTTTTTGCTAAATAAATATTTAACAACTTCCTCTAGACATATTCAGGATCTAAAAAATTCAATAATCTATTACCAAGACATCCCTACCTGTGGTGTCACAACGTTTACTTGTTGTATTACGGATGGATTTTATGATTCTTTTTGTTTTTGTTTCTTTTGATTGCGTAATCAGCATCACGAAAACATATACTCCGTATGAAACAACAAAAATCGTATAGTTGTCTAAACTTCAGTTATAATATAACTTTAAAAAAAGGAAAAGAAGAATAAGAAAGACTCAGTGTTTGAACGAAGTTCGCACTAAAATGAGAAATTGATATAACAGATGTACTGATCTAAAAATGAGGAGTACAAGGCTAGATTTTTGGATCTAATATCTAAGCAAGTTTGACGCATCATATAAGAAAGTTGTTCGTACTATTTCAATTTATACGTTATATTTTTTAAAGTTAACAATCGGTTTATAATAATTTTTTCAATGAAAAAAAAGAAAAAAATAAATTCTAAGCCCTTATCATGGAATTTAGATTTGGAGAGAAGAGAAAAGAAAAGAAAAAATCAATAATCAGATTGTTTTTGAGTTTTTTTAAACGGAAAAAATAGAATAAAAATTAATCATTAAGTTGTTTTTGAGTTTTTTAAGAAAGAAAATACATGATTTGGGAAAAAAAAATCTTTAGTTGTGTTATTTAGAAAATTTTCTTCTCAATCTTGAGAAGATTTTTTTTTAATTTTCTCTTCTTTCTTTTTCTCATCTTTGCTTTTCACTTTATTAAAAACTTACATACACCAATAAATAAATACGTGATATCTTATTTTTTCTTTTCACTTTATTAAAAATTCACAGACACCAACAAACAAATACGTAATAATCTTAGAAAGAATCAAATATTTAGAGTATGAATTGAAGTAGCCCATTCAATATATATATATATATATAAGACCGACGCGGGCGCCTGATTTCTATTGTTTGCAACTAACCTTGAGGCACGAAGCTCCTTATTATATTGTGGTTTGAATTTTGGAACACGACTCTCCTAATATAAGTTGAGAAAGTACTCAAACAGTCAAATCTTTTGTTATTTCATTTTGTCTTTGACAAAGCACACATTTATGTCACTCTAAACATGCTTATATATCATTTTAGAAACTCTTTTTTTATCCCGAATGTGTATTATATACAAGACTGAGAAAATGATAAAATTACCTTTCGAATTTTAGTTTTAATAAAAGCGGTTAAAGTATTCCTATCCCCACCTAAAAATAGAGAAGAAAATATATATAGTTCTTCTACAAAGTTGTAATTTATGCAAATCTGTCGTATATTTACTATATTAATTGTTGGGTTCATATAGTTACACATGATTTAATATTACCGAATTAGAATTATTTATTTATTTATTAATTTGATATGTTATATGTTTCACTTTACTCTAAGTTTTTTCCCCAGCACTTCCACTTTCCTACTCAATAATATTACCTAAAACTTTTATTTTAACTTGGAGAATTAATGATTGAATTAGTAATAATTTTACAATTATTAAATAGTAATAAGTATAATAAAAAAATTACTAATTAAATAATCTTTTAAAGTTGTTTATAATTTCAATATATAATATATACACATTCTAATCATAAAATATAAATTAATATTCCCTATTTCGTCCATAAATTGCACATATTTTACACAAGATTCACCCGTAAATTGTAACGGTTGCTAAAATTGTGAAAGTATATATTGCACAATGAAATAATAAACTAAAAACAGAATGGAAAGAAAATATACTTAATGAGCTTACTTTTAATGTCACGGGCTTACAACCACAATTCTACAACACATATAACCCCATGTTAATACCCAAAAATAAATGTAAATTTTAAAGGATATATTATTTTTATAAAAATTTAATTGTGAAGGATGAATATCCAAGAATATTGTTGAATACCTCTTCCGAATCTGACCCATGGTTTTGACTTTTAACCAGATTGTAATTATTGCATACCTTTAAAATCTGTGGTCAAAAACAAACCCCACAAAACATTAAAACAAACATTTGGAAGTAAAAATAATTAAAATTAAAATTAGAACACAAAAACGACGTCGTTAGAATGGGTCATGAAAAAGCTCAACAATAAAATATTTTGACTGCCAAAAAGAAGGAAGGAGAATGGGAATATCCAAGTAAAGATTCTTGGGGTTGTTACGGACTCCAAATTGTATATATAAACTCACTCCCTTTCCAACTCTAATTCATTCCCAATTTCACTCTCTCAACTTTCCTTTAAAACCCTCTTCTCCTTCACTCTGTTTTACCAATTCTTGAGGAGAACGGTCAAAAATACCGAAAGGGTATGTGTAAATCTCTCTGCTTTGTCGTTTCCCCTGTTACATCACAGCAATTATTTATTAAGCTTCTTGATTTGTATTCTTGTGTATTTAAAGTTGTTTCTTGTACTCATTCAATCCCATGCATGCACTTTCATGTTTTTCTCATTCTTATTTTCGGATTTCTCGATTTGTTGCATGCAAAAGATGGGGTTTATGTGGAAGATTAAACATACCCATTACTGATCTTGTATTGCGGATCTTGGATTTTCTGTTTCTTGTGTCAGTGTGTACAAAGTTTGATCTTTTATCTTGCGTTGCTTTAGATATGAATATGTCGTTTATTTTTTTCCCTATTTCGGTTTTATCGGATTTACTTTAAGGGGGAAAAAAATAATTAAAGATGGGTAATCTCGAACCGTGTATGATTACTGTGAGATATTAAACCTTCGCTAGAATTACTGTAATTGGTTACCTACATTATGTGCTTTCGATGTGCAATCTTAATGATTTACGCTTTAATATTCTATTTCTTCGAGTGATCTGAGAATATCAACTGTTTTAGTGGCATCTCCACTGTAAGTCTTTAATCTTGTCATTTCGACTTCTAGGAAGTTCTAGCTTTTGTGTTTATATTTTTTTAAATATATTTATAATTTGTTTTTGTTACTTCTGATTTCTGCTTATGTGGTGACTGGATTTTGGGTTGATGGTTGTGTGTTTGTGGGGAGAGATATTTCAAACGAGCCACTTCTGATTTTTTTTTTTTTGAGTAATCCAATAAACATGAAAGCTTTTCTTCTCTAGAATATTCTGATATTTCTTATTTTGAATTTAGTGGAGGTCTATTACCATTTATTCACCTGAAAGTGGGGCATTGCATCTGCCATTGATTATGTGATCAAGATAGGTGATAAATATGATGCACATATTTCTAACCTAATATATGATCATGATCAAAACGAGAAAAAGATGTTATTGCTTAATTTGTTGTTATGACTTTTAATAATAGTCACTATTTCAAAGTTCCCTGCTAGTCATCAGTAGATTGAAAGCTTTACTCTAGAAGTTATTATTATTCTACAACATGATGGACTCTCTATATCTGTCAAATCCCATTTATGCTTTGTAATCTTCTTAAAAAGAAACTTGTTATTATTTGAAAAAACCCTGTACATAAAACCCTGTACATATGTTTAACTGAAATAATTTATGATGGGAATAACTGGAAAATGAAATCAACATTTCAAATGGTTATTTACAGGAATACATTTTCTAACCATATGTTGTGTTCAATTCTTCGCAGAGCTAAACTCCAAGATAAGGTAGTGCTTGGAGAAAAGAAGAGCTTCAGCTATGACTGAGGGTAATTTGCAGGTTCTTAATGCTTTAGATGTTGCGAAAACACAATGGTATCATTTCACTGCAATCATTATTGCTGGAATGGGTTTCTTTACGGATGCATATGATCTTTTCTGCATCTCTCTTGTTACCAAATTACTTGGCCGCATATACTATCATGTCGATGGGGCTGCAAATCCTGGGAGTTTACCTCCTAATGTATCTGCAGCTGTTAACGGGGTAGCGTTCTGCGGAACACTATCGGGGCAACTCTTCTTTGGCTGGCTCGGTGACAAGTTGGGAAGGAAGAAAGTCTATGGAATGACACTCATGCTCATGGTGATTTGTTCCATAGCCTCGGGCCTTTCCTTTGGTCATACACCAAAAGCTGTCATGGCAACCCTTTGCTTCTTTCGCTTCTGGCTTGGTTTTGGTATTGGTGGCGATTACCCGCTTTCTGCCACAATTATGTCTGAATATGCTAACAAGAAGACTCGTGGGGCGTTTATTGCTGCAGTGTTTGCAATGCAAGGGTTTGGAATCTTGGCAGGTGGGATGTTTGCCATTATTGTTTCAGCTGCGTTTGATGCCAAGTTTAAGGCTCCAGCTTATGAAGATGATCCCATTAGTTCGACTATCCCTCAAGCAGATTATGTTTGGAGGATTATTTTGATGGTTGGAGCACTTCCTGCTTTACTGACATACTATTGGCGGATGAAGATGCCGGAAACTGCTAGGTATACTGCTCTTGTAGCCAAAAACGCAAAACAGGCTGCACAAGATATGTCAAAGGTTTTGCAGGTGGACCTTGAGGCTGAACAGCAAAAGGTGGAGCAGATTTCTGAGAAACCAGCTAATTCATTTGGTCTATTCTCATCGGAGTTTCTGAAGCGCCATGGGATTCACTTGCTTGGCACAGCAAGCACATGGTTCTTGCTTGACATTGCTTTTTACAGCCAAAATCTGTTCCAGAAGGACATTTTCAGTGCAATTGGATGGATCCCTCCAGCAAAAACGATGAATGCTATTCACGAAGTTTACACAATAGCAAGGGCGCAAACACTGATTGCTTTGTTTAGTACTGTCCCAGGTTACTGGTTCACAGTAGCGTTTATTGACAGGATAGGCAGATTTTACATTCAATTGCTTGGTTTCGGAATGATGACAATCTTTATGTTTGCCCTAGCAATACCTTATAATCACTGGACTCACAAGGACAACCGAATCGGATTTGTGGCTATGTACTCGTTGACATTCTTCTTTGCAAACTTTGGGCCTAATGCAACCACATTTATTGTGCCTGCTGAGATTTTCCCAGCTAGGTTGAGGTCTACTTGCCACGGTATATCGGCTGCATCAGGGAAGCTTGGAGCAATTGTGGGTTCTTTCGGATTTTTATATTTGGCTCAGAACAAAGACAAGAGCAAGACTGCTGCCGGGTATCCACCAGGTATTGGGGTGAAGAATTCACTCCTTGTGTTGGCCTTTGTCAACCTTTTGGGATTCGCGTGTACGTTTTTTGTGCCGGAGGCGAAAGGGAAGTCTCTAGAGGAGATGTCAGGGGAGGATAAGGATGAAAACCAGACAGAGGCTTAGCTTCGTTTTGAGAAAAACAGAACAATTATATGAAGCCTACTTAAGTTGATTCTGTTGGTTTTTCTGGGAATGCTGTACAAGTGAAATTTTCAGATGGTCCGCTATCTTTCTCTACTACTATCTATCAAGTTTGTGTGTTTTGTAATTTTTGTTTTATTCTGGATTTCCTTCTTGTTATGTATTGGTAGGTAGTAGGAACGCATCAATTTAAGTTTCTTCACGGGTTCTAATTGTAGTTGTTAAAAAACGTCTCCAATTGTTGTTTTCTATTTTTATTTTATAATCTTGCCTTGCCTTGCTACAGTTATATGTTTCCACCCTTCATTCTCTTGTTATTAAAGAGAAATAGATGATAATCTACCTATGCAAATCAGTACACAACACACACATCATATTAGGCTTTTTAAACATTTTGACAGTTCTTTGAAAAGAAGTGTGCTGCAAGTTACAAAAAAAGAAAAGAAAAAAAAAGAGAGAGGTGCAATCCATGTTGTCTTAATTTCTGATTTCCATATTTGAAGTTTCTCATTTTTCTCCTGTTTGGGTTAATTTGACTCCCAATTTTGATTAGTTTGAGATAAAAGACATTGATGTTTATATATATTCTTTTTCAAGTATTGATTGGAATGTAACTCATTTATTAGTATCTATCACCAGACATTCATATTTCTATCTGTTCTGCACCCCCCCTACCCCCTAACCCCCCCACCTCCCAGATTGTGCTTCTCTTTCCCATCATTGTTGCTGTACGATGATCATTCCTCAATCCAAATCACTATCCCATTCCCAGGTTAAGTGGTCAGAGATGCAATGTTTCCACTATCCAACCTGAAAGATAAAATATGGCAGGCGGTCCATATGAACAACATATAAAGGTTTCTTTTAGTCACAAGGGTCCTGCAGACAGCTGGGAAATCTTTACGAAGAACTTAATCACCAACATCATATTGGGCTTTGTAATATTTACCCATAAAAAAGAAAATAAAAATTACAGGCCGATCAAATTATGATGTCAAAATGATATGTAACTTTTAAAACGTTTCATCGCAATATAAATAAATATTTAGTAATATTGACTTGTCATTTAGTAATACTAATAAATAAATTAGTAAAATTAATATATTATTTAGTAATATTAATATAGCAATTGTGTGTCTTGTATTTTGCATTTATACAACAAAAAAAATAAATCAAACCGAATCGATGTTCAATAAATAGGGGTCACATCAAAAAAATTTATACAAAAAATCGTGGAAGCTTCACAAGTTTTCCGTTATCAAACTGAGCCTGGCTTGCCCTAACATTGTGCCATTGCGCAGAAATTTCCCTCCTTTTCCAAGTCACCTAGTTGTTCCCACTTCCATGCCATCTCTAAGCTGCACCATGTATGATTATTTCAAGACGGCTATTTTGAATTCTACTAGAACGACAATAGTTTATTAGGAAAAAATTTTGGTTGAGTAACCAAGATGCGCTGCGTTCATATTGAGAAAATGTAACGAGGGGTAATAAATTTAATTTATGTGTATTTAGTAAAAGAGATTACAAAATTTTATGGTTTCTATGAAAAATGATGGTGGAATAAACCAACCATTCCTCTCATATTCTCATATGTAATTTATTCCACGAGGAATAAGGAAGAATGATTCATTTTTTTTTCTTCATTGTGTATCTACTCGATTTCATTTCTCTTTATCGCTCATTTCACTATTACTTTTCACTAAGTTTTTTCTAAATTTTGATCCATCTCTCTTCTCATTCCATTTCCTAAATACAAGCGCAGCATGAAAGTAGTGGTTGAGTATAGTTACCAAGATATGGTTAAAGCCATTGATAAACCATCAAAGACATAAAATATTAAACAAAACAACAAGAACATAAATTGGGGGATTATATATAGTTATAAATTTTATATTACCTGGCCGGACTACTTCGGACCATGTCGATTTAGATGTTCCTACTTGACCTGCAATAAAGAACAAAACAAAAATCACACAATAATGGTTAAGCTCAATACTTATTGGAGAACAAATAAAGTGATGTGGCTTCTTTGTGATCAATTTTAAGGAAATAGATATTTGAAGAAAATGTAACATGATAAAAAGACTAGTAGTGGCACTAACCTAAACAATTCACAGGAGTACATGTGAACATCAAGCGATGGCCAACATCTTCTTTTGTTAAAGTGTAATGTTTAGTATTCGTACTTAACAACGTTGTCTCTCTGCAAAATAAAGATTATGATTCAGATTAAGTATAAACCGAAAGAATTATAAGTCAACAAATAAATTATTGATCCCGTTTGTTTCAGCTTTAAATAATGAGATTTTAGATTGTAAATTACACCGTGAGAATCTAGAATTTCATGATTTTAAGCTGAAACAAACGAGTATATAATTTCTTTAGGTATCAACTGTGATTCTTGAATATGGCTAAATGCACGAAAATAAGGGAAATTTTAATCTAATTATTTATAAACATACATTGAATTGATATCCTCACGAAACCATTGAAATATGCTGGGGCCTTCTTTTCCTCCAAGATAATGGCCAGATCCTTTGATGATATTTCCTTGGACAACATCTCCATCAATGTGAAGTTCCACTAGGGATGGAAGAGCTGCAATTTGTAATTCCGCAAAATATTAACAACACTTACTTTCACATTTGCATAATAAAATTGTATGAAAATACTCTGCTACATATTGGATCAAATCTCGCAATAAATAGTAACATGATACAAAGTTTTCTTTATTTGATGACCAAAATTAGACGAGAATATATAGTTCGGAGGTATAGAACAAAAATTTATTTATTTTCTCAGAGACGGGAACTCATTCAAGACTTACTCGAACTCTCTTAATTTTAATTTTAATTTTAAAGATTTCAGTTTCTAACGATATAAAGTATATAAATTATACTTGTTAATTCTATAACTTAAATTTAAAGTTAAACAAAAGAGGCCAATATCACTGCCCTTAAAATCACATCAAAATTCACATGTGAATATTTGTTGCGGTATATGTCGGGATTTATAAATTTAAAAAAAAAACAGAGAAATCTAATGAAATTAATATAAACTAAACTTTGATCCTGCAGAAATCTAGTTGGGGCACATCGGGTTCATCACAATCTGCAAGATCCGTCACCTGAGCTTGAAAAATCACATCACCACCACCACCTCCGGTAGAAGCACGTTTTTTTCTTCTTTTTGTTGCTACCCCCCTCCTCATTTGTGGTGATGGGGGTGGCATAAAAGGTAATGTTATAATTAGGATATTGGCCAGTCCGGGACGCCATGGCATACGCAATTTTCATGAACTTGTACTTCTTGGTGACATCTAGCTTGTTAAATTCATCAAGTGCTATTCTAGAATATTGAACAAGTGGGTAATCCTTCATGTTTCTGGGGTTGATCGGAGCAGTATTGACAACCCAAAAAGCAGGACCTGGTGGCGGAATAACGTCGGGATCGATGTCGAAACCGTCGCTCCGTCCATTGACCTCGCCCTGCAACGTTGCTTGGGATTCGGGACAGTGGGGTCTTTCAAATCACCATCCCGAGGATCATCCCCATACGACGGCCGTTTGCTGTTGAGCAACATCGCTCTGATTATTATTATAAGTATAATACAATAGGAATATTCAATCGATTGGTGATTAATTATTTTTTGTGCGACTGTTAGGAAAACTTCTGTCCATAATTTGAGCTGTACGCGGTTACCAAATGGCATCAATTTATACACAAATAAATATGTAAAAATTGACATGCTAAATCTTATAAGGTACGTTTATTTGTCTGACAAAATTATGTGAGATTAATAAGGAATATTTTTGTGATTATTTGTTTTACTTCAAACTATTACTCCGGATTAAGTAAAATAATATACAAAAATTCAATCTTGCGAATTAATTAAATACATTTATTCCCCCACTTTTATTTAAACATCTTATGAGGACTATTTGTTAAAAGATATTAACATTTTAATCCAATCTTTGCAAAACAAATATTATATTAATTTTTAAAAGGAACTAATTAGTCAAATCTCATATACAAACCCGAAAACAAACACATTTATAGGGATTGATAAATCATAATAGACCCACAATTAAAATTTTAATGGTAGATAATTTACTGTATATTTATGTACATTTGTTTGTGGTAGTTCTTAGTGTCCATAGTATTTCTCCAAGAATCTTACATGCGCCTGCTATTTACAATTAAATTCTTAATTCTTTTATTGTTTAACTACAATAATTTTTTTTTGTTTGGTGAAATTACTAACTTAACTTTCACTTAGGGTGAGTTTGTTTGCATGATTGGATTCAATGGGATTAATAGTATCTTCGAATTAATAATACCTTAGGATTGGATTAAGGTTCACACGTAATTGGAATATCAATCACATCGGATAAAACTAAGAAACCCATCTTACTCCTCCCCTTTATTTAATACCTTATCGGATAAGACTAAGAAACTCATTTTACTCCTCCCCTTTATTTAATACCTTATATAGGGTATTATTTTTTAAATGAGATTATTAGTTCAATCTCGTATGCCGATCATATGATTAATTAGTCTAATTCTAAATGACAAAACAAATACCGAAACACATGATTATTTTTTAAATGTGACTAAATAGTCCAATACCATTCCTAATCCTATAAACAAACCCTTAGTAGATCGTTATTGGATATTATCATGTGAACATTATGTGATTTAATTTTTTTAACACTGAGGTTGGCTAATTAATACACTTGTGCAAACAAACAATTGATAAGAGTAGGTTCGCTGCAGTTATAGAATAAACTGATGAAATGAACTCCATTTTTAAGAATTTGTATGATGGCCCAAATCTGTATATTACAATATCAGATACAAAGACATATTTTGTAGACATCGAGTATGTCTCTTTGCTTCAGCTTCAAATAATTTTACTTGTGCGATTAATATTCTTAGGAACAAACTTTAGAATCAAGTTAATCAAGGGAGAATCTTGTCCTTCAGATGGAAACAGATCAAGTAGTAAAGCAAAAGTCGTCCAATCAAGTTTGAAACCCTTCTCCACCGGTAACAATGTTGGGCTTTGAATGCATCCTTCGAAAAGACGCATCGCCTCATCCAATTTCTTCTTCTCGCAATACCCATTTATCAAACTCTTATAAGTGGCTGTGTTGGGTAAAATGCATATTATACAATTATTATAAAAAAGAGAGTTATCTCTCTTGTCCCCAACACATTCGTACTTACTCCCATAAAAGTTAGGGTTTTTTATAAAGTTCTCCCAAAGGCTAAGGGAAATCTAAAGTTATTTCATCGATCTATTGATCAAGTGAGGAATAAGAGAATAGATATGTTCTGCATTTTTCGCTGCTATGGATTCGAAACAAGGTACGCAATTATTGATTAGAGTTTATATTAGGTGTTCTAAATTAATCATCTATCATTCTATCCTTGCATAAACTGTCTATGACCATGTTATACAACATGATGTCAGGTTTACAGTTACCCTTTCTCCAGAAACTTAAAAGCATTCCAACAGCATTGGCGGTGTTTCCAGTTTTGCAAAGACCGTTAATAATCATCCCATACATGACTACATTTGGTTCACAAAAGGGCTAAGGTTCCTTCTAGTCCTTTTGATTTGTAGTAGGGAATTGATTTTTTCACAAACTTTTTTTATATTTCCACATGAGATCTCACTTTAATACAATCTTTAATGCATATATATGTACAATTAACTTAAGCACAATTTGTGGAGTCTACATGTGAAACTATCCAAAAAACTTGTGGAAGTAATGTTTCCCTTTGTAGTAAGCATGATATTCTTTGTGGTTGGTTTCTCTATATATAGGTAGATTCTTATCGGACAGAAACTCCCGTAGAGGTCCATATGGTCTACAACTATTAGTGGTATTTGGGCATAAGAAACCAATTACTGATATTTTCAGGCCAACTCGTTTTGCCAGTACTTTGTACCTCACGCTTCTAAACTTGTTATTGCTGATTAGCTGCATATTTGGTGGAAGAAAAATTAAATTAGATACAGTAGTTATTACGATGCTAGAGCGATAAGTATCAGTAATTTAGTACAACTATCAGCGGAAATTTTTTATAAGGTGTTGCTAATTATTTATATGACTAGCCAGCGATAATAATGCTCTGACGGATCATGTCAAAACTCTTAGCTGCATAAGATCTCCAATATTGGCTAGTACGGCTCCTTTGATTGGATTTACATCTACCCATTTATTCCAATGGAAAGACTCTTAAAAGACGCAACTGCTACTCGCTCCTATGTAACGGATATATGTTATTAAAAAAAAAAAAAGGATTTTATAATTAATGGTGAATGAAGTTGTATAATTGACAACTCCAAAAGATGTAACAATAGTCGTTGATAATTTGGGTGTGATCATGTATTCCCTTGGAACTTCCTAACCGCTCTGTCAACTAGAAAGTGAAAATTTCACTACCCCAATTTGCAAAATTTTCGAATCAAAATGACATCTGACGACATAAAATCAGTGTATTTTATATACACTTGGATCATCACACTTGGTACTTTAATGTAAAATCACTACCAAAAGATGAAACATACATACATATACACGTGCTTAATTAATTAATAACACAACAATATCGTACATTTGACTAAAGAAGGTACTAACTACAAATGAGTAGCTGCAGAAATCTCTTGTTTGTGCATGTCTGCCCTGAATCTGGCAATAAATTCCTCAGCCCTCTCATTAATTCCATACATCTGCGGCGACGCTAATACCAATGACTCCCACATATCATCTGGGGTGGGTGTACTACTACTACTACTAGTACTAGTAGTATGCCTCTCACTTGTTCCTGCAGGCAAACTGCTGATTTTCTGATCATCAACAACTTTACTAACAATCTTACTCGATTCTCCTACTTGCAATCCCTTCACCACCGCTGGTGCTCTCTCCACAAATAGCTGGTCTATGTACACTGGTGGGGTCCGCTTTCGGATTCGGGCACGAATTCCGAGGACCTTTGCAGGTCCTCGTTGGCGCCGCTCGCGGCGGGATGGACAGGACAAGGCTGGTGGCCAGAGGAATGCTTTGTTTGTAGATTTAAGCCGAGAGGAGTTGGGCTTTTTTATGGCTTTTGATCTTTGAAGCTTGTGCAGCTTTGTTTGCAATTTTTTGCTGAAGACCCTCCAAGCCATTCGGGCTGGCAAAAGCCTCCTGATATTGAAGCAAGGCATGGGAAAAATAACAAGTAAAGTCTGCGCTAGCTAGAGTTTTTCTCTTCCAATTTGATGGGTATATTACATGCAAAGAGAGAGCAGAAATGGTTGAAGTTATATAGCAAAAGGGGTACATTTATTGCGGATTTTCTTGAGGCAAAATATTAATATCTCTACGTAGTTTTTACGCTAACTGCCGGAGGCCAAGTAACTGAAAAGGAATTTATTATTATACTCTAATTAATTTTAGACAGAGGACAAAGGAAATAAATAATTGTTTTTACCGGTAATCACAAAATTTAACTTAAATATAAGGAGTAAAAAGAGAATATAAATTTTATATATAACTGTAAATAGGTGGATGTCCATCAAAACAATCACTTTTGGATATGTTCATGTTGCGTAGTCGTCGTATTCATGTACTTGGCATAAAAAAAGTTTATCTCTGATCCTTCTCTAATTAGAAGAAGTACGTGTGGACGAAAGTATTTCATTTTTTAAATAAAATCCCAAGTTGTGAAAGATTCTTAAGTAGCTTAGAAATTAAGCTGAATAGTTGGTCACTGCGCAATACTCTTTATGCATATACATTCGGTACTTGTTTGTTTTTATTCTTTTCTCCTTCAATAGGGTAAGAAAAGTAATAAAGCTTTTTGTAACAATGTTGTTAAAGCGATGATACTAACTCAGTCTGTTTATAATTTTATATTGCTATATATTGGCTAGAGTAGGTAAAACTTCATATCTGTATTGCTTATTCTTTATTTCTTTTGTTAAAAAATAATATTTCACTTTGTGACGCATTTTACATTGAATGTATAATTCGCAAATTATTCTTTATATTTCAAAGTTAAAAGATAAATTTCAGTTCACGCAAAATTAGAGATATTCTTAAATACAAACTTATATATTTTGATATTTTTATAAATTTATATCACAAATAAAATTTAAAGATTTGCAAATGTTACTGCATCAAAAGAAAAATTTATTTTTAATTTTGGAAGAGATGGGATAAAAGATTTAATATAAGTTGTTGGGACTTAAACATAATAATTTAAATTTGTTGGATGAGTTCTCTTAATATGTGTTACAAGTTTTGTTATCCGTGCCTTGGCATGGGTTTATTTTTTATAATTATATATTTGTATAATCAAATTTAAAAAATTAAATTATTTTTATAATTGCTTATAATTTATAAGTATTCATTATCATTATTTTAGTACATATTTTAATAAATTTTTATTGCAATAAAAAGTTAAAAACTTTAAAACTTAAATAAATTGGTTTTATCACATAAGAATTGTAATTGATTACAAATTAAATTTTAATTGAAAAAGTGATAAATCATGTTGAACCAAACTAATAAAATTGAAGAATTTTTAGGGATAAAATCTTTATTTGGCTTTTCATAACTTGTTCAGGATTAGTTTTATTGAATGTTGAACTGAGTTGAAATGATAGTGTAGTTAATTTAGGCATATATTTAAGAGTTTTTGGATAAATTCTTTGTTTGGTTTTTTATATACAAACATATATAACATATACGATTATTAGGGCAAATGGACGCGTGTTTCACAATTTCAGTGTTTGTACCGATAACAAATATATGTTGATTTTGAATGTTTGATTGAACACACAATTTTTAAAAACAGACGCGTACATTTATGAGGTTTATAACTTATGTTTCCAAAATATTATTCCTAATTGTAAATTTATTAATCTATAGTAAATTAGTTACATAATTTTTTAATTTATATATATATATATATATATATATATATATATATATATATTGATATCTTACTAAAATATGATTATAAAATGATATAAAATAGAGATATTGGTGTCACTCTTTTTTTTTTTTAAATTTTCATCAAGATTCTCTAAATATAAGGAACGAGATTGAGTTTAAAAAAATTGATGCAAGTACTCTTAATACGTTACAAATAATATGAGACATTCAATTTATATCGGTCCAAAATTATATATATGCTGAAAAGGCTTTACATCTCTCTCTATCTCCTTTTCTTCGCAACAATTACAGAACTTCTATTACGAAAAACTTATTTTTCTGCTAAAAATAATTAAAGGTCCTCACTAGAGAACTTCAATTTAAATTTATAGGGAGTTAAAAATAAAAATAAAAAAACGCCACCTGATAGTCTTGTAACCAAAAAAAATAATAGAAGGAACGCGACAGCCAAGAGTTTTATCGCGAATAGAAATAAAAGGCCTGGAGCCAAAGAACATTTTCCAATCATTCGGGACATTTTTTGAGTAACAACAGTATAACACGATAATATTACACCATAAAATGGAGCATATGAACACAAAAAACTTATAGTTCAAAACGCTGTTATTGTTGAGCTGAAGTATTAGTTCTCGCAATAAAACTCATATTTCTCTTGGCAATAAATTAAGGTTAATTTAACTCCCTCAATCTAATAGATGATAGGATTTTTTAGCAGTACAAAAAAAAAAAAAAAAAAAAAAAGACCTTGTTATTAGCAATTCAAATTGGAGATGAAAATTGATATGTTGCTAGATAAGCTTCGTCATAAAATCAGTTCGATCCATCTGTACAAAGATATTTGATTTAACACAGTTATTTAGTATAAAGATTCGTGAAGTTAACATAATTATAAATTTATGAATTATTACAGATACTTTCATTGGTAGAATGGAAAGAATTTTATTGTTTAAATTTACACTCAATACTACTAAATGTAATATATATATATATATATATATATATATATATATAAATTCAAATTTTTTATTCCAACTTGATATAAAAATAGCATCATATATTCATTAAAAGATTCCAACCTTTTATAAAAATAACATCTTTGTTATATAAAAATATTGTTAAAATCATTTGACAAGTTAATATTAAGAATTTCACAAACAAACAAGATAGAAATATAACTCTTCAAATATTAAGGTGAGCTTACAACTGTATTAAATTAATCCCATCCATTCTCCGTATAAAGACAAATGTGTGCTAACTAAAACGCATAAAACACATCATCATAGTTCATCCTCAAATTTTGTTTTCTTATTCCTCCTTAATATACAAATTAGATAAACAACAGATAGAACTCCTTCAATGCGCCACGTACAAAACATGCATATAAAACCAAAGCTTTGCGCAAGCCGCACAACAACTAAACATATATTCGGCCATGCGACACTGAAGTCAAATATTAACATCAAGGCATTTCTACATGCAGAACAAAACAAACTGCATTTGCCACATACACACACACCCCCCACCCCCCACCACCCCTATTCCATTCCATCCCAAACTCTCCTCCTATATAAATCACCTCCCCTTCTCATCATCTTCATCTCAAAACTAAAAAAATAAGCTCCATGGCCCCCAAGCTGTTTCTCCAAGCTATTTACTTTTATCTTCTTGTTTCGACTGCACTAGGCCAACAACATTTCCAGCAGTCACAGAAATGCCGCCTTCAGAACCTCAGGGCTAGCCATCCCTTTCAGCAGATTCAGCACGAGGCCGGTGTCACTGAGATGTGGAACGAAAATGAGGAACAGTTCCAATGCGCTGGCGTCGCCCCTATTAGGAATGTTTTGCAGCCTAATTCCCTCTCTTTGCCTAATTTCCATCCCTCTCCTCGCCTAGTTTTCATCGAAGAAGGTATCAAGTTTAATATACCGTTATTTGATATTTTTTTATAAGTGACTACTTTTGACTGTAAGTTTAATATATCGTCATTTGAACGTGCAGGTGAGGGTTTGACAGGGGTAATCTTCCCTGGATGTGCTGAGTCATTCCACTCTCCGCAAGGACAACAGGAAGGAGGTGCTCAAAAACAAGAATCAGCAGACAAACACCAAAGGGTGCACCGTGTTCGTAAAGGAGATATAGTGGTTATTCCAGCTGGTGCAGCCCACTGGACCTTCAACGATGGTAATCAAGAGCTCGTGGCCGTCTCCATCACTGATCTCAACAACCCCTCTAATCAGCTCGACAGAAGACTCAGGGTAATATGTTCTGTCACACTCCAAAATTAAATTTCATATATTTCCTCTGTTTCAACTGTCATTTTGATGGTTGTATATATGACTAATCAACACTCAGATTTTTATTTTTATTTTTTCTTATGGTTTTATAGTCATTTTACCTAGCTGGTTCGCCACCAAAGCAAGGACAGCAGGGGCAGCAGGGAAGACAAAAGTTCCACAACATATTCAATGCCTTTGATGAGAATTTGATGGCTGAGGCTTTCGACGTTTCGGTTGACACGGTGAGGAGAATGCAAAAGGAGGATGATCGCGGCCTAATCGTTAAGGTCCAAGAAGGGATGAGGATGGTAAGACCTGATGCCGAAGAAGAAATGGAACAAGGGGGCCAACGATACTCAAACGGCCTAGAAGAAACTTTTTGCAGTATGAAGATTCGCGCAAGCATTGACAACAGACGAGAAGCTGATGTTTTCTCTAGGCAAGCTGGTAGTCTCAACATTGTGAACCAGTACAAACTTCCCCTCCTTCAACTCTTGGACATGAGTGCTGAGAGAGGAAGACTCCAACCGGTAATATATCCAGAATTGAAGCTGAAACAATCCTGACCTACATGTCTGCATCATAAAAGGCCGTTTTTGAGTTTGACTGGATAATCTCTAAATTCTAAGTTGAAACAAACATGACGTATATGTCTGCAACATAAAAGGGCGTTTTTGAGTTTGACTGAATATCTGAATTGTTGTGTGACAGAACGCTATATTCGTGCCACACTGGCCAATGAACAGCCACAGCATAGTGTATATAACAAGAGGCAACGCTGAAGTTCAGATTGTCGGAGAAAACGGGCAAAACCTAATGAACAATCAGGTGAACGAGCGACAGATGTTCATCGTGCCACAGTTCTTCGCGGCCACCATGAGAGCCGGGCAGGACGGAGTTGAGTGGGTGTCATTCAAGACGAGTAGCCAACCCATGGACAGCCCACTTTCTGGTTACACATCAGTGTTGAAGTCAATGCCTGTTCAAGTGCTTGCAAATGCATTCCAAATCTCACAAGGCCAAGCGCAGAGCTTGAAGTCTAACATGGAACGCGACCAGAGTTTTCTGATCTCTCCACAGAGAAGGATGAGAAGCTCTCCATGAATAGCATCGTAAAGAAGTCTAGCATTGATGCTTTAGACGTACATTTCTTCATGTGAGGGAGAATTAATATATAATCAAATAAAGAATGTACTTTTGATAAGGTGCTGAAAATTATCAATAATGAGAGAGTTGAAATAATTGATAATGTGTTTCTGGTCATATGAATATCATCAATAGATATTATTGCGGCTACATTTTCCTGTCTCTTCTCATTTTCTAAGATATAAAATAGGATAGACAATTCGAAATCGTAACATGCACTTATAGAATTCCCCTCAATAAGGTCATTAATTCATTCCTCATAATAAGCAGATTAATTAACTGGATAGACTAGGAAATTTTCATAACTACAATTTCAAACTTGATGCTATATATATATATATATATATATAGGGCCAATTTATAGCTAACGTTAGCTGTGGAGACTTTCGTAGCTAACACATTTATAGTTGTCCATGGAATGATTCAACGCTTGAGATCAAACTCAAAAAAAAAAAAATCTCTTCCATCAGTGTTAGTAGCAAAAAGGTAAAAATTTCCCCTTACTGCCACTCTCACTGGCGGAAAGAGGAAAAAATAAAAAAAAATTCCCCTTCCGCCAGTGAAAGTGGCGGAAAGGGAAATTTTTTTTTTCCTTCACCTGTCTTCCGCCCGTCTTGTGTTTGATATTTATATGCTTGAAAGAGGATTTTTTTTTTTTTAAGTCTTCCGTCAGTCTTAAAAAAAATTGTTTGATTAAGTATTTTTTTTTTAAAGTCTTCTGTCAGTCATTTTCAATGTAAAATAAATTTTTCCCCTTCTGTCAGGCTCATTGCAGTCTTGTGGTTGATTTTTATGTTTGAAAGGGCAATTTTTTTTAAAGTCTTCTGCCACTATAAAAAAAGAATTGATTGATAAAGTGTTATTTTTTTTAAAGGCTTATGTCAGGCATTTTCAATGTTATAGATTATATTAAACTGAAATCTCAAATTGTATAACACATCATCAGTAAATACAAATATATAACACATCATCCACAAAAAACATATATATTACACTGTGAAACATAAATTGTATTACATTTGAATGAAATAGAACTAAAACAAATACAACTTCACTCCATTACTATTCATCAGAATCCAACATCAATGATCTTGCCATCTTGTACCCTCTAGGGGACCCCTTGTCATTTCTTTGTGCAGTTCCCAAGCAAAACGCAAGCGAAGAATGGAAGCATATTGAACTGTCCATTTAGTCGCAGTGGAATTTAGTCCACGTGAAATTGCGTCCATATATTTACAAATGTAAACCCCACAGTCTGAACCATTATGTTGTTTCACCGCTTCAACTTTCTTCCCGAGTTTTGCATCTCTTGAGGGTCAATTGGTCTCAGGGTCAGCAAATCTTAGCAAGATAGGTACAAGAGTTTTCTGCACAATTCAAAAAAAAAATGAGTAAGTGACAATAACAAATTAAAACCAAATGTAAATCAACATAAAATCTTTTGTACATACCGCAACTGCAACATCCGATTGGTATCGCGCATCCGACTATGCCGGAGTCATCTCAGGATGCATGGGATCAATGATTTTTATTGCCCATGCCTTAACATTGAACATCACCAGGACAAAATGTTCGTGTATACGGGAATGGAATAGCATGAAAATGACATCATATTCTGAAACACGTAAACTATTTTGTTCTACATAGTGTTGTACAAAGTCAACTGCATTTGCAATATCAGTTTCGACTCCGGCATTTATCATGGTTTGACCTACGGCAATGAAGAAAGTCGGCAGATAGTAGAAATTTCTTTTTAACTTTTTTTCCGCCCGTGTTATGACGGCGTCTCTTTCTGCCAACAATTCTTGTTAGGCGTCCACAATTGTGTTGCATAACCATACCCCAGCGATAATTATGTGGCCTCCTGTTGATTAATATTATAACCTTTAATTTTTTGAGGCCAATACTGTGAATCATCGACTGGTTCACCATTAAACCAATGTCGAGTTAACCAATCCACCTTCCAAGGGTTTAACAGCTTCACCATACCCCCTTTCACCGTAACCATCAGCAGATCGTGTCTTGACACTCTTGCCGGATTAAGGACGGGTGGAGTCTCTTGGGAGAAACGGGTAGGAGTTACATCATTGCTTTGATGGGCAGCTTGAGTGAAAGGATTGAAATCTAATGTAAAAGAAATGGGAGGATCTGAAGTAAATGTTGGAATTTAAGTAAAAATAGGAGGTTCCCAAGCATCAGTAAATGAGGGAGTGTAAAAAGGATGCTCTGAACCTAAAGGGAGTGTGATGGCAATGGAGGACGTATATGTGGTTGGGGGAGGAACCTCCGGAGCAGTGTTTGTAGGAGTAACACCTAGATGAGAGAAATGTATTTGAGTAAGTAGTTGGTTGTTATCATGCATCAATGCTTGATACTATTGCTCAATCTGAGGTGGTTTGTTCTCCCACT
>CM025786.1:3027043-3092656 GCA_014636745.2 Centella asiatica | reverse complement strand
AATCAAATAGTAGCAAATTGACGGAGGAAAAACACAAAAAAGACTTTCAAAACATTCTTGTACTTCCATTCTATTTTATAGATGATTTTCCGGCAGCAGAGATGGAAATTTAGGCTTTATAAAGACTTGGTGTTGCTTATACTTTACAAAAGATGTCTACTTATATTAGAGGCTAGCTAATACTTGGTAGAATCTCCGTCTTCGTCTCCAATTTCTCCACCCTGTGAACTGCAATGGAGTCTCGTGTCGAGGAGAACAGTTAACCTGCTCCAACACGTGTCTCATCTCTTAATCTCTTAATACATATATTAAGAAATTGACACGTAAGATTTTGTTTACTTAATTTATGGGACTGGAAAAAAAAATTGTGGCAACTTTAGGGGTTGAAAAGACGTGTTTTTTTTTAAAAAAACTTTTTTAAGTTTATGTAACGGGGAATAAAGTACCAATTACAGGCTATCTCATCCCGATGTAAAGCCCCCATTTAGATTCAAACATGTTAAAATTTGATTATCAAACGAAGTATTTCTTTTTGTTACTCTCTCTTGAGATGTTTAGGTGAAACTTAATATATACTGTATATTTTGTTTTACTTTTTGAAATTTATATTTTTTTTATTTAGTAAAATTGAAAGTGAAAATATTTTAAATATATTTAATATAATAAAATAAAATATTTAATATAAATAAAATAAAATATCTGCAATTAGTAATATATATACAGTGTCAATCAATATGAACCAGAATCGATATGAACCGGAGTCAATAACTTTTGGTTATCGAGAAAACCGAAGTGCTCAATTTTTGTAGGAGTGTTTTAACTTTTAAGCAACAAACGTCGCCACTCGGCGATAGGTTACCTGCGACGCGTAGTTTTTATCCCGCTAATGGGCGCGTGCGGAGTAGAATATTTTATTGTCAAAACCAATAAGCCGAAAACAAAAAATAAACAGATACATTTAAACTAAGATTAAATTGTAGCAAAACCTTAGTCAGAAATTTAAATTTTGATTTCTGAACGGAGCTCCAATGATAAAAAGGCATTCTTCCCCATGACTCCATGAGGGGTCAAGTCTTCCTCATGAAATTTCTTTAACATTATCAAAAAAGAAGAAAAAAAGAAACTAATTGTTCCAATTGTATAAAAATTAGTGTATTTTTCCAAAACTTTGGCAAATATGCCTTGACATTGACATAAATTGTGCTCAACTGCCACAAATATAATCGTGTTGGATAGTGGATACATAGAAGATCAGATTTCCAGAATAGTAAATTTTATTTAACAAATTTTTAATGGGGAAATGGCTAAAAAATTCCCTAACCAAAAATAAAATGTAGCAAGCTCAACATCCATCAAAGCTGGGAGACGAGTACTTTATATAAGGGCCTGTACACCTGATTTTTGCATTTCTCTTAGTTTCCAAATTGGGAATGGAGCACCTCCTTCCTGTTCTTCATCTATCCGTTGCATGGCCCACCCATAATATACGGTGAGGATTGTATCCTGGTCAAGAAACAAATTTAACCAACCCGAAAGTTGATACATTTCTCAAGCCCATGGCAAACAAAACGTTGTCGCTATAATTGGGGATCACACCGAGGCAGCAAGAAAGCAGAGAGATAGGGCTAATAGGATTTTGGAATTAGACATTTGGTAACTGCTTTAGGTACATTAATATCTAGAGTCCTATTAGACTGATACATTCCTAAAAAGGACTGCAAATGCATAGTGAGCGATGGCATGATTAACTTCTTACAATAGAATCAAATTGAAAATTTTATGTTTGAAGACTTTTTATCTATTGAGAACAATAAGTAAATTAAAAAGATTCACAAAATTCAGATAACTCACATTTACATATACTCTTTTTTCTTTTTTTCCCCTTCTAGCATTTGGGCATCATTCCTTATTTTAATATCCACACCTCTTTCAGCATACAATTATTTACATAGTGGAGCAACAAGGTTTTTATTTGTATGTAAAAAAGTACGGGTGGCAGCATCGCATATAGGAAGGGAAACATGCAAGAAGTCATGTTTGTCAAGGTAAAAGGAACCAGTTTTGTGAAGGAAGCTCATTGTAATTATATGATCACTAATCAGTGTTTAGTTTAAGAAAGAAATACTACTAGCTTATGACATTATTAAACAGTTAAATGTTTAGCATAAAGAACAGTTGACATTTACCTTGCCTCCTTCAGTTATTGATCCTACTTTATCTCGTATGCAGTAAACCTGTTGTGTTTGGAACTGTAACACGATCACGGCAAAAGTATATCAATTAGTCATACCAAAGTACACACACACACACACAGAGATTACGAGTTTGAGGCATGGGAATTCTTACCACTACAATTATTATGGGGGTTTCTCCCATCATTTTGGTTTCTCTTACTTCAACATCAGACACATGTAGAATCTGTGTTTAGGAAAATGCCGAACAAGATCTCAATTTATTATTGGAAAAAGGAAATGACTATGAGATAATGAAATAATGAAATAAAAAAACGAGCAATGCCCTCTTTCTTGTTTTATCAAGACAGCACTGCTCCTTTTTTTATTTCTAAGCTAATAGAAAAGTAAAATATAGTTCTATGAAGCAATTGTACAAAATAAATTTCATGGCAACAGTGCCAACCAAGCTACTACATGTGCCATAATCAGATTTAGACAAAAAGCAACTGACGAAGGCGAAAGACTTTGAAAGGTTAACAAAGATGATGCGGAAGCGTGAAGGATGTAATCAATTGATTACTTATTAAATTAGAAAAGGACATAATTCAAATTAGATGAAAAGTGACAGACGAGAGCGGAAGACAAAAGAAGCTAACGAAGTTGCTGTGCAAATTCCCTTCCGCTTTATATAGAGAATTCTGATAATGAAGGACAACAGCCAGTAGATAATATACTTCTTATAATTAATTTCATTTCTAAATAGAATATAACAGAAGATATAAAGCATGAACAATAAACTAGGTATATAGCATCTAGATATTTTTACCTTGTTATCAATAATAATATTTTGGCTTTCAAATGCCTTGTGTTCAGCTCTACACCGCTCAACAATTTCAGAGGTACAATATTTCTTCAGAAATTCAATATCTCCCTGTACAATAAAGCAATAATTACCATAAGAAAATATGCATCCATACATTGGCCCTGATGGACATATTAATGCATAGTAAGGGGGAGCGCAAGATTCACAGTTTCACACCAGTAAAATAGCTTCTCCTTCCAAAAGAAGTGAATAGGAAAGATTTAAAAATAGGTAAATCATTACATATATACAGATAGACAATCCACATTCCTATAAGAATTTCAAACTTACTTTATAGTAAGCATTGAGAATTGGCCTGACAACTTCTTGAACCTCGTCCCTGAATTCTGGTAAAGAGAAAGATCTAACAGAACAAGTTTCAAGTTATGTGAACTAGTTAGTAGGCTGTTCAAATATCATTGTCAAACATAAAGGGTGATAAATGAAAAGCATAAAAAGATCGATCATACGGATCACGGCGACGTATTTCCTTAATTGACATTCCAGCAGCAGTTTCTCCAAAGATGCTTTCATTAAGACTATAAAAGAGAAAAATAGATAACTAATTAATTGCTTCCACTTATGTGAAAAATTCTCAGTCCATATAAAAGCCATTAGAATTTCTGGAAAAACATACTCTTGAATCTTATGGACAACAGGATTATCAGAAACCTCCCACATCTCCCGCACATCTTCTGCCAACTGCAAGTCCCAGCCCCGAAAGCAATTAGAAAAGAAACTTTACAAACACTTTATTACTTTTTTATGTTCAAAATTTACACGAGCACAGATTCTTTTTTTATTTCTTAAATTAAGCATTGAATCTGATTATTAAAAAACATATTAGAGTTACATATGAACATATAAATGTTTATATTAACTCGTTATGTGTAGTATCCTTGTCTTATGTCCATGTCCACAATCTTCATTAACATGTCATGATTTTGAGTGCCATTACCAAATTTGTTTGCATTACTTGTACAAAGTCGAGTAACATGGGTCCAGCACATTGGTCTATCTAATTTACATGAGAAGATCCGATTAATAACATAAATCTAATTGTAATCAACAACATTCAGTGATTTGATTTGTCAATGGGATTAAAAAATTAACATGACACACTTTGTGAATACAGAAATCGCATCATCTGCATAACCATTTATATATATTTTTCCTTTTCTCAAAAGATTACTTTTGAAATCAGATATAACAAAGGAAAAATTGCAAGTGACAGGTACCATAGAAAGACATGAAGTAAGAACAATCACCTAATTTCAAACACAAGAAGCAACCTGAAATCCAGGTATAATTATAGAAATAGAATGTACCTCCTGAGTCTTTGTCACAACTGGCTCGCTTAACCCTCCGACACGCTTGTACACTGGATTCCCTTGCAACTGAGGTAAATGAAACTATTACGTTACAAGAGATATTCAAAAATGAAAACAAGATCATTGTAGTCTCAATCAGATCATGTAAGATTATACCTTTTGCTTGAAAGCCTCCCACTTCTTACTCCATCGGGACTGCTTTGAGGGTAACACAACAATGTCTGATATGGTGCTTCTCTCAAATTTTTCCGAGGGATCTGTTGGAGGAGCCGTGTATTCTAGACGCTTTTTCTTAGTTGGATTACCTCTCAACTCTTCCTTTACAATATCACAACCCTTCTTTGCTATGTCAATGACCTTTGTCTCTTTTACTTTCTGGAAGGCTGAAGAAAACTTGGGAGAAATATAAGAAACACTAGATTTGATCTTGCTAAATAATGTCTCTGAACTATCAGTAGGTCCAGATTGCTGATGCTTATCCTCTTTAAATGCAGATGTGCTATCAGCTTTCTCACTCGAAGAGAACTCTGACGACTGTTGCTTCCCCATCCCAAGAGTTTCTTTGACCTTATCAGTGAAAAACAATCATTTACATTATGATGATTCTGCTGATTAAATCAATTACAGTAGTATAATCATTAATGCAAATCAGGATATTGTGAAATTTTTACCTCCTCTGTAGCAGCCGATACTTTTTCCTTCAAATTGGAGGACACCTATTATGTGCAATTAAAGACAAATTAGTACAAATTAAAAAATATTACCATAAGCTAAATACTGGTAAAAAAAATCCATTCACTACTAAGCAAAGGGCGTAATGCAATTACCATAGTTCTTGTATGGAAAAGTGGAGAACACAAAGCAAGATAACATGCACAATGCATATAAAGGAAATGGAAAAGAAATAGAAATTGGAACCAAGTTGAACCTGTCCTCTCTCAATACTCATAGCTTTTACAAATGCACCTAGCGAGTTGTACTACCAAAGTCACTAAAGCAATTTCCAACCATAATAGATTAGAAGCCAGAAAGCCGATTAGTCGACCATGAACCGTGTTGTTAATTAATTTTCACATATCAGTACACATTAGGATGGTCTTAAATTATTTGGAGTTACATAACTTTGTACGAACCAAAGACTCAATTAGTTGATTTAAACTCAAGGGGTAGGCACTTGATAGACTTTCTTTATACCGAAGACTGGCTGCAAGGATGGATCTGAATCACTCACTTTAAGGTTATTTCTCAATGTCTTCACTGATAGATGTATTTTCGAGTGAATGCATGTAACTAAGGTTACTCCTCAATTCCATCACTTATAGCTGTGTTTATGTATGCGTGTGTAACTAGTTATTTGTACCTTACCAATCTCACTCTTATTCTGACTTCAGTAACTAAGAATCCAGAGCGAGTGAAATATCCCATAAGAAAAGGAGAAAAAACTACCCCAGTTAATTTAAATTGAAATCAGCACCCCATAAATAAATAGGGAGAAAATAAAGGACCAGGGAAAGAGAATCAGAATCAAACCTTTTTCGCTGCAGCTTCAGCTTCTGTCCACACACCATCTACATGCTTGTACAGCTGCTCAGTTGTCTGCTTCGTTCTGCATTTCGGGAGTTCACCATCTCAGGGCCTCCATTAGAAGTGTCTGCCCAGCCTTGACATACAACAGTATGTCTCAGCCTATTATTAATCAAAGGAAGAATACAGAACAAGGAAAGATATAATTACAATTTACCTAACTTTCAAATCTTCTTTCACTCCTTTCAGCTCTTCTGCTTTCTTCTTCAGCTCCTTAACTGACTGTTCGAACTCTGGATTTCTGCCAGCAAAATAACTCATAAGATACATGGAGACGGCGTGTTAAACAACTAAGGTACTGGCTTAGATGAGATTCTAAACAGTCGTATTTGTGAATTCCATGCCGTCTCAATTGATTTTTGATTCATGTCAGGGTTGCAACCGAAAAGTACACACCTCTTCCAACAAAATAAAACTTTACAAGAAAATTTTGTGAAATCCTATAGTGGAAATTTGATGTAATTTTAAACGTAACTATTGCAGATTACATCTTCCAACAAATTTCAAGCTTTGACATTTTACAATATAACAAACTAACAACAAATTTAGAATATTAGAATATCAAAATTTTAAAACAAGAAAAATCAATTACTCCATATGACTCTTTTCACCGATCGGACGAAGTACCATTTTCATGTTCTCTATTACAAAGATAAATGCTTTATTGTGGTAATTAGCGCTTATCCTCAGACTCATTATCTAACTAAAGAATAAAATTTCAAAGAAAGTATATACTTGCTAGCTTCTCCCTTGACTTGCTTCGAGATTTCATCAAAGAAGCTTAATTGACGAACACCCGAGTACGAATTCGGGGCCAGCAACCTTAATCTTGTCGTTGAATTTGAGACCTTAACAAAAGCAAAAAAGATGAAAATATCAAAACCAAAAAAGATGAAAATATCAAAACCCATAACTTATATTGAACAAAATCATCAAATTTACAGAAACAAACGTATAAAACTATGAAATTGAAGTGGGTTAGAGATTAAACGAGAAGAAACCTGGGGAGAAGGTAATAGCTGACGATAAAGGAGTTGTTTGGAGAGAAAAAAATCTCGGACAATCTTTCTGCTAGCCATTAGAGGTGGTAGGCTCAGTTAGTTTCTCCCAATGAAGAATAGAAAGAAAAACTTCGCTCGCGAATCTCTGAGGTTTTAGGTTCTGTTTGGGGAGGTATGATAAACCCTAATCTCAACAAAAGGACTTTTTCTTTTCTTATAGAGGAGGAGGCTTTTTTTTTCGTTTTCTGTTAACTTGGTAAACAAGAATTAAATTTATAAGTAACTGAATATTAATCTCTGTATTTTTGTGATCTGAACTCTGAACAATGAAAATTGTAGATGGTTTAAAAATATTAAATTCAAAGAAGGAAAAAAAAAATAGATGAATTAGATTATGGCTGCGGATGCAATGTGAAACCAAACAATTCCTTAAGTTTAGGGTTGAGCAGGATAGAGGGCACTAAGTAAGGCCCATCTCAAATGCTCGAGTCAGTCCATGTTTAATTGATCTTTTGTTTTCGGTATTACTTTTCATCTTTTTTTTATTAATTATTTTTCATTTAATCATCTCCATCCTTATTAATTGATGATTTAATCGTATTATTTTTCTATTTGTGGTTTATATATTTATTTAATTATTTTAATCTGTTCACTATTAATTATTATTCGTTTTTGCCTATTTTGTTTTATTGAACCTCTCTTCACTTCACAAAGTAAAAAAAGAAAACTCTCTTTAATCAACGGTGAGAAGAATATTTTGATTTATGAGATGAAAACAAAGGCACGATTGAAATTATACTCCCCCCGTCTCATCACATCAATTAGACATTGTTGTTAATTAAGTTTTTATACTCAACAAGACTTAATTATTGATTAGGCCTTTTTGTTAACTAAACTTTTATACTAAAAAAATACCTAATAGATGAGATGGATAAAGTATCCTTAATATCGAGTTGAAAATATAATAAACTTTGAGATACCACAATTAAGTTAAATCAAACTGAGAGACCGAAGGCAATTTTATGATTTATTTTTGTCATGTACTCCCCATTAAAAATCAGGTGGCAATATTGATCCGTTTATTTTAATTTTAATTTTAAAAATTATAAATTTTTATAAATTATTCTGTGAAAATCTAAAATTTCTTAAATTTAAATATAAACAAAGGGATTTTGTTTAAATAGAAACAAACTAAAATCCATTGTTTAGAGTATTTTAAGTAATTACATTAAATCTGAAAAAAGAAAACGAAGTTGGGAAAGAACAAGAGCCGAGAGCGATATCTCGATGTAACGGTGTTTCATCTCTTGCTATAATCTTATTATCTCATTGTAACGGTATTTCATCTCTTACTATGGTCTTATATAAATTGACATATAAAATTATGATCAACGTATATAAAAGACAAAAGACGGGATAAATTTTTTTAAAAATACATGATAACTTTTTAAAGTTTATAACAAAATGTATTACAGATGGATACAAGATACTCATTTTTTAACACACACAAAAGACCTAACGGTCAAAATTCTACATGGATGAAAAAGCCAAAATATTCAAAATATCAGTTACCCATAAAGTAAACTGTAAAAAGTAAAAGACAAAAGTAATTTTAATTAGTGACAAGCTTGATTAGCCTCATGAAACTTTTGGGCTTGTTTGGCAGCAGCCTCTTTAGAGACCAATCCTTGAATAACCAGAGTCTTGATTTCCCAAGCCGAGTAAGGGTATCCTTCTCTCGCATACGAGTTCAATAGCGCCGCCGTGGACTGCTTCACCAGCCGAGCGAACTCGTTATCTCCGTCGTCGTTTCTCTCCGTCGCCTCCAGTAGCGTTAGATCGTATCTGTACCGTTCGTATGCTCTCGAGCCGAACACTTTCGACACCGTTGATTCCTGTGGAACCATCCTCGGCCATGACTCTCTCCTGCTGCTCCAATACCTGTTTTCAGAAAACCCATCACGAAAATTTATCACTCTGAGTTGACTCAGTTGACGAGTTACACGAATCGGTATCTTCAAAACCCGAGTAGTTGAGAAGTAGATGTATATTCAAAATGCTTCCACGTTCAAAATAAAAAGGCACAAATACTCGCCACTGAGTTTGACTCGGACGAGTAATATTGTGGTGGGCATACTCAAATTTTGTGAAGTAGATAGAAATTAGTAACACAAAATAACCAAACATGAGTGAGAAGAGAATTACTGGGGAGTGCATCTTCCTCTGGTTCTAGTGTAAACGAAACCTGGCCTTATCTTCTGGTGGGTTGCTGATGATGCTGCTGCTGCTGCCGCACACAAAACAAGAAAAAAGGGAAGAAGAAGAGCGAGTCGACTCAGTTGGATGGAAGAAAACAAAGACCCCATTTATTTTCCCCTCTGAATCTTTCACCTTCTAAATAATGTAACGGAAAACAAAGACCCCATTTACATCACATTGCGTGCATGTAATGGCATGTGGGATCTGAGATCTCACTTGCTACTACTAACTCCCATTATTCTTCTTCTGCGCAAGTTTAGTATCGTTCCAAATGGACTAGTAGTTTTTATATGCAATAACTTGGTTAAGTGTGCCATTTTTGAAGTGTAAGAATGGTCTTTTCTTGAAATCTTCACCGTCTTTTTCCTCTTATGACATGTTTACCCCTTAATAAAATCTTCCGCTCCGTCTTAAAACTACTCCATATGTATTCTCTTCTACTTGTGCGTTTATTAACAAATACATTAATTTTATGTTTAATTGATTAAAAAATATATAAAAATTTAATATTATTTTTTAAAAATTTATTAAAAATAATTTAAGACAAACAGATTAATATTAAATACAAAGATATTATAGAGAATTAAATAATTAATGTTTCATTGGAATTCAAAAATAACATGTAAAAGAGATATATTTTTCTCTCTAAAAAGACATGTAAATATGAATTGAGGGAGTACTTAATTGTTATTTATAGAATTTATTATGAAGTTGTTGAAATGTTTTATATATTTAAAAAGAAAAACAAATTGTTGTTTTCATTTTGCAACTAACGTAGTTTAAAACTACTTAATTACACCTTATAGCATTTAATATCGAATAATTAAAATATTTTAGACAATTAATTAAAAGACATTTTAGGACTCCTTTTCTTTTCTTTTTTGACAAAGGCAAACGAAAAATATATTACTAAAAAAATTCATAATCCAAGAGACTCGGATTATAAATTAAGTACAAATGGAAAACAAACAATTTAGAACAAATACCGAAAAACTAATTATTGAACTAAAACTCTAAGACATAAGAAACTAAAAATTGATTTCAAATTATTTAATAATTTATCAGTCAAGTCTTTTATTTATATAATATCATAATTACATAAAATATATCTCAAATTATTGCAGCAAATAATGAGAGATATGTGACTTTATATCACCACTAGACAACCAAGATAACGAACGAGGAGATCGACAGAGGACCATTAATTGGAACATGTTTTATCCACGTAGTTACATTTTCTCAACACCACATGATATAAACGAATTTTTATCTTACTTTCTATGTAAAACACCACCCGACATGTTTCATATTTTTCTATATATTATGTTTTTTTTTTTTGGTTACATCTATATATTATGTTTTATTCGTTTGTTATCATGTACTTTAATTGCCCATACCCAGTTAGAATTATAATAATAATATATGCCGTTTAGTAACTTTAATGTTGTTTTTACAGTTTTACATTTCATTTGTTGATGGATCAAAAAATAACAGGAAAAGTTAAAGAAGGCATTTGTATAAAAAGAGTTCAGGAGTGATAAAGAGCAATACAATGAAAAAAAAAAAGACTATGCAGGCCATTTGATATTGAGTGGAGTCGAATATATATTATTTAACGAACAAAATATTATATTTAATATCGGTTTGTTTAAGTGATTGAGTCGAGTCAGACACGAGTTGGACTATATAAATCACGAGTTGGACTATATAAATTAGTTGAGTCGAGTTTTTCGAGTTCGAGCTGAGTCGAGTCAAACATAAATTGTTAAACAAATAAAAAATCGTAATTAACCTCGACTCGTTTAACAACTCGAGACAAGTTAAATCAAGATGAACAAACGAGCAGGTGGATCTAGACTCATGTATTGACTTCTTTTTTAAGTCAAATAGGTCCAGAAAATCTTGTAGAAGCAGTTAGTTATCTACGTTCGAACTATTTTAAAACGAATAATTCAAAACACAAAACATCAAGCTCCACATTTTTTTCATTTATGAAAATTTTTATTCTTTATTCTTTATTCTATATTTATATAATAAAGCTCGAAGGGATTTTTACTATAAATTTTGTAAACATAACGTGAAAATCATATCCCTATTTTATTATCGTTGTTTTATTTGCTGCTAAAAATTTTGTGTCATGAGTAGTCCATGACTATCCGTTGTTTTCTCTTATGTCTATGTTCATGTTTATGAGTAATCCTTATGTTTTTTTTCTTTTAATACTCGGTTTTTCCTCCAAAGATATTTTTTCATTAATCCTTATAATTTCTTCTACCTTTAATTGAATATAGATTATAACAAAAATAAATCTTAAATTATTTTTTTTAATGACATGTGCATAGAGTATGTGCAAAAATACTAGTTTCTATAACGCTGCCAAGAAAAAATTACATCCAATCACTCAAATTGGATAGAAAAAGATGGTCCAAAAGTCTAATCAAATGCAATGATTCTATGCATGTTCAATTCTTCATATATGTTGAGGGAAAAAGAAAAAAGCACAACATATCACAATATGAACAATTCAGCGACCCAATTGACACAAAAAGAAAAAAAAAACAAACAAACAAACAAAACAAAACAAAAAGGAATTTAACGTGAAAATTTTATTACATCCCCCAAGTGAAATTCTAAAATCTTGTCGAAAAATTGGTCACAGTGGGTTTAATAGAATACCTATAGAAACCCACTTTTGTCTTGAATGTGTCATTTTCAATGCTTAACACTATTTTTCCAGGTTCCCTGATATAGAAAGAATTTCTAACACTTGTTCTCATTTTCTCATCCTTTTGAAGCAATATCCGGTATGAACAATCGTCGTCCGGTATAAACTCCTCCTTGTAGTTCACCTCATATCCCACCACAGTCATGTCCCAAAACAGTGTCACACCTGGCTGTTTTTTTTTTTTCTTCCAGAAATGAAATGATAATGAGATAAAATAGAAATCACATTGAATTTTTTTTAATTGGAATTTCGATGTTATTACCTGATCAATAGGAATTTGAATGATCTCCAAGCTATTGGCTCTTACTTTGATACGCATAACTTTATCGTGACAAGAAAATTCGTCGTTGTTGTTCTGTCGTTTAAGACCACCATATTGGACCGGTAAGTTTTCGGGGGCTATATACCTATTTGTTCCGAATTTCATAGTTAAATTTCAGATGAAATATCATGAGCAGAGTTATTTGTACTTGAAATAAATAAAACTTACTTTATTCCAAATGTCATAGTTTAAGCTTCTTTTTAAGAAAAAAATGCAAGCATTAAAGTAAAATGCAAGCATTAGAAGGATTAAGAAACCTTATTATTATAGTGATCTTTTAATAGCTTCTAAAAAAATGTAAAATCTGATTTTGAAATAAAAAATATTATAATTCTCACTTGAGAAGGGTATTGGTGACTCTATATGGCCTCACGAAGATGAACTTGTTTTTGCTTCCTTGTGTCAATAGACGCAGTTGTACTGCATGGAATGCCAAAATCCAGAGAGGCACGTTTATGAATACCTATAATCCATTAATTACTTTCGTTAAATAAAACATACTCAATATTAATCAATATATTAGATTACTATGGAAAGTGCATTTCTGGGCATTCCAGGCAATGTATTTTGGGACAATGTAAGGAGGTTTTGAATGCTTACATTTTTTACAATTATTCCAGGATAATTCTCTTGGAACAAAGTTGAGATTTTCTTGAAGAAGAAGCGTAGTTCCTTCATGGCATTATCAGGGGCATACTTCAAATCTACTATTCGAATTATGGAGTTTGCGCCACCGGGTTTAAAATGAAGTGTTTGGACACATTTTTCCATGAATTGAATGTTCCATCTTAGGCACTCTTCTCTTTTCTCATGATTTGAACACAGGTCTTTGTTCTTGAAAGTGCTATCTACAATGTAGCACAAAGGGTGAACTTGTTTGTCTTTGCTGCATACAAATCCTACATTTTCAAGTTCAGAATCCAGATTTTCATCGAGAATTTTGTTGATGTTAATTTCCCTTCTCCATTCCAAGGTCTTCTGGAGGAGATTGAACGCCGCGGAGACCTTGAAATCTTTAGCTTTCAAAAATTTCATAAGAACGATGTCTGTGACTTCATGGCCTTTGCTGGGCAATAAAGGGACGTTCCACAGGGTAAGTTCCCGGAGATTATCATTTCCTTTTTTATCTTCTCTAAATATGGTGTTATTGAGTAGCGCATCTTCCACCTTGCACCTGAAATCAAGCAATGCCTTCTTCCTCGAATATTTCATTTCCAAAGGAACTAGGTTTTCTTCGTCACGACATATTTGCTCATTTTCATGTTCTCCATGGATGGTATCAATTAGATGAGCCTCCACTTCATCTTGCATTTTTGGTTGAACAAATTAGAGCACCTCCGACGAGCTTTCCGACTGACCTGACACAACCTAATTGCCGGAAAACCAAAACCGGAGGTGCTCAGTGGCGATGGAAAATAGAAGTTATCTAAGGATTATCCATCTAAGTCCTCCCCCCTTTGGAATGAGACCAAAAGGGAGCTGTTTTGAAAGAGAGTCGTTCAAGGGTCAAGCTGAGGCTTCCCGATTCTAACCGTTTAGTTAGGTGGCTATAAATTTGGGGTCTTTATGAGAAACATTTTGACCAAATAATGATAAGTTTGAGAATATGAAATTAGTGGACATAAATTTTTGAAAGATACTACAATATAAAGGTCAATGTCCTGATAGATAAATATCACCCCATATATCTCTCGTATTACAGCTGGGAAAGAAAAAAGCAAAAACAACACAAGGATCTGTTGTACAACTCAGATTGTATCTTCTCTAACTTCAAAGACAACAATTTGTCCCGCCTTTCAATGCCAATTTTCTACAGACCATTCCTTCCTGGACATTCAAATCAGCATGTTGGAAAACAAAATCACGGTTTTGAATTGTGTCAGGGAAAACGAGTCAAAACAATGTCAACCATGAGCCAACGACATGAAACATTTTGTCGTGTTGAGAATGAGAAGCAAAGATTAGGAGAGTGTTCGTTAACTGTAAATCATTATGAATATTTTGCACTACTTTTTGCATGTACCCCATCCCCCCAAAAATTCCAACACGGAGACACATGAATAGATGAAATAGATATCATAATTGCACATTATTTGAAGTAAATGGAACGAGATCGACTCAACTTTTTACATTGTCTTGTACCTTTGATGAAGAAAGTCTAACTATATGTACTCAGATACTGCCATCTGATCAAACTAAATTACTCGTGGTACTTGGTTAGGTCAAACGTCAACGTTCTTGAGCAGCTGGAAAAGAAAGAAAAACATAGAACTTTGTCATTAGCATAAAAAACCACTTTCCAAATTATGTGGGAGGACTTGCAATAAACTAAAGGTTGTACAGACTGACCTTCTATCAGAATCCCTGTACACCCCAACCAAAGCTTCAGCCTTGTCATAAAAGCTGTCCTTCAGAGAAATCACGATACTCTGGAAACCACTTGATCCCTCGGCATCCTGATTAACTCGGGCTCCTCCACATGATTTTGATCGTATAAATCCAGCAACCTTGGCAACATTCAAGTTGTCCAAAGCAGCATCCACCTCGTCCAGGATAAAGAAAGGAGAGGGCTTATAACTGAAAATTCCAAGGACAGAAGCAGCACCGAAATGATGTTATACAAATATTACATTCATGCACTACATTATAGAAGCTCTTTATGAACAAACAATATTTATTTCACGTATAGTTCACCACAAACCTGTGGATGGAGAAAAGTAGTGCAAGTGCCGCAACAGTCTTCTCGCCACCTGATAGCTGTTCCATATCACGGAAACGCTTCGTTGGAGGCATAGCAGTGTATTTGATGCCATGTAAGAATGGCTCATCCTCATTATCTAAGTTAAGATACGCAGTCCCACCCAAAGGGTGTGTATTGCTCTTCGTTAATTGTTTGTAGATTTTGTCAATATTACCAGAGATATGGTTGAAAGCTTCCATAAACAATTCGTACCTACAGTCAAAATCGAGTAAATTGAAAATGATTGCATTCAACAATATAGTTTAAAATTAAGACTGGAAATATGATCACGACCATTGGCTCTAGGCACATCATTTACGAAATTCTATTTCTTCTTTCTTTTTTCAAATTAACCTAGCTAATTTCTTCCCAACATATTCACATATCAGCAGTGCATAACTGAGGTTCCCTGCACTCAAGTATATGTAGTTAACTTACAACAAATATGTGTGTGTGTGTGTGTGTCCTTTCTTCTTTGTTTTTTTCCTTTCTGGGCTGAGGGTGGGGGAGGTTGGGGGTTCTTAACTTGCAAAGTTTCAGGACCCTAGTCCTCTCATCCTGTATTTTCGCCCAATAGAACTTCTTTTATCCCAAAACATATTAATAATAAAATAAATCATTACTGTGGCAATTATACACCAACTTTTTTTTCTCACTTTAATAGAACTGGATGATTTTCTGATTTGCTCAAAGGATTGATCGTTTTTTCTTCTTGCTTATTCCCGTTCATCATTGGTGAAATTTCATTGTGTAAACTTACAAGAAACTATAGCTATAATATGAGTTCTCTGACAATAAGTAGGCCCAGTATTGAGTAAGAACAAATGGTACCTTCTCTGCTTCACTCTATTATACTCGCCAACCACTTGTTTCTCTTCATTTCTGGCTTCTTCAAACTCTTTATTTACAGCTCTTTCCTTCTCTTGCAACGCCTCGTATTGATCTAGGGCTTTCAAATTTGGAGCTGTTCTCTCCATTTCTGACACTATAGTGCCAATTTTTTGCTTAAATTCAGCTTCAACTTTCTCCCGCTCAGAAGGTCTCATGTTTTGCTGACGAGATCTACTTAGTTGACTGAAATCAAAAGCAGGCCCGGGAGTCAATTCTGTATCCATTGGGTCAGAGAGAGTCGGAAGTGTTATATGTTCTAATTCACATTTCTCCAAGATCTCTTGCTTCCTCGAATTTAGCTGCTCAATCTGTGTTTCCTGTAATTAAGGTTCATCAACAAAAAGAAGTTAATAATATTCCAACTGAATATACCTCTGCTGCTCCAAAAATGAATGTACAATTTTTAGAACCAACTTTTGAAGTAACCATTGCAAACACAATTAGATAGAGATGAAGTGACAGCAACATGATAGCACTACCTACTAAAATTATAACTAATGGCATGTAGGGACTTCAATGAAATTTTACACTGCAAAATCAGAAACGTATCCCCAATTTTTTCAACATTAAGAAAGATGATTTATTCTCTCTAATTTCAGAAGGTGGCAGCATATTACTAATTACTAATTGAACTAACCTTTGTTTTTATTTGACGTATATGCTTGCTTATATTTGTTGTAGAAGCAGAAATCTTTTTCTTCCAACCCTGTATATTTTTCTCGCACTCTTCTGACTTAAGCTTCCATGCTACAAAAAGAACGAAAACAGCACAAACAGTTATATAAAGCATCACATTTTGAGGTAATAGAAATGAGACACTGCCAGATAACAGACAGCTGTGGAACATCAGGAGAATCTGAAGTTATGAATACTTGAAAATATGCATACCCTGTGCTTCCTCCTTCCAGGAATCGATTTCGCCTGTTGCTTTCTCTGTTGATAACTTAAGTTCTTTTTCTTTGTCCTTAACCTGTTTCAACGAAATTTCCAGAGAATTAAGTGTTGATTTTAGCTTCGTTACTCGAGAATCCATGTCCCTCTTTTGCTCATACTCCAACCTGAAAAGTTAAAAGAACATAGATCTTAAGAAGAAGAAAATAAGTGCAAAAACAGTAGTGCAGAGAGCCTAACAAGCTAAGATTAATGCAAAAAGCTGCATCTTTAAGCAGAAGCTTCCCTCACCCCAAATAAAAAATTCCAATCAAGGGAAAATGGACAAAGGATAATTTGTGAAAACATCATTAATATTTCTCTCTCTCTCTCTCCCCCCTATCCTTTCTTCTCCTCTCTTGTCTCAGCTTTAAAAAGATGCTAACATAAGGCAGATGATGAAACATTTATGGCTAACAAACTATTAGAGAAGATCAACTTTCGTAACTTCAGAACCAATGCATCAGGTTGAGCCTATCTTTAGAACTTTAAAGAGTCAATAAGACAACTACAATTTGTGGGGAAAAGAATTTTAACATATAATCAACAAAAAACCCATAAATTATTGAATTGTATATTAGACAAACATGAATGTTCCACAATGCTGCTACATATTGAAGCTAAAATATTTGCTTCAGAAGCTATGTAGCTAGCAAAATATCAAAAACATCAAACATCAGTATAGATACACACAACAGCAGACTTCTGAGCCTTTAAGACAAATGATAGTTTAATTTCGCAGAGGCGTCTCACAAGCTGACAGAACAACTCATCATTAGAAATGCCAGAAAGATCGACTGAAATAAATTCCAGAACTGCAAAAGCTAAACCCTTAAGAACAAGAAGGGGACTTAAGAACAGGTATTAAGAACGAGCAATATATATTCCTAAGTTAAATCCTTTCTCTAACAAAAGAAAGTACAAGGTTATAAGCCAGAAATAATAGATACAAAAGATTCACCAAAAATAACATACTGGTACTTCAGCTTTAGTTGTTGATTGCGCAAGCTTAGCCTTTGTTGAGCATTATCCTCAGCTGCCCTGAGCTGGTTCTCTTCGTACTCACGGATGTTCTTCACACCGACAGACTCGCTAAATTTCTTATAGATATGGTCAACAATATCATTGATTCTCTTCTCTAGCGAAGAGATCTTTGAATTCCTTGAAGTAACAATATTTTTCAGCTGAAACCAAAAAAAAAAAAGCCTTTACGTACTTAATTCACTGTGGAAACTAGAAATACAAGAAAATGGACAGAATTAATGGTCAGAAATGCACCTTAAGAAGCTCGGGATTACAAAGATCAATCTCTTTTTCGATATTAACCTTCTCATCCTTCAATATTCTGAGTTTGTCCAAAATACTTTTCTGCAAAAGACGGGTATAAGTTAAAGAGTCATACAACCAAAACGAAAAAAGAAAACAAAGCATTACAAACAGAAAGATGCAAAAAAGGCATTAGCACTATTGCAATATCTGTGCACAGAAATTATACCCAAGTTAACCAACCAAGCAACAAAACATCAACCGGTAACAAATAAGACAGGGGTATGTAACCTTGGACTGTGTACCCCAACTATTACAGACTAACCAATATTAAAGATATGGTGGTGATTTGTGTCTTTATTAGAACCAAATATTACTGAAACACGAGTACATGTCTAGTAACAGAAGTACCAAAACTCAATTCACTAGGTCATAGTGAGTGTAGATAATTATACCTCACCTCGAAAACAATCAGGCATTTCTCGCCAGAAGTTTGGGTGAAAAATGACTTTATTTGGGACATAGGCTCCTCTCAGATGGATGTATGCTCCAGTTTTAGGCCAGCATAATTTTTGAACAAGAAACTGAATGTGAACAGACCATTTAAAGTGGACTAGAGTTGAATAAGAGGAGATGGCAGTAAGGTGCCTATTGGATGTTCTGGCTGGATGATATTAAGAGGACCACAAGGATGCTTGGGATCCTCTACCCTATTTATCCGAATTGAGGCATGTTTATAATCCTATTGTGTTAGGATGATGTAACACTTTCAAAACTAATGCATTGCCATGCCAGCCAGTATAAAAATGGAAACATATACACACAATGTATAACATAAGGAATAGATCAATAGCATTGGATTGCTACAATATCACCACCTCATTGATGCTGAAGCCAGAAGACTCAGTCAAAACTGGACTGCAAATTATTATCGATTCTCACCCTATATAAATAAAGTTGCCAGTTCCCAAGTTCACAATCGAACAAAACTAAGTTATGAGAGAATCATAAGTTATGACAATAATCCAGTTCCACACACAGCTAGATTTTGTTGGCAAAAGAACATATCCAGATGAAAAATAACACTGAAAGGCACCTGAGTGCATGACTGCATTTGCATGTCAAGATTTTAAAGGTATGTGCGACATATTCTGCATTGCCTAACCTTTTCAATCTCTGTATATTGAATTTTCTTTTCAACTCCACTAATTCTCCCAGATGCTTCAGACTCCTTCAGCTGTATCTCCCTTATTGACCCGAGTTCTTCCAGTTCCTTTTCTAAAGCAGCCTTTTTAGTTTTGAGTCCTATTGGATTTGAAATGAAATCATCATTGTCAGAAGCCAAAAGTAGAAAGATGAGTCATTCAAATACTTTATATTCATTGGTATTTATTCACTAAGAATCACCAACAGGGATTCAGAAAATAAATACCTTCAACTCTTTTATCATCCCATTTATGTGACCTTGCTTCCATACCGCCACTTGTACCACCAGTCATTGTTCCAGACTTTGTCAGTAAAATGCCATCAACAGTAACAACTACAAGCATATCAAATCAATATTTAAATCTTTTTTTAAGACAGAGAAGGGCCCCTCAAAGAAAAACAAAGAAAAGAAGCAGTACATACCTTTATGTCTTTCACCACTCCAACTGAGGTGCTTGGCTTCATTCAATTCATCACAAACTAGAGTATTTCCAACAGCAAATAAAATAGCCTTCTCCAAGTTTGCAGCAAATGTATGACTGTTAAGTGTACAAAAGAATATGCACATCTTTGGAAATTGAATTCCAACTTACCTATCGTGTTACAACTGCATACATGAATGAATAAGTTTCAAGTTGATTTGACACTGAAACTTTAAAAAAGAACTAAAAGATCAGGCAAAACTTACAGACCTCTGTTTCAATTTACATTATAGAATACCATTTGAATACTGAAATGACTTATTTAAGGTATGATATAAAACATAAATAGGGAAAATTAAACATGTACGCAAATATGGGGGTGAGAGAGAGAGAGTTTTCCTTTTTCTTTTGGTAAGAGACAACTAAGTGCAAAAAAGTAGCGAAAACCTTTTAACTATTTCCAATCACCAAAAGCATGCATTTTGCAGTGCAGAGATGCCAGAATTTCATTACTGAAAGAAAGAGAGGAAAATCAACAGAATGTGCCATGAGCACAATTCTGCCAATCAAGAAAATTGAGAACCCACTTCATATACAAATCAAAGTGATTAAACTAAATATGATTAAATTTGAAGTGATTCCCATATAAATTATATCATGCTTTGAGGAAATTTAAGCTAAAGGATATTCAATAACATCAAAGATCAGCTTTGCAGTACCACCTAATGTGCGCAACTTCTCAATGATTGGCTTTACACGAACTGACTGAAGAGGTATGAACGTCTGAGGGGGAAGCCTTTGCTCTTTCAAATACTGCAAACAAGCAAGAAATCTTACAATTTACAAGATAATCATAATACAGAAGCAAGTCAAAAATGCTACATGAAAGGAAAACTAAGTGTGCGAAACACTAAACCACCACGCCACGAGGGATAGATCAGATGTTACTTGAAAGAACAAATTGAGCACCTCTAACTACAGAAGTAGTTCAAGGAAATGTAATCCTGTAAATAGCTATAAACGAGACCTTCTTGTTAGATTTAAATTGTTTAACAAAAAAACAAAAAGAAAGAAAAGGAAATATGTCAAAATACAAGACAGATCAAGACCACAGAGGACACCTATTATTAACACTTTCTTCATACTCTAAAAAGGAAATTCACTTGACATTTCCTGCGTAAACGAAAACATTTTTGCACAACTCACATCTAGAAGGAAAGAGAATGAGTGTGAGGTATAGGACTTCTTGCACGAGATGAAAATAACATTCCATTATGAGGAATTTAGGATGAAAAATCTTGGGAGTAAATTTTCTAATATATACATTATGATGATTGAAATGCTTGCAGGAAATTTTACTCAGCCTACTATATGTTTCTTCATAGAATGATGTATAAGCAAAAAAATTGACATGTAGAAAACGATGCAGGGCAAACAGAGTGGAACATTAATTAAGCTTTTACCTTGATGCATTCCTTTCCGGTATGTTCATCCTCAACTACTACTGCATCCATAAATTTTCCCATAGCTACAGTGACAGCAAGGTTATACTTTGTATGTCTGGGCCTGCAGAGCTCAGTCATACGACCATGAACACCAGGAAACAGTCGCTTAAGAGTGTCAACTGCTTGAGACAACCTAGAATCCCTCTCGTTTTCATATCTGTCAGCCTTCAATTCGCGTAATTCATTTTCTAACTCACCAATTTTTTTCTTCAATGTTTCATGCTTGCGCCTGCACAGTAGAAGGGAATAAAATATATTAATGAAATGACTAAGATCTGAAACCATTTCCAAGAATACAAGCAAGTGTATAATTAATAGTAATTAATGCAGCGATTGAGTCCAAAAACTAAAGTACGCTAATTGTGAATCATAATTATCAGAATATAGTGCATCATCAGAAACCTAGAATTTCCAAGTTTATCTTTCATCTCCCGTTGTTCCTGTTTTGCTTGTGCAAGGTCTTTCTTATTTTCACCAACTTGTTTGTCTATATTCCTCAGCCTATTTTGCATTTGTTCACCCTGTGACTCCAGCTCTTGCTTACGACTTTCCAATTGTTGAAGATTTTCCTCCAAATTTTTTAAAGACTCCACATCAGCATGTTGTTGTCTATCTTGGACTTCCTTCTCATCCCTTAACTTGGCAGTTTTCATTCCAGCTTCCTCTTTACTGCAAAATCAAAATATGCAGTTATAGTTCCAAGGCTTACCCAATGAAACACTTCAACTTTAATATGTTTCGGGGCAAACCCGTGACAAACTTCCACAATTGGTCAAAATTGCCAACACCTTGATCATCCAAAAGAAAAATGACTGCACTGCTACATTGCTGGCACGGATAAATATGCATGCTAAAGAACTTACATTTGGTGGTATGTGTCTAACTGACTCTCAGCTAACTGAAGCTTTTCACCGCCATCTTGACCCTTTTCCTTCAACTCGTCCAGTTGTTTGGTCAGATCCTGCAAGTCATTCTGAAGATTTTTCATCTCATCAGCATGCTTCTCCTTTTCTAACAATTTCTTCTCAAGATCTTTCCCAGTACTTTTAATTTTTTTATTTATTCGCGATTCCTCCTCCAACAGTTTGAGGAGCTCAGGTTTCTGTCATTCAATTAACCATGACAAATGCATAAGCTTTATATCAAGAATCCAGTTGAGGAAGAAATAATCATAGATTTTTCAGAAAAACATCTAATATATGTTAAAACTTTAAAATGCAAATACACCTACATGCGAGATAGAGCCTTAAGAGACAGGGTTCATCTGCACCAATAACATCTTCTCTGTCTACTCACACAAGCTTGGGAACTATCTAAAATGTAGTACCAGGAAATAAACCAGAACTAAGAGCAACATGGTAGTAAAATAAATCATCCGTAGGAGGGTAAATTCACATATCATGAATTATCTTAGAGCGAGCATTTACAAATTGCCTCAAGTAAAAGCAAAAACCAAAATGATATAAAACAGGGTAAAACACATATTACCAAGGTTTACAGGATCTTTTATTGCACCACCTTCGGCAACATATCACCTACTGACATTAAAAATATTGGCACACTACAACCTATTTTCCATCGGTCTTAACTGGGAGTATACTATCAAGTGGCATGTCACAGGGTGTCCCCCCCCCCCCCCCACAAAACACACGCACAAAAAAAAAAAAAAAAGAACATGAAGAAGAAAACGTGTAACCTTCATGCATAATAAACTTAGATATATAATGTTGAACTTCACTGTTCGATGCTTCAACATATAATTCAGACAAATTGGCATCCAAACATTTGATTTTCTATATCAACACTCAGTTTATTTTAGAATAAAAATTCAAAATATATATAATAAAAGAGATTAGAAAACCATTTCTAAGAACAATTTCCAGACACATAATTAATTAGCAAAGTTACAATTCCTTAAGTTAAAATACAACGACTCTCGTATATTTTAAACCAAGTAAAACAAATATCATTCAGCCTTCTCGGTGATGAATGTCAAACACTCATGCTTGCATGTGTGAAGGGGACCACTTGCAAACAGGCTTGGCAAATTCTCAATTATGCCCAAAAAATATCTATACGCTCAAAGCAATATAAGCCACAATAAAAGTGATTAGGAGCACTTCAACAAAATGTCACGAAGTCAATCAAATGGATGAGCAGATTCAAATTCCATTGCACAGTTTTAGGTGAGTTACTTTCAAAGCATAATTACCGCAAGGAAAAACAAACCAAGGTACAAGTCAGAAAAACTATCTGCTGTAGATAATCTAACTTCTGTTCATGAGATATAAACTTTATAAATTTGTGCTCCATCCAGATGAATGCAAACAACAAGCATTATGAGGGATCCAACTAATTTCTTGAATAATCTTGAAATATAACAGAATGCTCACAGTTTTATCAAGTTTATTCTTTCTCTCTGCAATCTTCTTTTCACACTGTGCCATCTCTTTTAGATATTTGGCTTGTTCTTTCTTCTTTTTACTTGCTTCCCTTTCATACTCCTCTAGTTCCCGGACAATCTCTTCACGGCTCTTTTCTTCAGAATCGATATCATTATTAGCCACTTCGATATCTGTCTCCAAGTTCAATAGTTGCCATAAAAACTGTTCTTCCTTCAAAGATTTCTACAAGAGAGGTAAATACATAAATAAATAAATATATATACACACACACATATATGACCTCCATCCAGTCCATTTGCATCATATTTTTGGAGCATAGGGCACATATTTTAAGACATTTAGAAGAGATATTTAAATACTTAAAATACTTAGATGTGTAGCATCTATATATATATCAAGACTTCTTTAAAAATTTTAATATAATTATAGTTTTATAATGCCTTAATGCATTCCACACAAGTTAAAAAATGTGTTGCAAATGAAATGGACAAAAGGAGATCCAAGTAGCATATGCAACATATATTTATTGAGAGAGGAGACAAGAACGCCAAATAGATAAATTCTTTAGCCCAGCATTAACACTTACGTAAAATAATTTTCTCTCCATTATTAAAACAAGCACTACTGGCATACCAAAAATAGGCAGCAATTCTATTTCTGAGAAGGGGAGGAGGAACAGTGTTTTCAATGAATCAATTAACCTGATACTAGAAATAGGGGTTCAGCATCATGCTGGTAATTGACTAGTCCACGGGGCTTAAGGGTGGCGGAATTCACTTCGACTAGGACATGAGATACTTCAACGCGAAATACTACGAATATGGACCAAGTTTATCGGCTTGTTCTTGGTCTGTAGGCATATGATTTGCTTATATTTCTTCAAAGAGACTAGCGGGAGGCAACTTTTGCCAAAAAATGTGCAAAACTATTTGATATTCAATTATTAATAATTATAATAACGAAAGCAAGCCCAAAAAAAGGCAAATAATTATTTTTTTAAAACATGGACGAAAATTAGAGTATGTGATGACAATAGTTGGTCCAATTTTTTCTCACATCAACCAATTGTTAAGTACTGAAGGCTCTTGGCAACCCAAGTTCTGCAATCTTCTTCATCTGTAATAATTGATTGATTACTTTAACTGGCTCTCTCAACTTCCTCGTAAGCTAATAGCACCATCTCTACCTCTCCACATTGCTAATAGCTTTCCTCCACTCCATTCTAACATTAATGCTGCTCCTTCAAATCATGTTTAACTACCTTATCCCAAGTAAGCTTTGGTTGCCCTCTCTCTTAATATGACATACTACTCACAATAGATTCCTTTTCTAATCAAAACATCTAGAGATCTCCGAATTATATGCCCAAACCATCTCAATTTGTGTTCTCTCATCTTAAATATAAAAAACAAGAAGATCTACTCCTAAACTAAGCAGATGTAAGAAATATGTATATACCTAATCTACTTCAAAGTTAGTAAAGCTGCCCATAGATAATTAATATGCATACCAATTGATCTTGTAAGCGAAGATGTTTTTCGGCCTCTTCTTTCTGTTCTTTCTTCTGCTTTCTTTCCATAACTATGGTCCTTTTTTTCTGATAAACAAGAGCTGATTTTTCTTCAGCTTCACCTTTTTTGAGTTCCAGTTCCTCGTACTCTCTCTTGTATTCATCAGATCCAGAGATTTGCTCAAGAAGTGCAGTAAGCTCTTTCGGATTTTTAGATGCAATTGATTCTACATCGCCCTACAACAGAAATTAATAAGTGTTATTCTTAAGTACATAACTAGAAATAAACAAACTAAAAAGTTACTGTGTTATGCTTATCTATGTAGCTTTTAAGAAAACATAGTTATGATGAAGTGTCTATCTCTATTGTAACTGAAATCCATGTAGTCCTCTTCATTTCATACCGCAAGGTCCGCAAGTAGGGAATTTTTGACTCTTGATGGTGTTGCAAAGCTTAATGCAGTCCACTTCAGTTTGTCTATATAATGTTTGTACAAATGCACACGCATAAAGCATTTTATGTTAAAAACATTAGTATTTTGTTAAATTTTCAAATAGTAGTTCGCAAATATACCCTCAAAAAAAGTTAACAGTAGTTATCTGTCCTTCCCCCAAAAGGAGTTAATGATGGTCGTTCCTCAGTTTTTTTTTTTTTCAAATAAAAGTATTAGTAGTATCAACATGCCTTAACAAGTAGCATTAAAACTGATAGTTGATGAACTTAAGTACATGTTTTTTTAAATGACACCACTGAGATGGCCAAGGATGTGATGAAAGAACTCCAAGGTCTCAACTTCCTGACCTATGGTTGGTGCCATATTTAGTTCTAAATAAGGTAATGTGGTCGTAAGCTATAAGTAATGATTAAGTATTACCAATTATGACCTAAATAGGCATGAAATGAAGAGCACTTCCCCAAAGCTAAAACTATAATTTGCATCCTCGCCTCTACTGCTAGTTTTTAACAGTTGAATGCTTTATTGTTTAACACAGTTTCAACAATTTATATCTATTTCTGTCTTCTTAGGTTCTTCCCTTTTTTTTTCCTTTTTTTTTATCGGCAAAATCTAACCCAACTCTTACCCAATACTCACCCCATGTGGTTTGATCCCTTCACCTCAAGATCATGAGGGAGGTTCTTTCCTAATATATATATATATATATATATATATATATACACACACACACACACACACACAAAATGACCAAATAACTTCAGATACAGCAGTTAAATCAATCAGAAAGCAAAATTAAGCCAAATATCCAACAACCAAGTACCTGAAACACCAGAAAGTTACGCGCCTTGACGAGGATACCCAGAGATTTCAGCTTCGCACCATATCCATCCCATGTGACAGTTTTATCATCAATCCGGTACTCACTACCACCCGAACTCGTGATAATGCGCGTGAAATGGAGCTCCGACCCATTTCCAAGCTGATAAACCAGCCTAACAAAGGCTCTTCGACCTTTCTGCTCTTTCTCTTTGTCATCAAACGCATAAATCAAGTCTCTCAACTGAGCACCACGGAGATGTCCGGTACGAACTCCAAGGACGAAACTGATAGCATCCATAAGATTCGATTTCCCGGCACCATTAGGACCGATGATGGCTGTGAAGTCGTAAAACGGACCAATTGTTTGAAACCCCTTGTAGGATTTGAAGTTCTCGAGCTCGAGTCGGTGGATTTTTCCCGGCGAGGGAAGAGAAGGCATGGTGGTGTGATTGGAACCCTAGAATTGTAAGGAATTGGGGAGTTGGGAAGTGAGATTGGAGTTGGAATTTGAGAAATTTAGGATCAGAAGAGGGAAATTTGAGACTTGGGAGTTTGAAACCCTAGAATTTGGGGTTAATTTGGCGGGATTTTGGACAGTGAAAGAGTGGGTTTTCCATTTGCGAGCAACCGAGTAGAAAAGTAAAGTAGGAAACGCGATTTGGGAGGGAAGAACGTACTAGTATTTCAGTTTTCATTTATTTATTTTTTCAGTACTAATATTTTAGTATTCTTACTAATATAAAAGGAAAAAATGACAAAAACAACGTGTTGTGTGCTTATACTCTATCCACAAAAAAAAAAAATATATATATATATATATATATTCTTATAGTTATTATAAATTTATTAAAAATAAACAGTTGTTTATAAGACAATTAATGCTTATAGAATCTTGTTATTTTAGTGTTTACTATTTCCATAAAAATATTTGTTGTGAGTAACTAAAAGTCAAATAAATAAAAATTTTAAGTGCGTGGCCATATTTTTAGAGTTGTATTGGACTCTCTTTTTAAATTTTGATTAACTTTTAATGTCATTTCTCTTTTTTCAATTTATTCACTTTCGCTTTTAAATCTTCTTAAGACTATATATTAGTTCCTTCTGTTTAATTTTGAATAAAAAAAATATCATGTACATTTCATGTGACATTTAAAGGATAAAATTAACATTTTTGTATTATTATGATTTATACATATAAACATACATTAAAAATTCATACAAACATACACATACATATATATATATATAAAGATCTAGGTATAAAATATAATACATGATAAACAAAAATATAAGTTTACAATAACAAACATAAATATAAATACAAATATAAAATACTTGCTAAATTACAAATACATATTAAATTTATAATTTAAATTTAAATTAAATTTATATTTGTTTAGAATTTTCACACGCACAACGTATGTTCGACGTATTATATATTTATTCATATTCATGTATGTGTATTTGTAATATAAAAAGCATTTAATTTATTAACTCTAGATGTTCATTTAATTATTATTTTTTGCGTAGGTTTATTTTTGTTATTACTTATTGTTGTTCATATTTATATTTACAATATTTTTTTTGAATGAAATATCGTATATATAGGTATTCATGCATTTATAATGTATGTTTATATTTGTATATACTAGATTAATATTAAAGTGACAAAATTGCCCTTAAAATATTTTTATTTTCTTACAAAATTAAATAAGAGGAACAAATATACAAATTAAAACATACTTAAAGAACTAAAGTTAGGAAATTAAAAGAAAGGAGATGACATTAAAAGTTGAGAAAGACTTAGAGGGAGAGAAATACATATTTTTTACATATAAGTGACTAATATTTTATACCTTATGCGTACTTGAATACAATACACACATGTATATAATGTTTTTTGCGCGTGGATGTATGTGCATTTGTATGCATTTTTATAAAAATTAGTCATTTCGAACGTACACTAGGTTTGCACGCGATTTTGGGAGTACCATTAATTACGGTGAATAGAAAAAAATACATTTGAATCGAAATTATTTATTTATTTTTAATTTAATTTGAATAGAAAATTAGAGGATAAAGGGTAAGGTTGAAGGTTTTTTTTTTCTTTTTCCTTTTTCTTTCTGGAGACTTTAGCTTAAACCTATTTTGGTCCGGCTTCATAAATGAAGCAGTCGAGGAAGCGGACGCATGCTAGTGTTATAAATATCAATTTATATATAAATAAATGTGTATGTTAAATTTTATACGATATTAATAAATCCTAATTAACTCACAATTAAAATTTTAATTGTTAATAATTTATTACATATGTTTGTGTACACTTATTTGTACAAAATTGTTAACGTACATAACATTTGTCTACTTACTTATAAAGATTTATAAATTATGGGATGTGTATGTTCTCTCTCCCATAATTTTGGGGTTTTTTTTTCCTTTCATATATATTTTCTCTTTTATTGGCAGTACCTGATTTGAAAGACGAGGTGCATCACAATGAAAGATTTGTGCAATTGGTTAAGTTTCACCAAATTTTTTTCCATGAAGTAAAGGTTTTGAGTTTTATCGATCAGTATTTTTAATAAATAATGAACTTATTAATGTATACAAACAAATTCACAAAATTAATTAAAATTTGATATGTATACAATTGTATTACTCTATTTTTTTCTTAATTAATATGGTCAATTAATTTTTTCTTTTTATGCACTTTTTTAAGTTTTTCTTGTGAAATAGTTTGCGTGCAAAGATTTATATATGAATAATCTATAAATTTTATATGAGGTATGTCTGGCTTAATCATAGAATGAGTCTCTTTCAACTAAACTTTTTTCTTAAAAAAGATAATAATATGAAAAATGATAGAGACGCAATTATGTAGAGTAATTTTGGGTTACGCAATGACGTATGCTTTTTGTAGCTTAGTTATACGACGAAACCCAACTCCAGCTCCCACTCGATGCCTTTTTGAGAGTTTTTACAACCAAAAGTGGTCAGCCTCTTTTGACTCTAATCACATTTGGAAATTAGTTGACAGCCTTTTGTTTATTTATCGTGTATATCGGTAATATTAAATTTGATACTTTTAAAAAGAAAAAGTACAATTGACGAATGCAAAATTAGATGAAAATCAATTTGCATAATTAGACATTGCAAGCGAAAAAAGAGATCCACCAACAATAACATAAAGCACGTAAAACGGTTTGAAAATAAAGCAAATATCTTAATTCTCACATTACATTCATTTTAGCGTTCTTTAATAAATTTCACAACAAATAATTTAAGGCACAGCTCTAATAAAATATTATAAATACTTAAAAAATGAGAACCATCCGTCCTCTAATCATAAGATACAGACTCCCATGTTAGGTATATCATATATGTGATCGTGTTCAGTTTTCAAAATTTTTAAATTTGAAAATAATATAAACAGAGATCAAGATAATTGAATTATATTTTACATTTTAAGTTATATATACTAATTTTATATTTATAATTTCATAATTTATTTATAAAATTCAATCGTAAGGATTGCAAGAGAATCAAAAAATAGAGTAGTCTAATGAAATTTTAGCTCAATGATTAAGAATGGAGTGTTATAACTGACATCGTTGAAATTTTATCATTTTTATTAGAGTGGGGTTTCTTCTCATTTGTAAGAGCATTTATCTTCATTTAATGTGGAGTTAATTTATCTTATATGATTCATAATGTGTGATTGTAATTCATTTGTAGTGAAATTCAAAAAAAAAAAAAAAACAAGAGTAGTAAGCAAATTTTTAATCATTTTATAGTGTATAGCATGATTTTTATAATTATATAAAATTTATATATTTTCAATGGTTAAGATATATTGATTTTTATATAATTATAAAAACTCTGTAAAATAACTCAAAAAAAATTACATATGGTTTATTTTTGTATGTTCTTTTAATCCGTGATGCTAGATTTTTCTCATATATTTTGAAAACCGAAGCATGACACGAATTTATACGATTATAAAATTGAACCATAACTCAATTCTTTTTTTCCTATATAAATATCCTATATATTTTAAAATAATTGTAATTGTAATATAAAAAGACGTTAATCTAAATTTATACTACATCCGTTTCACAAAAAATAAACATTTATACTTTTGATGATTATTAATTTTGCATCTTTAACTGATAATTAAATGTACAAATAATAAAAAAAATTAATGTAATTTGTTATAAATTTTTAAGTTATGACGAAATATATAAGTTTGTAGTTGAAATTTTTTTAATTTACAGCAAAATTACAAAAAATAAAATTAAAAAATCAAATGTAACTCTTTTTCAAAATAATTTTTTATAAATGTAATTTTTTTTTTTGGAAGAAGGGATAACACGTGGTTTTGGCGTAATCATATCTACATGTGCGAATTCATTTTTAGGTAACACAATTATTTGCAATTTATTTATATACGCATATATCTAAATAATTTGTGTATCCCAATGTAGTATTCCCAGTTGTACTGTTTATAAATTACCGAACTCGCACGAAACAGAAGAGTCAATGATTGAGATGTTCATGGGTCCACTCAAATGTGCATGCGTAAATTTATTATATCCACTAATCATCGACATATAATTAAAGATGGAGGATAATATTGTTTTTAAATATTATGTTCGGTTTGTACTCGATGCAATTGAGTTATGTGGGATTATACTCTAAATTGTATCGTATTACTTGAAAATTGATTTAAATTAGTTTTCACCATGTCCATGAAAATTCATTCAAACCAATGTCAATGGACGACGTGTAAGTCTAATATATCTTAATTTTTCGATTAAAAAACAACATTGATAAAGGAGATGCAGATTGAATCGATAATATAAGATGAAATTTAAAAAATAAAATAAAATCTTATGAGAACGATATTTACGTTATTTTTTCAAAACAACAATTGATATATATATGTGTGTGTGTGTGTGTGTTATCTCTCAATCTATACATGTTATAAGATTTAATCATAATATTTCTTAATTTTAAAACTAATATTCGGTAGTTACAATAGCACATGTATTAATTAAATGATTAATTCGAAATTAATCAAACTCTTGTTGATCATGAAGTGACTTCTTACTTCCTCATTCCTTGGATGAGTGGTCAACGGTTTGGAGTATACAGTACACGATGTATACTTGACTCTTAATGCAACTTGTTTAATTAATTCAAACATAATCTTTTCATTATAGAATTAACAATTAAAATACATCCAAAAGTACAAATGAAAACACCATAAAAAAGGTTCAAGGTTTTATAATTTTATGAAAAGTAAACTGATCTGATAAATGGGGGAGTCAAACTATTGATATTACAAATTATCAAAGTTTATCATATTGAATTTTAGTTAGTGTTGTTATCATAAAATTATTCACATTCCGAAATATCATGACTATTTAAAGAAGTGTTTATTATCGGCATGCGTTTGTTTTGAAAATTAATTACCCTTCAGTTTGGCAAAGTTTTTAATTATCCGTACCGTCAAGTTTAAAAAACTATCTGTAAAATTAAAATTACTAACTATAAAGTTATTACATACAAAAATTAATATTACTATCTACTAAAAAATAGTATCAAATTTTAGTTGATTAATATCAAAATTAATGTTATTGTTCATGATAATAATAGTTGCGTGTTTTTAGATTGTTTTAAATTTGTTATGAATTATTTTTCAAATTTTTTTAGTATATTGTAATTTTAACCATACATTACTAATTTTAATTTTTGTAACTAGTAATTTAGATCGGACAATTCACTTAAAAACTTCAACCAACTCAACTGTAATTATTTTCACCAACATATGCTAGTGTGTAAATGACTCTTTAAAGAACTTTCTGTTTTTTCATGAACTTCTTGACGTGCGCTTGTATATTTATCTTCCATGCAATTTCATAAGTATATGGTATTGTTTATATTATTCAAAAATCCAATGATAAACATAAAGATTAAAATTGTGAGTGTCATGATCTAGTGTATGTTTAAAATAGTGGTATGGTCACCATTTTAAAAAAATAAAGATATTAAAAATCTTATTAACTACAGTTGTTATGAGTGTGTGTGAGTCTATCAATTTTAGATTTTGTTTGATGCAAAAAAAAATATTTTCAGGAAGATGCTTTCTCTAAAATCATTTTATGAGAAAATAATCTATTTTTTGTTGTTTGATTGGTATGTTAAAAATGAATGAAAATGTATAAGTTGTATTTTAAGAGGTAAAAAAATAAGTTTTTGAAAAGCTCAAAAAAACTATAGCAATATGTGTGTCTATTTATAGATTTTGAAAAATTATGAATTATGATAATTTTTAAATATTTTTTGAATATATATTTCTAAAGTTATAAATGTTTAAAACAACATCAGAAAAAACAAAATTCATAAAGTGATGGGCCCACTAAAAATTTATTTCTCAATCACATTCTTCATCTATATTATTTCTCTTTGTTCTTTTTGAAAAATATTTTTTCCATTTTAAAATGAGAAATCATTTTCTCCACTTTTCATATAAGTTTCTCTTTAATTAGAAATTATTTTCCATTGACTCAATTTTTATAAACAATCAAATATCTAAAAATGAAGAAATGATTTCCAAGAAATCGTTTTCTCTCCATCAAAAAGAGTCTTAAGCAATAATCTCTTTTGTAACAAAAAACCAAAAAAAAAAAGATTGCGAGCTAAGTAATTTTATGATAAGAAGAACCTTTAGCTTTAGGCCGAAATCAAACAAATGAAGTAAAAAAATAAAATCGGAATATGTATATACTTCGTCGGTTTTATTTTTTATTTTTCTACTTTTGTGATTAGAGGTGAATGTAATTTCAACTTAAATTTACTGCTTCGTAAACTAAGTTTTAGATAAACAAATATAATTTATAATTTATTAAGGTTCTCGAACCCTAAAAGACTTATAAATTTGTTTATTCACCGCACACTTCACCTTTTTACTTATTTATACATAAATATTTATATATAGAATTTTTTTGGAACAATTCCTGACCGGTACATATTGATAAAAATAATTTCAACGGAATTCATTTATATTTCAACTATTTTCATTAAGTTTATTTTACTATATTTTTTAATGTTATTATCTTAAAAAAAATTACATTGTATATGGTAACATAATGTATCAAATGATAATATTATCTTAAATACTAATATAAATTGCACGGGAAGAGAAAAAATATACATAAATTAAACGGGAATTTTTTTTACTGACAAAGAATTATTTGTTATTTTTTTCCCGTATTATTATTGCCCGGTAAAAGTCGGAGCCGGGCAATTGTATGTCGTAAAGGTGACAAATTCTGAGCTCGGGCTTAATTGCACCACGTGATGTATTGGACCCTTCAATTGCATTTAATTTGGGCTTTATTACTCCATTCTAAAGCTCCGCTTCTCACCATACGGAGACCTAATAATTACACATAATGAATCGAGTAAATAATACTCCAATTTAGACATAACTAAAGATGATTTTAATCAATAAAATTCAAGGAGCGTTCTTATTAGTTTGTGATATGCTCGGTCTCTGAATTGAGAGAGTATTATTGCATTCATATTTATATATATTTTATGTGTTACTTATTCCATTTTAAAAAGTTAACAACATTTGAAAATGAGATTTATTTAAAAAATTAATAATAATTGTATAACTTTCTTTGTTATGATAATATATTTTTGAAATTTTGTTATTACAATATTTTTATCTTATCACTAATTGAATATTTATAATAAATTTCACGATTTTTTTTATTTGAATATGTAATTTTCAATCAATTATATAATATTAATATCCGTCAAAAAATTGAATGTTACTCTTTTTTTTATTGAAACAAATAGAATAATATTTAATGGATATAGAGGTGAAAGACTTTAAATATACAAAATCTTTACATACCATTGAAATACGGAGGGGAAAGATTTGTAATTGATTTTGTTATAGAATAAATAAATATTTTTTGCACAAACAAACTCTAGACACTTCTTTTTCATATAAATATCTTTATTCTCTTCTTGTAGTGTGTTTTTATTCAATTAATCATATCTATTCAAGTTCAATCAGATATAAACACAACCAACGTGAACTTTGTCAAAAGGTAAACGTCCTACTTGGTTTTAGTTATATGTAAACGCACAATAAATAAATTTTTGCACGCAAACACACAGTATCGCTAGGTGTGAAAAGTTATTTTAATTTTATAACTTTTGCAAATGTCCAAATTCAATTATATAGCTTCGTAGAGAAAAACATACTTTATTATTTTAACCTAATGCTTCACATATAAAGCGATAAAATTAATAAGGATGCATTTACTTCTATATATTTATTTATATACGCATGTGTGTGTGTATGACCCGTGAAGATACTAAATTTGATTAAAGTCAAAATTTAATTATATGAGATTTGTATATGCTTTTTTTTTCGGTTACAAGCACTAGTATCTTAATTATATGAGATTTGTATATGCTTTGAACGTTTACTTATAAACAATTATTATAAAAAGATTGTTATTTATCCTCACACTCAAAACTAATATTCTCTTATTATTTTTTTTAAACATTTTTGTAAGATAAGATCTTTCTTTTAAAATAAGACACTAAACCTGGTGGGATATTTTATATTTAAGAAATATAAACTCTAACCAATATTCTTTATTTTATCAAAGTCATCTTTAACTAATTAATTAAATAAACCAGCATTAGGACAAAAAACAAAACTGCAACCAAACGGGCCAAGGCCACCCCACCCCACCCCCACCAAATTTAGCATTTTTCTTTATTTTCGCTCTTCTAACAACTCTCGCCTTCATCCTCTCCCTCTTCAAATGAAGCACTCGCAAGAGGGTTGGCAAAAAGATGTTGAGAAAAGGGAAACACTGATTCTTGAATATTAGTAATTTCCTATGTGATTTTCTTGAGAAAGTTTCAATCTTTTGGGTTTCATAGAGATCTGCTAATGCTTTCTACATTTAGCTACAGCTACAGCAATAGCAACAGAGGTTAGTTTGATTTCAGCTTTTTTAATTTTGGAAATCTGTTTACCAATTTTATATGTTTTTTTAGTGAATTGTGATTATTGAAGTCTGATATGTCGATGGAATAATGGGTAGGAGTCAAAGCAATTTGTTTTGTCTTGAATTTTTCCCTTTTACTTTTCTGAATATTATGTGAATTTAGGATTGTCGTGGAACAATATGTTGTATTGTTGTTTGATTATATCTTGAAAAATACAATAAAGGAGCTAAATTTAAAATAAGTACTTCTCGTTTTGTGGGTTGGGGAGTTGTGGGGAGCTTGTGTTACACAAGGGAGAAAGTCACAATTCTGAGCTAAAATACTTAACAGTAGTTTCCAAGAGTAAATTCAAAATTTAGCTCGCTAACTGAGTGAAATTACACCAAGAATGTGGTCATTCAAAAGTTTCCCATGCTTAATACTGTTGTTGGGGTTTGTATTTCTCAAATTCTTGTTTTTCAGCTCTGGATCAGTTTTCTGGAAAGTATATTTTTATCTGGCTAACCAGTGAGGAACATGGCCAGGCTGTGTTGTTGGACGTGACCGTGTTCAGGCAGACAGCCTTGGGCCTCCTTGTATATGGGCGTGTAGCAGTGTAGGCGAGTTTGTAATTAGGAGTGTGAGAACCCAGTAAAGAACACGTCTGGGCTATGTCCAACTCGTGGCCGTGTTCTTGCAGTTGTTAAGTGGGATTTAATGCCTTTTTGATTTTGGCTAGGTGTGGCTTGTTATAAATAAGACTGAGACTTTCATTTAATATATTTCTTCTAGTACAATTAGAGAGATTGTGAGCAATACACTTTGGAAGAAATTGAGAGCTTCTGTGGGAATCTAGATCTTATAATTCTTCTTCTTCACTAGTGGGTTTCTTCTCCTCTGCCCTGTAGTTTGTTTTTCCCAGTTGGGTTTTCAATGTAAATCTTGTGTGTTCAATTTGTGTGCTTGTTTACTTTGGTTGATTGTGTGCTTTTTTGCTAACACCTTGATTATTTCTTTTAAGGGTAATGATATCAAATGCTGAGACTAGAATGTTTTTCTTCATTTATAGAAGTCCAATTGTCTAGTGTTAGTTGAGATTCTTCTGTATAGCACTGTTCTTCTTAAAGGAGTTTCAGGCGGTGATGCTCTATGGACAACCACAAATTACTTTCTCTGTGAGCCATTACATCAGTATATGCCTCATATTACTGTCCTCGTGCCTTCAATATAGAAAAATACATTTTGGGCTTATTCTCTCTCTGGATAAATGGGGATTGGATAATTTTGTCTGGGTAATGATCTTGTTCTCTTAGGATAAGTGACCACATAATTTGTGTCACCCCTTGAACTTCCATGAATTCCCAAATAAATGGATAGTTGTTTGCCTTGGATAAAAACTGAAGCATTGCGTCTATTCCTTTTATTTGCAAGCATTTATTTATCGTGGATGTGTTTGACATTTAATTGTGATTGATTTTACAATTTTACTTATAAAATCAGAATGTGCTGGCTTAGAAGTGTATATAAAGCTGAATTTTAAGACTATTTGTGTAAAGTATTCCAGAGGTGTTTCAGGTTATTTGTTTCTATATCTTCTAACTAGCATCTAGTGTTTTCAGTTATATAATTGACTTTTTTGAGAACAGGTCACATGGGTGCGGATTCTGTCAGATGTGTTGCTAACAGCACTTCTCGATTTATACATCTACTCTCATGCCTTCCGCTAAAGACTATGCCTACTAAGAAGAATTACAGGAATATAGCCAGTTCGTTGAAGCTTCTGAAATTAATTCTTGATAGTGTTGTTGATTCCACAATCAGTTCAGATGACTATCTGTGTAAAGAGTGCGAAGAATTGGATGTAGCTATTAATGAGGCTAGGGAGTTCATAGAGAACTGGTCTCCTAAAATGAGCAAGATTTGTAGTGTGAGTAGCTCCAATTACTCCCTTTGTTCTAAGATAAAAAAATTAAATCTGAATTGTCAAAGTCAACTTGAGATATTTTCTAACTTGAAATATTGATGTGATTGTATATAGCTCACTCTAATCAAAACGACGTCGTTTTGATTAGACTAGCTCCCAAATAAAAGTGAGCTATAACGCAATTCCCTTATTCCCATACACACACACACACACACAGAGCAGGAATCATCCTCATTTTTAGTACTTTTTATACTGTATAATAATCATTATATTGGAAAGCGTTAAAGAAATTATATTAGTTTTGGTTTGAAATTGTGTTGAACTGACATTGGAAAATCAACCTTGATCTCTTAATTTGAAATGAACATATAAACAAGTAATTGTTCTAATAATTTAATAATATCATACAATGGTTAGCACCTAATGAAGTGAGTGTTTTCTTCAAGCAACAGTTGGCCTTGCTTTATGGGCTCTGCTTGTAATCCCATTATATTTAACTTTTAGATCTCATATTAACTCAAATACTGAGGAAATTTGGAAAAGAACATCAACTTGAATTTTTTAACAGTCAATTGGGACTCCTATCAATGGGCTGTATATGGTTTCATACTGTTCTGTCTATAATGTTTTCTTTCAAACAAAATGATGTATGAAGAAAGGAAGATATGGTAGCAAAACATACACAGCAATTCATTTTATTGCTTAAAAACTTATCATTACCTCCATTTATGTGTCACTCGATCTTTCCAGGTTATGCAGAGTCAGCCGTCGGTGCTTAAAATCCAAAGCTCTGCAATCAGTATATCTAATATTGTATGTAGATTATTAGAGGCTTCAGACTCATCATCTACTTCAAATTTATCAGATGTTCAGGTATGTAGGAAATTTGAATTCCTCCTGTTGTTTCTATCTGTTTTCTCCTAATTTATGCTTCTGGCTGGAAAATAAAAATAGCAGTTGTATTTATGTATGGTTTAAGTTATTTATTACTGCTGTTCTGATTTTGTTTGCCTCATTTTGCTGTTGTAATATAGCAGCCGCTTTCTTACTTGCTTGATCTGACAAGCGGCAAGGTTAGATTCCCAACTAATTTGAGCGTCCATTTCAGCATTGTATTCAGGAAATCCAGTGCCTTAAGCTGGACAAAATATCGGAACCCATTGAAGAGGCTCTCAGAAGTCAATGGGAAGGATTGATTCCTCGATCTGAAGATCTACTGAAGATCATTGAGTCACTTAATTTGGCTACATGCCCGGAGCTCCTAAAAGAAAGTATTGCTTTGGAGAAGGAGAGAATGAAGGTTGAAAGCAATAAAAGTAAAGGTAATCTAGATCAACTTAACCATATGATAGACCTCATTGCCCATATCCGGAATTGTATGATTAAACTTGAGAACTTTAAGGCATCCAGTGGTGTCCCAATTCCCCCATATTTCCGTTGTCCTTTATCATTAGGGCTCATGTTGGATCCAGTGATTGTGGCTACTGGTCAAACCTATGAGAGGACTTCTATTCAAATGTGGGTGGATCATGGGCTAACTATTTGCCCAGTTACCCGTCAAATTCTCTCACATACAAATCTTATTCCCAACTATACAGTCAAAGCTCTGATAGATAATTGGTGTGAAAATAAAAAAATAGATCTCTTGAACAATTCAGAGTATACAAATATTACTTTTACGTCCTATAAAAAAGAAGCTGTCTCTTCCCAAGATCCCATTCATATGATAAATTCTCATCATTCACGGAACAGTAGCAATTCCATGTCAATATCATCTCTTGAGGTTGAACATAGCTTTGGGAAGCCAAAGGTTGATACTTTTCCAGAATTTAGTGAGAAAAAATCCAATGGATATCAAAATAATGAGAGCAACAAATTCACTCACTCGTCCCCTGAACAGTCATATATTCACAGCAGAAGTGAATCTACATCTAGCGATGTTACCAGCATTGACGGTCTGCGTATTGCATCCTCTAATGCGTCAAGGACATCTAGTAAGCACGACAATGTGAGTGAATTGTCTGGAGAAGTGACATCTGAGTTCCCTTCTTCTTCTCCTCCTCGTAAAAACTTGGGTAACTCTTTGTTGTCTGCAAAGAAATATCATAGCTCTAACTTATTGGCAGAAAGGTCTTCCGGTGGAGATCGAAACTACCCAAGAACACTTTCTCTTCCTTGTGATTCTGGATCTAATGAATTAACCTCGACTTCCCATGTTGAGAAACTGGTTGAAGACCTGAAGAGTTCATCAAATGAAGTGCAGACTACAGCTGCAGCAGAACTGCGGTATCTTGCAAAGCATAACTTGGAGAATCGCAATATTATAGGCACGTGTGGGGCTATTGAACCATTAATTTCACTCCTGCACTCAGATGTGAAGCAAACACAAGAGCATGCTGTCACTGCCCTGCTGAACCTATCGATAAATGGAAATATTAAGGCGATAATCGCTGAAGCAGGAGCGGTAGAACCACTTATCCATGTCCTGAGAACTGGAAATGCAGGAGCCAAAGAGAATGCTGCGGCAGCTCTGTTTAGCCTTTCGGTACTGGAGGAGTACAGGGTAAAGATTGGTCTCTCTGGTGCAGTTAAAGCGTTGGTTGATCTTCTCAGTTCTGGTACTCTCAGAGGGAAAAAGGATGCTGCCACAGCCTTGTTTAATTTGTCTATCTTTCATGAAAACAAGGCTCGTATTGTTCAAGCAGGGGCCGTGAAATATCTTGTCGCATTGATGGACCCTGCAACGGAGATGCTTGATAAGGCTGTTGCATTACTTGCAAATCTGTCTACAATTACAGAGGGAGGCTCGGCGATAGCACGAGAGGGAGGCATACCGTTGTTAGTTGAAGTTATTGAGACAGGATCTCAGCGAGGAAAAGAAAATGCTGCCTCTATATTGTTGCAACTGTGCATTAGTAGTCCCAAATATTGTCGCTTGGTTCTGCAAGAAGGAGTTGTCCCACCTCTGGTTCTATTATCCCAATCGGGCACACCAAGAGCCAAGGAGAAGGTATGCAGCTCTTTTGTCCATTTAGGGAGATGCACTTGTGTATTTGCATGCCTACATAACCTTCAACAGCCAGAGTGTATTTGATATCTTTCCCAAGTAAAACTGGCAATTCTGGTGGCGGTTTCTGCATTTAATCAGTATAAAATATGCTTGTTCTGTTAATATATTATGATCATATATCTGTTAAAAGAGCCCTCCCATAGAAAGACCATGCTTAAATGAATTTCTTTTGTTTTAATGTTATGTAATGGCTTGAAATAGAATTTAACGATACTTTTCTCCAGTGACCATGATTTTGTGGTCTGGGAGATTATCCAAGAAGATAATAGAGTCTCTAATTTTTGATGCAGGCGCAACAGCTTCTCAGTCACTTCAGAAACCAACGTGAAGGTAACATGGGAAGGGGAGTGTCATGACAGTTGAAATTGATGATACACGTGCATGCTACATTCACGATATCCTCCTGTAAGCAGCAATCTAGTGTATTTTTCCCCATTAGTTTTGTTTTTCCTATTTATTTTTTCCAAAATATTTGTTTCTTCTCTGGTTGTCCATTGCAACGCAGCTTGAAATTTATGAGCCTGATTCTCTAGTTTGGATTTTGTCATGTCAGTGGTAATAGCTCTCATGATTGCCAGAGGCTCTGGGCTAGTAATTGTGGTTGAAATGGTTGTACATATTACATATTTGCTTGAGAACTTCTGTAATTCATTTTGTTAATAATCGAGTTTTAAGTGCAATTATGATCTGAGTTTGAAAAGGTTGGCAATAAAAAATTTCTCATGAGCCAACTTGCATTTTAGCTACAACTTGTGCTAATACACCAATTTGAAGTGTAATAGTACTCATGTTTATGATTGAAATGTGCCATCTCCAGGTTTGATCCTAATTTCCTCTGTATTATCTCCTCTGTGGCTAGATATTTGATTTGCCTTTTCACTTTCGATTTGAGTTTCTGGAAAATCTGTTACAAATCATCTTTCTGATCAGATTTTGTGGCGTCGGATCTCTTTTGCATTTCGAAGAAATTTAACTTCCAATCAAGTTTTCGGTCTGATGTTAAATTATTCTGTGTTCTGTATTACCTTTCTGCTATATTCTAAATACATTATATGATTACGATACTTTAGTTTAAGTAACATTGGCCTGTTTAGTTATTCTGAGAATGTATCCTTGTCGGGATCTTTTGATTCTGATGCTGTTACAAAGGAGAATCAAATCCTTAGCTTGATATTTCTATTTGGGAATCATGTCCAAGAGTTTCTCCAACTATCGGGGTCTTACCAATGAGGGAAAATAAATGGAGTTGAGTTCAACCGAATAACATTTACTTAACAAATATGTTGTATTTGGATTTGTTCGTTTCAATAATTGAGTCGAACCAAGAAAATTATAGTCGAATTGTAATCTAGTTATGAGTTTAAACTTTTTAACATAATTCCTTAATAGTTGCAAAATTAGTAGAATAAATTTTAAACAAGTTGAACAATTAAATAATTTTTACCCGGTCATATATGAGTAAATATTAATGTCGTAAAAAATGTTAGGTGGACTTAGACGACAAGAGACTGTTTAAAATTTAATCGAGAATTTAATTAGAATTAATCAGTATTAATAGGAGAGAGACGAATTTAATCAGGAGTTTAATTAAAATTACTCGGTATTAATAGGAGATAGACGAATTTAAGTGGGGGTTTAATTAGAGTTAGTCAGTATTATTAACAGCAGAGAGACAAATGAGCGTTAGCCCCTAACGTCTAAACTACACAGGGAGAAGGACTAGCATTGAGACATTTTGTAATTATAAATAGTACACATTTTTCATATTGGGAGTATTTTCAATATATTAATGTACTTTATACTTCTTTTGAGAGCTTGAATGCCCATCGGAACTTGCAATTTGTTACTAAGCAAAAAGATTAGAAGTAGATTAAACAAATTGCATACTGTAGTTACTGGAATAGAGATTCCATTATGTGGGGTTAGTAACAAGTAATAAAAAAGTAATTAAGCTTACAACTTGTTAAAGTAACTTTAATAACTATCCCCACTAACCCTTTTATGGATACAACTTACAAAGTGTGTTTTTCACTTTTTTCCAAATCAGGTGAACTTTACTAGCTCGGGACATGAAATAACTTATTTCCATGTTTTCCCTTTGACTTCTTTACGAGCATATGTGCCCAATTTAGGATAATTCTGTTTATTTGTCGGTTTAATAATGGTATGTAATATGTACTTGTTGCGGATAATTGCAATATTGGATTAACACCTTATTTTTGAGTTTTATTTTCGAGAGGAGAGAACAGAAGTTAAATTAAATAAAATATATCCTCAGAATGTATTTATTTAACAAGGAAAATAGGGAGAGAAATATAAGATACATGCAGTAGGTCTTATATTTCACCTTTCTTCTGACAATTTTCTTCATTTTAGAAAAAAGAAAAACACACATAATTCCAAAATATACTTTATCCTTCTGGATTTATTTATCACAACTGATTTTTTGAGGTTATATTGAACAATTTTAAAAATCATAATTTATCAAATATCACGTGTTTTGAAAAAACAAAAGTTGACTTTTAAAATATATTCAATATACTTTTTTTATGACAATAGTTATGTACCTATGTTAAATATATATAAAAGGATAATTTTATTTTAAAATGGTCAATTTGACCATGAAAATTAAATGAGGATAAGTAAAAACTGACAGAAGAAATATATGTATGTGTATGCCCTCGTGCGTTTCTGTGTGTTAGTGTGTATACTTTTATCAGATATTTTGAAAACTAAGCAATAAGTATCTATAGCTTATTTCCCTAATTTTCAATCACATGTACATTCTTTCACACGAGTCGGGCCTAGGGCAAAAATACATTATTATCAAGTAACCTAAAGTGATAAACATACAAACTTTAATTTATCTAATTTGTGTCAAAATTAATTTGGACACAAAAAAAGTTGTTACAAAAACTCATTTCTCTTCAATTTTTTAAAAAACTCCAAGAGGGAGTCCAATTGGCATATATTTCCTAATTTCTTGTCATTATTATGGTAATATGAAATTAAAGTGTGTCCGTAAGTATCACCATATATTAATTATATATTGCGTTCACTGTATGTATGTATGTGTGTATGTATGTGAGTGTGTGTATGTATGTATGTATGTATAATTAGGTCCAATTAACACCTACCTGAGTTCGTACCAAGTTGAGATAAAAATGCTTCAAGCTAGCTTAGCTACTTTGTCTACGTTTTACGAACTTTTAGTGGAAATACACTAATAATTAGGTCCAATTAACACCTACCAAAACAAAATTTAAATATTTTATCATATTTTTGGACTATATATATGTATGTGTGTGTGTGTATGTACGTACGTACATGTGTAAATTATATGAATAGTACTACATTGAATCAAAATCCGACATGTATACAGTACTACAATAGCAGTATGCATGCAGGAGAAAATAAAGAAATTATTATTTCACATTTTTAAATATGTTCTGATATTTTGAGTGTAAAAGATGTGCAAAAGTATTGTCTAATAAACTAATATGTTCTGATAGCATATATATACATGGTGTTCTACAATTTACATGTATTTAAGATACAACGACACTTCTTTCGGTCTCATCGAATAAATTATTTCAGGAAGAATTATTAATTATTATGCAAATTTAGATAAAAATACCAAACTTAGACTTACATGTTGGCAACACATTATTTCTTCTCTCTCCATTAGATGTCCAACTTTCATTAAAAATCATCGAAGCCTACTTTTTCTTAAAAAAATATAAGTAACTTATTTGATGGTATAAAAAAAAATATAATATAACTTATTATTTAATAGGACAGAGAAAATAATACTCCCCTCCTTTCAAATTTATATGTCACTTTTGAAATTTACACACTTATTAAGTAATGATATTAATACTATTATCTTGCAATAATGTAGATGTAAAATTACTTATTTATCTCTTTTCTATAAAAAAAATGCTATAAAAATTCAAAACTAAATTGATGCATGAAATATGAGTCATTGTTGATACTAAAAAAATCTAGTTATAAGGTTTTCATGATTTCAGAAAAATTTGCAAAGACAAATAACACCAGTTAACCAAACGATGGTGTGCCATTGGGAGAAAGCTCCAACGTGAGAGTGAGTATATTTAAGAATCAGTAAGGGCTCAGGGTTTTGTTTGTGAGAGTGCTAGAGTAGGGTCAATTTTTACGTACTTTTATTCTTAAGGGTTGATATCTATTTATATTTACTTAATGACCAAATATTATGAGAGATCTAAGTTGACATGAATTAGGTTTTCTTGTCTCCGTAATTATAGAAAATTTCATACACATCTTAATCATTTATGAAATCATACATCAATTAAACCAACTTGTAATTTTCACATTAAACCTCTAAAACGAATAAGACACCCATTTATAATTAAATAGGTCAAATAACTTATGTACTATTTGTGGGGCTCAATAATGATATATAAATTTATCATTTTAGATTCTCTTTAAATATTCATACAACAATTATATTTGAATAAATAAATAAAAAAGTTGGCAGAGGTTGGATATGTCTTGAACATAACTACTCCATTGCTATATACGAAGTATATAGATCGAACTAGGATATTGATAATGTGAAACAAGAGTGCTTTGGTACATAACATCATTAATAATGCTTTTACTTTTGTAACCAATAATGTTGTAACACCAATAATGATAGTAATGACAATTATTAATAGGAATAATAATAGAATTGAATGCTCTGGCTTCATCAATAGTCTTATTCCCTATTATCAGCACCCCATTTCGATCAATATTTTTTAATTATGGTTAAGTTTGTTCAGAAATATGTACACGCAGCATTTACAATTTTCAGAATCTAGCTAGGTGAATAATTTTTATTTACCAACCTAGGTGTACAATTTAATTTTTCTATATAAAAATATTTTATATAGTTGGTACTTAAAAAGTAAATATATTGTACGGAGAAATACTATAGCATCTGACAATGGCTTTGAATCTTATTCAGTGCTCTGAGTACTTTTCTTAATTTTCTTCTGAGGCAGTGCTTCATCGTCTATAGCCTTTTAATCAGTCTTCGTTCTCAGAACTTCTAAAGCTGTTGCAGTCCACAATTTTTATCATTATTAGTACTTTATTCATTTTACAGAAAGAATTTCAATTCTATTCACAATAATCAATGAGTACATATTTAATTTTAAATAATATATAGTACTATTATCTTTTATTCCATTTGAAATTCTAGATTTATTTTGTCTTTTGAATTAAACTCAATTCAATTCTTAACATATCTTTTGTTATATATGGGAAAACATTGTGAGTGTGTGGACACACTTCCTCCGATCCGAACCTCCATATATCCTAGGAGAATTTTATCTCCTATTTTTTAAAGAGAGACTTTCTCGAAAGCAATTATTATTTTATTATTATTATTATTATGCCCTACACACTTGGATGTAACTCTATTGATCCACAAACAATGGTCTCAAAGTTCAACACTGATTGAATCAAAGATTCTCTTGTTTGCCCGAATTGGGAGAGAAACGAATTGTTACCGTCTTCAAGTGCCTGACGTGGTCAGTCATTTTTATACATAATGTTAGGTATATTTTTGTATGTTAAATATATTATTATTTAACTATAAAGCATCATAACTAAACTTCATAACTTTTTCCCTCTTCTTTCTTTTGGAAATTGTATTAATGAGACATCAAGTTCAATGAGTCTGGTTTCAAAGGGTATAATTTTTTAGATCGTAAAAGTCTTTGAATTAAAATTAAAAGTCTAACGTGAGAGAAGTGACAGTTCTAAGAGAATCAGGAGATTAATGACATATTAGATCCAGCTAATTAACTCGTGTTCAATATTATATATTAAGGGAGAAAGACATTAACATTTATTTGACATTAATTTTTTTTGTGGTTATGGGAGATTACAAGAGAGAAATATTTGGGATTTTTCCACAAGAATTGTTAAAAACAGATATTAATAGTATCCAATACTAGTTAATTACTTCTCAAAATTTGTTAAATAATTAATAAAACAATAAGCCTAACACATATTATTATTTTGTTGATGTCAGATGAGAATTGAGCGAGAAAAATGAGTGAAAATTGAGCGAGAAAAATGAGTGAAAATTGAGTAATTGAGTTATTGTAGGAGTGATTTTGAAGATAAAAAAAAAATACTATTTAATTTCTAATCAACAAAGAATTGAAGCTAGGTAGAAATGGAGATAACCATTTGAGACCATATATTTTGGATAATACTTAAGTCGCTTAACATCTTCACATCCTCTTCTTTTAAATCTGGTTTTCACAGTACATTACATGAACAGTGTACATCGTACCAAAGGGAAAAAAATAAAGGAAATTAAAAAGAAAATAGAGACAAGCTGAGTGTTATGTCCAATACCGAACCATTGAACTGTCATTCAACTTAGTAATAGTAGGTCAAGAAACAAAGCCATGTTATTCACTTTATTACTACTACCATATATCTTCAATTCATGATTTTCACTTGTACCAGCTAGCAGCTTATCACTGTCTTCTACACTATTGGCTTTGCTCTTTCCCATTTCCTAGCATCCAAAACAGATCTAGCTTGCTAGTTATACATTTCCAATCCAAAATATATCTAAAACACATAAAAAAAACTATTAAGAATTCATTTAAACAGAAGATCAGGTCAGCTGTTGCCCCTATTTTAGGAAAACCATCACCTTTTTCGGACATTTTTAGAAACTAAGCTTTCCAAATCCATCAAGCCATTAGTCTTCCAAGATTTTCTAGTATTTGCTCTAACAAACCAAGAAACTAACTTTTAAAGCTATATAGCTACCCCTTACACTACCCTCCCATCAATCTCTTATATCTCACAAACCATATATATCTCTCTTGGTTCTCTTTCATCACATCACTGCAAAATCTTGTCCTAATATACATCAATCAACGTCTCTCACTTCAAATTTCTTTTTCCTATATTATTATTTTCTCTAAATAATTTTCTGTCCTTCACTTGGCAATAGCTATATATATGTGTGTGTGTATATATATATATATATATATATATATATAACCCTAAGATCCACAATCATTTCAACTTATAGTCTTGTACCCTCTCTTATCTTATTTACCTCTTCAATTCCTCTACTCTTTATGGTATTTCTCTCCTATTCTTGTTAGAGAAATAAACAAATCAAAAACCCTAGAATGAAAGCAAGACAACTAATTAAGTTGAAAAAAACCCCGTAAGTATTTTTTTTCCCATGGATTCCATAAATATTATCCAAGAAGAAGATAGCTTCAACTCTGATGATCAACAAACAATCAATCCAACCACAAACATCTCCTCATCATCTTCAACATCTTCTTCTTCATCAAATCCAAGCCGATACGAAAACCAAAAGCGCAGAGATTGGACTACTTTTGGCCAATACCTAAAGAACCACAGGCCACCACTTACACTCTCAAGGTGTAGTGGAGCACATGTTCTTGAATTTCTCAGATACCTAGATCAATTTGGAAAGACTAAGGTTCACACTCCTATGTGCCCCTTTTACGGGCACCCGAACCCGCCCGCCCCGTGCCCCTGCCCGCTCAGACAAGCCTGGGGCAGCCTCGATGCGCTCATCGGGCGGCTCCGAGCCGCCTTCGAGGAGAATGGAGGTAAGCCTGAGGCTAACCCCTTTGGGGCTCGAGCCGTTAGGCTTTACCTTCGTGAGGTTAGGGATTTGCAATCAAAAGCTAGAGGAATTAGCTACGAAAAAAAGAAGCGAAAGCGTCCGTCGCAACAGGTGGCTACAGTTCAATCACCACCAGCTCCAGCTCAAAGCTAAAAAGTTCAGATCTTTTAAACCCTCAACTTGCGATGATCTTATTATCATATCATATATAAATATATTTATGTTGATGAGGTGAGTTTTTTCTTTTAATTATGTCATTAGGGTTACAATAACTAGTCTTCTGACATTATATAAGTGTAGAATTAATTCTACCTACAACATGTTTATTTTCTTCCCATTTATTTCTTTCTTTTATTTTATTTTGTATTTTTTTTCTTTCTTGTGCTTCTGGCCAGTTTTGGACCAGGAAATTTTAACTAGTGGTTAGATCTGGGATGACTGTTATGTCACTTTTGATGCAAACAGTAGCAGCAGTAGAAGCAGCATGGGTAGCTAGTTAAATTTGTTAATTAGTACTAAAACTTGTTTGAAGGAGATCAGTAATGCATGTGCTTGTGGTTTGTTGATGTTATGTGGAATTTATCTGTATATTGTAGTACTTGAAAACAGAAGTATATATCTCAATATTGTGTGTACGTTTATATATAATCTCTGTTGCTCATATAATAATAACCAATATATCTTTTTTTTTTGTGTGTGCGTGTGGGGATACCATTATACCCAATTATTGAAGAAGAGCTAGATGCTATAATAATTAAGAGTATCATGCACACACCTGTGACACAATCATACAACTAGTTAAGACTTCTCAATATATTCTCATTTTCTCTCTACATATCAGGAAATTAAGCAAATTTTGTATCTATATGTATACTATGCGTGGTAGAATAATTGAATTTCCTTTTTCATATTTTTGCTGTGTTTATCTTTTCCCAACTTTTTAAGAAATTATATCACTAGAGTAAAAATTATATAGTCAGAGCAATATGATATTTAATGTTGATAAAATCATTTTTAGCAAGATTTGTTGCTCTGACAATATAAATTATATAAATTAGGCGACTTCTTGTAGGTACTTAATATTGTGATTAATGGATAGAGAAGTTTGATTTGGTGCCGTCATTTCAGTTTGAAGGAGGCTTAACGTTACTTCGTATGCTAAAGAGGCAAACCACGTATATGGAGGGAATTACACGCGCATAAAAATAGCTTGAAAATTATGAAAATAGTTCTTTGTACATATCCTAATATAAATTTAGAAGTCTAGAAAGATGCAGAAATATATGATGTGCATGTATAGATAAAATGTATGTTGTGATGATAATTTTTTTTAGAATATATAGTGATATATATCATCTCGATTTCCTGATTATATTTATTGTATTGTATATATATCATTTGAATTACAGGTTTAATTGAGTAATTAATTTCGTATGTAATTCAATTTTCTATACTCCTATGAGAATAAGTTAGTGGTGCATTGAGATCCATAATAATATGGGTCCCATATATTTTGTATACTCAAGACGAAAATCAGTTAGCGGTGCATTGACATTCATAATAATATGAGTCTCATATATTTTCTATGCTCAAGATGAGATTCAGTTAGCATTGCATTAAGACCCATCTAAAAAGAATATATTTAAAGTATATTAAAAAGACACGATTATATCATTACCTAAAAACAAAACTCCAGAGCTAGACTCCCAAAATTGAATTCTTCCGATTAAGAGAGATCTTCTCAACAACTATACATGTAAAAAAGAAAAACACCATGTACATGGACTCCAAAAATTAAAGAGAGACTCTCCTGTTCACACACACACACACAATATATATATATATATATATAAACAGAGAGAAGACCCTCCTCAGATGTGGAAATGAAGGCTTAATCTCTTCTAAACCTACATCCTTTTATTTCTAATCTCTTATAAGCGATATACGTCTTTTCTTGTACCCTAACATCTAGCTCGTCTAGCCAATCGTATGATCAAACCTGCTCTAATTTTTGCGAATAGTGTTAAATTAACGCTACAAATGAATAGTTAAATGAATTGATTATTAAAAGGTAACAGTCAAAGAACATTTAATAGGAATTTTTTTTGTATATATTTTCTCTTATCAAATAAAAAATTGTTAGATGTTGAGCCTATACGTAGTATATGTGAATGTAGGTGCATGTTTATATATAGTTAAGCAATCCCCTGAAAAGTTAATTGATCGGAGCATTGTCTAATGGTTAGGTAAAGTGATTAGAAAATTCTCTTAGTCAGAAGATCAAACTTCATCCGAATAAAAATTGAGTAAAAAATTTGGTGAGAATTTGATTAGTTTAAGGAAGAATTAATTTTGCGGATAAAAATGAAAAAAAAACCCTTCAAGGCTTCAGTTTGGTAGCCCTTTTGTTGTGTGACTGTGTGTGTATATATATATTTCCCTGTTCTAAAAAATTTTGCCCAGTTACATTTCAAATTTTTTTTTATTCAAACAAAAGTTATATTTGAATTTTTTTTTGTTATTTTATTATAAATTAAAAAAATTTCAATTACAAACTTATAACATTTGAAATTTTTCTTTGTTTTTTTGTTATAAATTACAAAAAATTTCAATAACCTACCTTTCTATGAATTACACGTTTGCGTAGCTCTAATATGGTCAAATAGGAATCTGGTTAAAATACATCAAACGGCACAGCATGAGATAATCACTCTTTGACTCTTCTCTAGACTCTTATCTACTATGTATTTAAGTTTCGAGAATACTATAATATATATTAATATATTGTTATACAAAATCAATGTCTAATCTATATTGGATAGGAGATAAAAGTAGGATACATAAAAATACGGATAACTAGGAGATCGATAAATCACCAGGTTTTTGCAGACAATTAAGTTTAAGAGCATTTTGATGGATCTAAAGCCCTGACACGGGAAATTAATATGTATTAGGTTAAATCAAATATATTAAGGTTCAATCTCGTGTTGACACCCGGCAATTTCAAAACTCTAGAGTGGAAAATCAATTTCTATACCTAGGGTTTCTCATTTATTATTGTCATTTAATATTTTAAATAAAAGTAGGGTAAGTCAAGGTAGAGCATCTAAATTAGAGTTTTACAATAAACTTGGTCAAAATTAGGTCAAAAAAGCATTTTAGTAAATTTGTCATGCATCCGAAACCGTCTTCTATTTTAATTTTCTAGGTCATCCCGCATTTAATATATGCAATTTTGTCATTTTAGGCATCTATTAAATTTAATTTTAATTTTATTTGCATTAATAAACATTTTTTTTTGTAGATATAGGAAAATATAAAAATACAAAAACATTACATCCTGTATGCATTCATAGCAGTTCTAGTATTTTATGTAATCTATTATTTGATTTCTCTGGCATTTAATAAATTCAAACGCAAATTCAATGAGCCCTTAAATGATAAAGGTTCAATGAGCCATCAAATAAAACTGTGTGCAGTGATTCAACAATTGATAATCCTTTGAAAACTATGCATCAGTCAAGAAACTACCTGCAATCACTCATAATATAATACATCTCCCTAAACAGATAGCTCTTCATGAAAGAACAATCATGAATTCTGCAGAAATTACCCAGCAGTAGATAAAGGATTCAATTCCGTATCATAAGAGGATAATTTGCAGAATTAATTCATCAGCAGATAAGCCTAGGCCACCAACAGATAAAATGGGAAGGAATGCCAATGCCAACAATAGGTAACAACAAATAACCCATTAGTGGTTAAATTCAATTAACTGTCAGAGGATAATCTTAAAAGGCCATCAATGGTTAATTTAGAAAGGCCATCAGTAGATAATCCAAATGGCTCATCGAATGATATTTCAAATAACCCATCAGTGGATAAATTCAATTAACCGTAAGAGGATAATCTCAAAAGGCCATCGACGGATAATTCAGAAAAGCTGTCGGCAGATGATCCAAATGGCTCATCGGAGGATATTTCAAATATCCCATCGGTGGATAAATTCAATAGACTGTCGGAAGATAAATCGAAAGTCATTAGGGGATATTCCAACCAGCCCATTAGCAAATAATCAAAATTACTCATTGGTGGATATTCAGAATAATCCATTAGGGGATAATTTCAAATCTTTCATCAGTAGATGCTTGTCAGTGAATATTCAGAATAACCCATCAGGGGATAATTTCAAATAATCTATCAGGGGATAATTTCAAGTCCTTCATCAGTAGATGCTTGTTTCTTCATCAGTGAATACACTGCCCTTCAGAGAATACACTGCATTAGTGGTTATTTCAGCATCATACATTCCATCACTAGATCAGTGGATATCTTGTCACTACTAATTACTTACCTCTATTCCAGTTGACCAACCCGACAAATCCAAAACTCGATTGCAAAGACCCTAAGTACAACTAAGTGTTGGAGATTCCATCCATGCAAAATCAAGACAATCAAATCTGAAATCTGCAGAATTCAAGGCTTCAAATTTACAATTATAAATTCTGCAGAGGAAGGAAATGACACAATTAAATCTGAAATTAGAAATTTGCAGTTGTCTAGTTTGAATTTGAAAGTGAAGGTTACAAACCTAGCCTATAAAAACACAATCAAGGAAATCTAAAATTGGAATGATTTGCATAGTCAGCTCCACATAATCAAGTAAGCTCCAAATTTGGAAAGATTTGCTTCCAAATTGCAGACTGCAAATTCCATGCAACCACCAGAATACAAATGGAAATGTTCTAGAATGCTACAACTATCAACAAAATGATAAGTTACCAAATCTGCACAGTTATCAACAATCCCTAAATTCAGGGCAACTGATCTAGGCTACCATCAAGTGCTAAAGTTAATTTTATAATATTTTATTAGTTAATTCTTAGTTTGACTCAATTTTGTAACAACCCTAAGAGTTATCCTATAAATACCAAAGCATTCTTGCCGCCAAGGGAGAGAAGAAGAGAGACACAAATTCATATAATCACCACCACTTGCAAAACACACACGAATTCACACACTAGGAATAAATTGAGCAGTCTGTTTCTTTTCTTTTCCATTGAAAAAGTAACTTTTAATTCATATCAAACCCCAGTAGATTGTAAATGAGAGCTCCTCAATTGATGTAATTCTATTTTGCAATCAAGTTACATTTTTAATTCAAATTAAGTATTCTTATTGCAGTCGAGTATATGAGTTTATTTGCTATTTAAATTCTCATATAAACATTGTTGAACCTTCAAAGGTTTTAAACTTATTTTCTTTTATCAATTTTCTGTTATAATGTAGACATTCAAATCAAAATCGTTTTTTAGTTTTATCCTTTATTTTCTTTAAATATAAAATTATCTGCTTTCAACTTGCAAATAATTATTTTCAATATCAACTAAGAAAGAGAGAATAGGCAATCATGGATCCCATGAATATGAGGGGTGCCTAACTCTTTCCCCTCACATAATCAAGTCACCGAACTTATTTTTCTGGTTTCTCAGATGATTGAATCATCAAAAAATCAATAGAGTTCATTAAGTTTTCAAAATTAAAATTGGATGAGTTGATACATCATTTTTTTTAAATTAATACCAACTGATTGAATTCTGTTAATTCGTCGCATAAATCCGACAAAACCTTATTTCAAATAAATCTATTTATCCCTTTTTTTCCCGGAGCGCCACACCTCACACAAATTAACCCATGTAAACTCCATGAGTGAATAACAACAATACTCTCTCTCTCTCTCTAGCCCTAACATGGGAAATTAAGGATAATCCTAGCTAGGAAGCTCGATGAACCTGAAAATCATACGCTTTGATCGCCCCACACAAATTTCCAAAGGAGATAATTATATAATTTTATATAACAAATTGTTGCTGTAGATCATTATATAGTTTTTTTTTGGAGAAGATACATCAACCAAAGATGTTAATGATCGACTAGTCATATCATGTGGTGGGGGATGTTGTGATCTGTCTAATTAATTAGGAATCTTTCTTTGTGAATGGAAGGAAGGAGTCTAATCTGGGGGTCAATGAGCACAGTGTTTTACATGTTTCTTCTATGTATGATTAATTTGTATAATGTTGCTCCCATTAGTGAAAGCTGAGTCCACTTCAAGTACTCTTGAATTCAACCAACTACTCCCTCCATTATATATAGTATGTATATATATATATAGTTCATTTTTAATTTTTTGTTCATAATATTTATTTATTAGTTTTTAAATTAGATAAGGTATTTAGTATAGAAATATTTTTACTTAAAACTGTGCAAAAAAGTCTAAAGACATATATATTAATTTGATCAGATAGAGTATATAATACAATTTGTGTGGTGGATGCAAGCTTTCACTTGCTAACTAGGGTACGCATATATCTAACCCTACTTAGGTAGCCCTAGCATGAGAACCTACAGAAACGTTCTCGCCGGAGAAAACTTGGCTGGAGCCGATCGGTGAGTTGCCTGCGGTTGGGAATAAGTGAAAGCTATTCTCTCCGTTCTAAAATTAAAAATACGTTTCTAAAACAACGATTTTTAAAAACAATATTTGTATTTCAAATATGTCCCTATTATCATATTATATAAAGTAATAGTAGTGGTAGTTATCATAAGAATCACAAAGTAGTTGAACTAATTAGATGCCATGCAAATTAAACATGTGTTTTTATAGACTTAAATGGCCTTCTCAGAATGGTTAAATTTTAAACTGGCAAACAATTGAAAAAAGAAAGAAAGAAAGAAATGTCGTGAAGGAAGAAATTACTCCCTAGATTCGATTTTATATAATAATATGTCTTTGGTGAAATTTATTGAATAATATTCCTTCCGTGAAATGTTCCTCGCAAGGTGACAAAGTTATTATTGTAACATTCTTCAAGATTAAAATAAAATGTTCACTAAAAGTTTTATATTTAGTTCATAAATTTAATAAAAAGAAATGTAAAGTTTATTTGCATGCTAAGAGAAGGGGAAAATGAAGAAGAAGAATCAAAATCATTCCACTAATGTAATGGAAAAATTTAAATTAAAAATAAACATTGCATTTACAAAGTAATTATTGATCGATTTCGTTTACACGGAGCTGAGTAAATCACCATAACCGATGGCTCTATGTTTTGTGCGTAGTATTTGCTTTAGGGTTGATTTTAGTTTTAATATTTATCACAATTAACTGAATTTTATAGAATTATTTAGTGATATATAAAAGTTTTCTTTGGGGGATTTAAAGGCCGGTTTAGTTAGGCCTAACGTTTCTGTTTGGTTATAAATTTTATGATCTTAATTAGTTTTTGTGGTTTGTTATTGTCCAATTCTTTTGGACATCTTTATGTTATTTTTGGTGAGTTTCTTAATAATTTTTTTTTGCCAATCAAAACAAATACAGGTTTCCTAATTTATGTAGGCTACTTTAAAGTTTACCGGTTTCTATTGCTATCACGTGGGTGTTAATTCCACCTTTTTGGTTTATTTAGATCAAGAATAAGGCGAAACAAAAACTTTCCCAATATTTTATTAATAGCTGGGAAGGTGTAGGAAACAAAAGGGTAATATATATATATAGGGAGCCAATTCATAACTAACGTTAGTTGTGGAGTTTTTCGTAGCTAATACATCTATAACTGTCGATCGGATGATTCAACGCTGAAGATCAAACTTAAAAAAAAAAAATCCCTTCCGCCAGTAAGACTAGCTGAAGACAAAATAAAAAAAAAAAAAATTTGGCCCCTTCCGCCAGTCTCACTAGCGGAAGGGGAATTTTTTTTTTCTCTTTCCGCCAGTTTGCTAGTGAGACTGGCGGAAGGAGAAAATTTTTTTTTTTGCCTCCTTCCGCCAGTCTCACTAACAGAAAGGGTCAATTTTTTTTTCAGTCTTATGTTTAAAAGTAACAAGTGTAATATATTATAATCATAGTATTTTATTATAACTCAAAGTATTATAGTATTTGATTATAATCATAATATTGTATTTAATTAATTAAAATAATAACTAATAATCATAATAATTATAGTAAAATCATAATATTATTTAACTCATACTAGATTACTAATTATCATTATGATTATATTATAATCATAATATTATAATATTAACGTATTAACGAGACGAATGGACAAGGATAAGGAGTCGGATTGAAATCAACGAGGGTTCGGCTTAATATTAACCTAGTGTGTATTTTCTTTTCTTTTTATTTCAAATACAATATTCAGTTCTCATATGAATATAGCATATGAGTTGCTGTATATAAAGTTTATATATGTAAGTATATTTGTCGATATATAAGCGTACAATGTGAAAGTAAAGGACAGGGCAGAGAAAAAGCAAGGAGAGCATAAGTAAACATCATATATAATGTATTAACTTGTACAAATAAAAACAACAGTAGTGCAAAAATTTGATGGATGAGGCAAAAAGAAGCAAATATATCACTGATAAGTCTAGTCTATACGTCGCAAGTGTCCATTTCCATAAAAGATAAATGCCCTTTGTTTTACCTTTTTATTTTTTTTCCTTTTAAATAACAAAGAACAGGAGTATGTAAAATTTAAGTGATTTAGTAACTTTACTACGGTATTCCCTAATCAAATAAGAGAAATACTTTATCGTTTGCATTAATTAGAAAAATTATACTCCGTACTTGTTTTGTTAGTAACATTTTTATCCCAATAATATTAGCAACTTGAGTCATAATTTGGTTAGCTATATATTAAAATTAAGCCTATTAATTTTATGAGTTCATTATATTTTTGTTTTTTTGCCGATAAAAAAAATAAAAATAAATTAAGCCTATCAATTATTTATGCGATAGGACATTCTTTGTAGAACAATATAACATAATTTTGTTAAAATTTTATTTTTTTGTAAGAATGTTGGTATAATTTGCAAATATTACAATGGTGAATCTGAAGATGGTTTTTATTAAGTAATAAAAATTAAGGGTGTTGATTTTTCTCATATCAATATATCGACCAAATGTCACAACATGCTTGATCCACTTGCACGTAAAGATGTCAATAATAAAGGAAGGAGCCGTACGAGAATCCCGTCAATATAAGGGGTGGGGTGGGGTGGGGGTGGGAGATGTTTGGGTTATGACAGAATGTGGGATTGGACCGGTGGTGTTTTAAATTAGAGGTCCCTGGCAAAAACTCTCGAACCCCCTCGTGGACTCCTGCAGATCCTGTCGGTTACATTTTTACTCTCTTGGATTTTTTCACCCTGTCTCCATATGACTTGGATGAAATAATTATCCGATGATAAAAAATAATACTTCGTATATAATATAAATGAAAATTTTATAAATTCTAAGAGTAATATTAGAAATTTTAAATATTCGGGAGGGACTATTGTCACCTTCTGTCTATCTTGATTTTTCATTGGTAAGATTGAGCTATAGTAAAAAATTACTGACATAGTTTGCTATATTCATTTTATAAAAAGAGTTATATTTATGTATTTTGTAAACACTAAAAATTATATACTCTGTACGTAGTATTTATTTAGTATAGGTAATAAATTTTTTAAATTTACGATTTATTAATAAAATGAAAATATTAACATGTTTGATAATAATAAAATTGTGAAACAAACTTTTGATTAAAATTGGAATCCCGTAGGTTCATTCATATTGATGCATCCTATATATAATACTCGCGTATAACTTGCCCTAGGGTTTTAAGTTTTAACCATATTGGCTTGCCTTAACTATGTTTTAGATTACCAAAGGCATTTGCCTTAATAGTTAAACTATGATATAAATTTTCTGACATATTAGAATTATCAAACAAGGAATATTATTTAAAACTTATGATAGTGATATTGAGGTTTTATAATCGTAAGTATTATTGTAATTCTTGGACAATATTACACAATTTTGGCCCTAGATGGAAGTGATAACACATAAATAACTAAATATTTTCTTCTTGAAATTGAACTATAAAATACCATAAAAATAAAATCAAATATAATATAAATACGACTTTAATTTTTTAGAATAAAACTTCTTTTGTTTTAATATTTGAAACACATTATACGTCATATAAAATATGTTTAGAAATTTATAGAGAGTAATTCAAAAATAAGTTTGTTACTTTTTAAGTGATATATATATATATATATAATATACATAAAATTACTCTTAAATCTAAATTTTTATAACTTTAGAAATTTTACATTATAAATAGAATTGTAGGATTTTAAAATTATATTATAGTATCTAAATTATATATACTTTTAATTTTGAACGAAAGACAGACAGTATAAAAAGTAAAACATTGCATTCGGATCCACTTTGGTTACGTACGACCTAAAAATAAAGAATAAATATTCCTAATTTTTTAGATGCTTAGATTTTGAGATATATGTTCCATCTTCTATTTTGTTTGTTAATAAATGTCGTATTTTTTAATTATTTATTTCAAAAAAAACTAAAATACTAAAAAGACATTATTATAAAAAAATAACAAGCTGCGCATAAGATATATGGGAGTAGCTCATTCCTCTGATCTTACGCCCACACGACCTAAACAGTTCTGGCCTATTCACACGTGGCATCAGATGAGAGGTCAAAGGACTGAGTGATATGTCGGATAACGTGAACCATACCGTCAATGATGTGTCCCGTCGTATCAGAATAATCCTCCATTCACCTTTCATTTCTTCCCATGTTTACTGTCCATCAACAGTACTTGAATAGTAGGTCTTCAGTATTTTAATGGACCAATTCCCTCCTGCCTCTGGGCCAGTAAAAAGTTCTGGTCAGATAAGTTGAATCAGGACAAATAAATTTTGTTTTTGGATTAAAAAATATTGTGTTTAAAATTAATTCGTTTAAATAGTCTAATTGAATCAACCAAGTCAAATAATATAAATTACTCAAATTTATTTGATTTTTAAATTTATAATTGATCCAAGTTGTTACATGCAACAAATACTACATACACCGATTATTTTTAAATTTAAAATTTCAAATAAAAACCTGTACCGTAAATTAAAAATAGTTAAACGTGTGGCATAAGCTGTGAGTTTGCTGCTGATAATTGCTTATGTTGGTATAAAAATAAATCATTCCACACTTTTCTCTTAGGCCCGCGTTTGGCTTTACTCCCGTTTCGTAATAAATGTTGTTTTTATTTTTTTATACTTATGTTTTTGTGATATATTTTATATATTAAATATTTTATTTTAGTTAAATATTTTATTCATATTAATTCTCACATTAAATATCTTTTATTATTAATTTTTTAAAAATTAAATAAAATATTTAACATATAAAATGTATCACCTAAATTTACGTACAGAAAATCAAAACGACAGTTATTATAGACCGAAAAGAATATTTTTATACCAAGAAGTCCAGAACTATGTGGAATCTACTTGTGCTTTTGTTAAGTGGTAACCCATAGCCTCCCAATCCACCAAGTCCACCAAAGTTTTTGGGCCCAATCGGCAATCTTAATTACCTCCTCCTTCAAACAAGAGAATTCACCATCCAAAAGTTTGGTTTGATTTATATTGCACAACCTCGATTTTTAAAAAGTCTCAAATAAAGTTATTACTTTGAGAAATTAAAGTAAATTATTAGTTATATGTCGTCGTTAAAGAAAACACGCAGCGGCAAACTTATAACATAATTATCACTGATATGTCGTTATTTGTTAAACTTTTAAAATCTCATGTGATTATGTAAGATTTGTTTAAGTTGATGTGATACAATGCGAATTGACACAAATATCTTGTGGTGTTTTATCATTTGTATTCTTTTTTGCGCTTTAGAACATAAGTTATATTTGAATTTTTGAAGAATATTATTATTTCTATTTGATTAATAATTTTATGTTCTAGTAATAAGTTTTTTTCTATGAAAATTGTTGTAAATGTTCAATTAATAATGAAATAATAAGATTGTAATGAAATTCTTAAAAAAATACAACATTAATTTTTTAGATACAAATATATATATATATATATTTTTTTTTTGTAGAACGAGTTTCATTTCAAAATGTAACCTTCCTCATGAAACGAATATAATATCTCACCTTTATACATTAAAAATACCTTACCCTCTTTGCATAAGTTTTCCCATTCTATCCTTTTCCCTTCTCACTTTGCATCATTTTACTTTTTTAGCTTCGAGGCGATGAATCGCAGCGCTAATTGCCAGTTACATCACCTTGTCAGACACATTTTTTCGTTCTTGAGTTCAAAAAGTTTCCACTCTGCCTTCAAAAAAAAAAAAAAAAAAAAAAAAAAGAAGAAAGAAGAAAGGTTCCCAATCTAGCCCACGTTTGATTTTACAGATATATTTGTGATATTAGACAAAAATAACAAAAATAAAATGTACCAATATCAAACTTGTTTTAAATATAAGTTTATTAATATAACACACACACACATAACTTTATCTATCATATTTTTTTTTTCATAATATTTATTAAATTAAATAACATATTTATATTTTATGAAAGATTTAATGACATATCTTATTTGAAACTGGACGGTAGAATATCTTCATTGATTAATACGTTTATCTTTGGGAAATTCACATTATTCACGTGAATCAGAAGAACATATTAAAGATTACAATAAATTAAGACCTGTAATACCAGTTTATTTATTCTGAAATACTGGTGGTCTATTTCAAGTCCGGCCTAAAGCCGTCGATCGAAATATTAAATTACGGATCGATCTTATTAGAAAACTCACCCATAGATTTTCTTATTTTCATTTCGAATGTCACAGTTAATTGAAATTTTTTTATTTTTCTATCAAACTCATTTTCAAACATTTTTTGAAATGCTAAAAATGTTGAGTAAAAATCTGATTTCTTTTTCAAAGGATATAACCAACAATACGGTGAAAAATCATCGACAAAAGCAACATAATACTGAAAACCTTGTATTGAAAGAACTGGAGCTGAACCCCATAAATCACAATGAATTTTATTCAAAGGAAAGGTCGAACGAGATGTTGAAACATAAAAAGGAAGCTTAGTGCTCTTTCTAAGTTGACAACTCTCACACAATTCGTGAGAGGATTTATTGATTCGAATTACATTATCCCTAGGAAGAAAATTTAAGATTTAAGCATTTGGATGTCCTAGCCGTCTGTGCCAAACATCTGCATCAGCAACTTGGCATCGATTTGAGAAGAAAATCTCAACATTGTTCTTGTCCATTGCATAAAGTCCCCCCACGTTTAGTTCCTGTAGCCAGTACTCTCTGTCCTCTGATCCTTAATGAGAAAACCATGAGTGTTAAACTCAAAAAAGCATGGTATGGATAATCATAAGTGAGTTGAGACACAAAGAGTAGATTCTTTTTAATATCTGGAACAACCAAAACATTATTCAAAGAAAGAGATGTGGAAGTAGTCGATATAATAGTACCATGCCCAACATGAGAAATATTGATATGTTGACCATTTCCAATCATAATAGAATCAGAACCATTATAAGGAATAACTTTATGTGATTTACCAGTGGTATGTAGGAAAATATATATATATATATATATATATATAGTTGGAGATTAAGAGAAGAAACTTGTTCTCAATAATCTACACACTCACACAAAGGAAACTTGCTTTGTAGAACTTACACACTTTGTATATAACTTGAACTTGTTGAATACATGATTACAACTACAAATGACTTGTCCTATTTATATGACTCAAAATAACTTTCTAGATTCTCTAGTACATGTACTCCATGAGTCATATATGTATGAACTAGATTAAGAGACACATTCATGTAACTAGATTAAGAGACATATTTATGTATTTGTCTATTCATGTATAATACCCAAAAGACACTTCATGAATATTCTAGAATAATTCTAATATAAATAATAGATAATATAAAGTTTAGCTTATATTTCTAACAGCCCCCTTTAAGCTAAACTTTTACGCATACCAAGTTTCTTCTTCAATTGCTTGAAAACTTCCACCTTCAAAGGTTTCGTGAATATGTCAGCTATTTGATCTTGAGTCTTGCAATGCTTGATCACAATTTCATCTTTCTTGACCAAGTCTCGAATGAAGTAATACTTTATCCTTATGTGCTTGCTTTTACCATGAGATACCGGATTCTCAGAAAGTTCAATTGCGGAACTACTATCACAATATATAAGTGGAGCTTCATTGAATGAGTGCTTAAGTTCTTCCAACACCCATGAGATCCATAGAGCTTGACAACTTGCCATTGCTAGTGAGATGTATTCGGATTCCGCCGTTGAAAGGGCCACAACTTGTTGCTTCTTTGACATCCATGTAATTGCACCCGAACCAAGAAAGAAAATATTTTCGGAAGTACTTTTACTATCATCAAAATTTCCACCCCAATCACTATCACAATATCCAAGTAGTTTAGGATCATTTACCTTGTGATAATGAATGCCATCTTCAAGAGTACCACGAACATATTTTAAAATTCTTTTTCCGGCTTCCCAATGACTCTTCTTCGGTTTGTCCATGAATCTACTGATCAAGCTTACACCATATGTGATGTCGTGTCGAGTAGCCGTCAAATACATCAAACTTCCAACAAGGCTTCGATACAACGTCTGATCAACATCTTTGCAATTATCATCTTTACTTAGCTTTAGACCAACTTCAACCGGAGTGCTAATTGGCTTGGCCTCTTCCATTCTAAATTTCTTCAACAAATCTTTTGCATACTTTTGTTGAGAGATGAATATGCCATCATCATTTTGTGTTACTTCAATGCCAAGAAAATAATGAAGTAGTCCCAAATTCGTCATCTCAAATTCTTGCATCATATTCCTCTTGAACTCCGTAATATCATCAAGATTATTTCCGGTAAATATCAAGTCATCCACATATAAGCCAATAATGAGAATATTACCTTTTTTTTTCCTTGATGTAAAGAGTATGCTCAAATGGACACCTTTTGAATTTCATCTTCATAAAATATCCATCTATGCGACTATACCAAGCACGTGGTGCTTGTTTTAGTCCATATAACTCCTTCTTCAATTGGTATACTTTATTCTCTTCATTTTTCTTCACATAGCCCGGGGGTTGATCAATATACACCTCTTCTTGTAACACTCCATTCAAGAATGCTGATTTTACATCCATTTGGTAAACTTGCCACTTATTTTGAGCGGCCAAAGAAAGCACCAAACGAATTGTTTCGAGACTTGCTACAGGAGCAAAAACTTCTTTATAGTCAACACCATATTTTTGCTTGTAGCCTTTCACGACTAAACGAGCCTTGTGCTTTTCAACTTCACCATTTGCATTCATCTTTGTCTTGTAAACCCATTTAACTCCAATGGGTTTCTTTCCCTTAGGTACTTCCACTAATTCCCATGTTTGATTCCTTTCAATTGCATCAATCTCTTGATCCATAGCTTGCCTCCATTTGTCTTCTTTTATGGCTTCTTCAAAAGTGACTGGATCAACATTTTCATATAGAGCAAAATCAACAAAATCATCTTCCAAATTGCTTCTAATATCATTATATATCTCACCAAGACTTCTTGTTCTTTTTGGTGGAGTTTCCGAACTTGTAGAGGATAACGATGGTGTAGAAGATGAGCTTGGAGAAGAATTAGATGGTGAAGGAGGAGCGGAGTCTTCTTCTTCAATTGGCTCAAATGCATCATCATCAAGAATAATACTTGGACTTTCCTTCTCATTTTTCCATTCCCATACTTCCTCTTCATTGAAAATTACATCACGACTAATAATAGTCTTCTTTGTGATGGGATTGTACAACTTGTATGCCTTGGAGGTTTCACTATAGCCAATAAAGATGCATTTTTCAGTTTTATCATCAAGTTTACCTCTCTTTTCATCCGGCACATGAGAGTAACAAATACTTCCAAAAATTCGAAAGTGAGAAACACATGGCTTGTGACCACTCCATGCTTCTTGTGGAGTCATTCCTTGAACACTTTTTGTTGCTGCCCGGTTGAGAACATAGCATACACAAGCTACTGCTTCGGCCCAAAACATCTTAGGCAATCTTTTCATCTTCAACATACTTCGAACAAGCTCCATGATAATTCGGTTCTTTCTTTCTGCCACCCCATTCTGTTGAGGAGTTGAACGAACCGTTAGTTGGTGACGAATGCCATGCTCTTTCAAATAACCTCAAAATTCTTTCTCCATATACTCTCTACCACGATCGGATCGTAGTGTCTTTAAATGAAAGCCACTTTGTTTCTCCACAAGTGCTTTAAAATCTTTGAATACTCCAAATACTTGTGATTTTTCTTTGAGAAAATATATCCACATCTTGCGACTATAATCATCAATGAAAGTGAGAAAATAACGACTACCTCCAAGAGAGTTTGTGCGCATAGCTCCACACAAATCAGAATGCACCAACTCCAAAGGATTTCGTGCTCTCCATGCCTTTTCTTTTGGAAATGGATCTCGATGGTGCTTGCCAAAGACACAATTTTCACAAACTTGATCTTGGCGATTAATGTTTGGAATTCCTCTCACCATGTGATCTTTGCAAATCTTGGATAGTGTAGTGAAACTCAAGTGATTGTATCGGAAATGCCAAAGCCAAGACTTGTCATTCACAATATTAGCAAAACAAGGAAGAGCTTCATTTTTGAGTTGCAACGGAAACACTTTAGTTGGAGTCATCTTGACTTTTGCAATAAGAACACCATTCTTGTCCTTAATTTCACATAAATCATTCTTGAAATTAACATTATGTCCCTTCTTCAAGAGTTGTCCAACACTTAAAAGATTATGCTTAAGATCCGGAACATAATAAACATTAGAAATATGCTTTGTACCTCGCTTTGTGAGAATTAGAACATCACCACAGCCTTTGATGTTCAGCCTTTTATTGTCTCCCATCTTGACTTCTTTTTGAACATTTTCATCAAAATTCACAAGGATATTTCTATTTTCGGTCATGTGATTACTACAACCACTATCAATATACCAAACATTATCAAGAGAAGTATCTTGAATATTGCAAGCAAGAAGCAAAATTTCATCTTTTGTCTTCGAATCCTCATGTAAAAAATTAGAATCACCTTTTTCATCATTGATTCTCTTATTGCAATCCTTTTTCATATGTCCAAATTTATGACAATAATGACATTGAAAATTGAAAGAATTACCTCTTCCTCTTCCATTATATCCTCCATAGCTTCTTCCATTATATCCTCCATGACTTCTTCCTCTTCCTCTTTGTGATGTACTTGAATTTTCAGTTTGAAATTTTCCTCTTCCTTGTCCTCTTCCTCGAGAAGATCCTCTTCCTCCTCTTCCTCTAAAAACGCCACGATTGTTGTCATGAATTTGAAAAGCTTGCTCGGAAGGTGAGGAATCAAATTGTTTGATTCGAAACTCATGAGATTGGAGTGAGCCCAACAATTCTTTAAGAGAGAAATTATTCAAGTCTTTTGATTTTTCAATAGCTACCACAATATGTTCATACTTTCGGGTCATGCTACGAAGAATTTTTTCTATGACTTTTTTATTTTCAATTGTTTCACCATTAACTCGAAGTTGATTAACAATTGAAATTG